>JAYKAV010003213.1:122956-228077 GCA_035582835.1 Phoebastria nigripes | reverse complement strand
GAACAGGCTGCCCAGGGAAGTGGTGGAGTCACCATCCCTGGAAGTATTTAAAAGAYGTGTAGATGTGGCACTTAGGGACATGGTTTAGTGGGCATGGTGGTGTTGGGTTGATGGTTGGACTTGATGATCTTAGAGGTCTTTTCCAACCTTAATGATTCTATGATTCTATGATTCTATGGATCTTTGTGTGTCCTTGTTTACTATAACTAATATGATATCATTGTAAGGTAAATAGATGCACAGCTGCTTAGTCTGCTGATTGCAAACTTTGTGGGCCTGTTTTTCACTTCCCAAGTACTGTAGGTTGTTACTTCAAAATTGACTGAAGTGAGATTGCAAAATGTCAAAGCATGAAAAGGTAGCACTTTCAAACAACTTTGCAGTCATTTTATAAAACCTTAAGTGATGAGCACTGGCAAAAGAACCATTTTATTCAGTTTAGCAAATATTTCCAAGGTTTGCTGTTCAAATAGACTTTGATAGCATTTTAACTCCTTGCTCATTTCAAGGTCTATAAGCTTTTTCCCCTTAACATTTTATTCCCCCTTGCTGTTTTCAATGTGTTTCCTGCAAAACTGATTTCTGAAAAGCTGCAACGATAACCAAAGAGTAACGCAACCAAAAGGTTTATGAAAACCTGCTACATGTCTGTCCAGCACTGTTTTTCTTCCTTTTTCATTTTTTTTTAAAAGAACTAATTGCAGATAAAAAGAAATGGTTTAAAGAAATTCCAGGTCATAAAGTAATTTTGTACTTTTCTTTCAAATGATCCTGTTTCAAAGTCTATGTTTGAATTTCAGAACTGGTGGGTATACAGACCATGCTATAAGAAATACAGCTAATTTGCACGTGTGTCTGTATGCAGCAATTTCAAGTAATGTTTGAAAACAGTCTAACTGAGTTTAGGTGCAAGATTATTCTTATGTCTGTGGATACTGCCTCTGTCAAGCTATGCCTGCAAGATGCTATCTGTAAAAGCAAAGCAAAAAGTACATTTTTTGTGCAAATAAATATAAAAATTTTGAAGTTAAAACCTCTGCACTACATTTTTCATTGTTATTGCAGGATTACTGTATGGCTGACAAAGCATATGGAAGTAGATTGTTTTTCCTTCTTTAGATTAAATGCTACCTTAAATTGGCAGGTCTTACTGGATGCAGAGTTCCTATTCCTTTAAGGTCTTTCTTCTAACTTGTTTTAACCAGTTTTTAGAGCCATATGAACTGGTTCTGATTTTCAGATATTTGGGAACATACGTAATAACATGCTTCATTTACTTCAGCTTCTGTTTCTCCCTTTGTAAGAATCAATAGAGAGTTATACCTGCTACAGAAGGAAAGACTGGATGTGTTAGGGAAAGGGGCAGTTAACCTGTTTGTTGGAACTTTCTGTGTCTGGCTAAGCAGAACAAGTATATAACACACTGGGAGGGTCTTTCATGCCATAATGTTTTTTAACCGTGAATCCTGTTTCCTGGCTTCTTTTATAGAACAATCTTCAAAGCAATAGCTTCTTTTGATTGTCATTGATGTGCCTTATACCAAGAAACTAATTACTCAAAGAATAGGAGGTAGTAAACACAAAAGGAAATTTCACAGAAGTCACGTGAACTTTGAAAATGCAAGCAGCATTATATTGCTTCCCCTGAGTTTGGGTGCCTGAGTGCATAAAAATCCAAGCTTTTCTTATCTCAGACTTCATTTCATGTCTCTGAGGCATAATTTGTGGTTTACACTCAGTCTCTAAAGGATTTTATTTCACATCTGCAGTTGACAAAAAACAGAATTTAACTGAACTACTAGTAAACCCTAGAGAAAGTGATCATTCTATATTAGGTCAAGATTATCAGAGAGGTATTCATTAAAGTCCCTGATGAGCAAAGCATTTAAGCTTATGCTTAAGTGCATCACTGTTCTGCAAAGCACTCACTGTGACATTTAGACATATGTCTAAAGTTAAAAGCTTAAGCACTTTATTGAATGTGTAGTGCCTACTAAATCGATGGCTATGTTGTGTGAAATGCTTTTTGCCTCAAATATTTGTGAAAGGTAATGCCATTCTTTCTAGTTCATTATCCCACCATTGTGTGGACTGCAAAATTACTGATGCAGTAATGATATGTTCTCAAAAAGGCTCTTTCTTTCTCCATCAACTGCAAAATAAAAACACAGCTTTAAGACCTCTATCCTATTCTTCTCTTTCCCTGGAATGGAATTCCTATCTTATTTCTATCTGTGTCTCAGAGTTCCTGAACTTGTCTGATACTACAGTGGAACAGGCTGGCTAAAACCCTTCAGAATACAGRCTACTCCTTCAAAATATCTAAATAAAGTCCAGCTCAGCAATGGTATATTTCTGACCTTTCTGACAAAAACATCAAACTATCATTTAAAATGAACCAAATTAAAGAATCGTTGTGATAACTCTCCACCATATATTTTATTTAAATGAAATTTATACAGCCAATGAATTTGTACAACTAGTATAATTCACAGAAACAGCTTCATCAGACCCCTGCTTCTTTTAAGTAATATATTATCAAAGYCAACAGAATGTGAAACTTTTGCAATTTGAGGTCCGTGAATTGTAAGGATTTCTGTGATAAAAATATTTTGTTCAAGCTTTGTATCATTTTTCCTGAATTAGCATTCATAGACCTATGTCTTTAACCTTTATGTCCCTTCACGAATTGTTTGTGGCCATATTTTAAGGATATTGGTCCATAAAAAATTGCTATATCAAGGTTCTCTGATTTCTCTGTGAAGCTTTTATGTAGAAGTCAAAGAACATAGGAAGCTTAGCAACCTATTTAAGACAAAAATACATCTAACTGAGGTAGATGTGATCCATGTAGTTGCACATGAGAGATATAATATGGATAGGGTAAACAGAAATTCAATACTAATGCAGGCTTTGCACATTATGGGAAAAATTCAGTGGAGTGGCACCTTTAAGCAGTCTAAACTTGGCACAAGAACATTACTTTCAATAAGCCATTTCTGAATAAAAGCCTTAGAAGGGAAAAATATCCCGAGTCTGCTGTATATCTTCCTTTACACCATTTCCTGCTCTTCCTACCACTGTTCAATGACTGTAACAACCACTTCCAGGCCTGCCCTTCTTCACGCTTACCGGTAGAAAGACACTCACACATTTGGCATCAGCTTAAAAATGAGGGAGTTTCTCAGATCAAGGTGGTTACAGCTAAAGCATTTGTAGAACTGTAAAACATTGTACTTGCAGAACATCTGCACCATCTGAAATTATGTGAATTTATGCCAAATTCATTAAACTGGCTGGAATTTACTTAAAAGAAATCAAATCATTTTCTTGTGACATTTTCTAAATTATAGAGTTTTATCTCTGTTTTGGAGACACACACTTTCTCTGTTTTCACACACTTCCCTGGAGGCATGATGATTTATTCTGAATTTAGGGAAGTATTTCATTAGACCTGAAAGGACACTTGAAGGATACTTTTCGTTCTACTGCAAAGAAACAACCCTTCAGCYTATAACTAACCTTGATATGATCCAAAAAAGGTCTTTTTTTCCAACTGTTTTTGCTTAATGATGAGACAAATCATCAGCTACTCTCTACATGCACATCTCTAATCTTATCTCTGCTGAGAGACTTGTTGGTAATGGGCTTTGTGTGAGATGAGGCTTTGGATTTAGATGATGTTGATCTTCCTTCTAAAGTAACATATTTCCTGATAAGTTTCCACCTGTTTCTGCAATTTCAAAGTTTTGGAAGAGTTGCAGGTTGAATTGGATGTAGGTGCCAGGGGCTGGCAGCTGGGGTGGCTGCAGGGGTGGCCTCTGTGAGGAGAGGCCAGGGGCGGCTCCGTGCTGGACACAGCTGGCTCCAGCCACCTCCAGAGGACCCACCACAGGGCACAGCTGAGCCTGTCAGCCAAGACAGTGATGCCTCTGGGAAAACAGATTTAAGAAAGAGCAATAACACCAGAAAGCAGAGAGGAGTGAGAGGAAAGAAAAGAGCGTGAGAAGCAACCCTGCAGACACAAAGGTCAGAGAGGGGGAGGAGGTGCTCCAAGTGCTGGAGCAGAGATTCCCCTGCAGCCCATGGAGGAGACCATGGTGGAGCAGGTTGTCCCCCTGCAGCCCATAAAAGATCATGTTGGAGCAGATATTCACCCTGCAGCTCGTGGAGGACCCCATGCTGCAGCAGGTGGATGTACCCTGAGGGAAGCTGCAGCCTGTAGAGAGCCCATGCAGGAGCAGGCTCCTGGCAAGAGCTGCAGCCTGTGGAGAGGAGCACACGCAGGAAGCATAGGAAAGTGTGAGGAGGAAGATGAGGCAGAGAGGAGCTGTTATGAACTGACCACAATTCCCATTCCTCATCCCGCTGCGATGCTCAGGTTGTGGGTGGAGGTAGAGTATTTGGGAGTGAAGGAGTGAAGCTGAGTCTGGAAAAAAGGGGTGGGGGTGGTGGAAAGTTTTTGTTTTAATTTTTGTCTTTGTTTCTCACCATCCAAATCTATTTTAATTGTCAATAAATTAAATTAATCTTCTGCAAGTTGAGTCTGTTTTGCCTGTGACAGTAACTGGTAAGTGATCTCCCTGTCTTTGTCTTGACCCACGAGTGTTTTCATTCTATTTTCTACCCCTGTCCTGTTGAGGAGTGTGAGTGGGAGAGCAGCTGGGTGGGCGTCTGGCTGCAGTTCAAGGTCAGCCCACCACACAGGTGAAGTTTGTTGTGACCTTTCAACATTATGTTTAAGACTAAGAAATGAAATCTTGTGTCTTTCTTGGCCATCTCATTCGCTACTATTTTTCTCTTTTTGGTTGTCCCCTGTGGAGAGTCAATTATGAGAACCATAACTAAGCCCTACAGAAAACATTCCAAAACACAACTACTGTCCGGATCTTTTTCCTAGTGTCATTAATGTATTATTAACCATTGCATTTCATGCTCTGATTACTTAGATAAAACAGAGTTAAGATTAAATTCAGTGGGATATATTTATCCTTGCAGTGGTTATTTCTGTCTTGTTCCCAGAGGAACAAAAATCTGTTAAAGAAATCTACTCTATCTGAGGTATAGTTTTATAAGATGCAATGATTCTTTAATTCAGCCATCATAACCAATTAAGTTTATATCAAGTCACACAATTAGCAATAAACCACTAAGGTTTAAGGCAAAGTATTTAAAATTGATGACAACTGTAATTGTTTAATAACTGCAAAGACCTAATTATGCTGCTAAAACAATTACAATCAGGTACCAATCCTAATATCTGTACCAGATGCTCTTAAGTCTTGCTTTCCTTTGGGTATAAAGCTGAACTAGGTGAATACTTGAAAACCAAGGAACAATCTCTTGTGACGATAGTGTTTCCTGGACACAAAATTTGTGTTAGAGAACAGCATTGCTCAAAATATAATGAGTGAGAAATTTAATCCTGAAAAAGTCATGACAAAGTTTAATCATGACAGATTGAACTAAGCAGACAAGTCTGTAACACTAAGTCAAAACCAGATGTGATAGATGGCATCTTTTTGGATGGTATAATTTTCTTATTTGTTCCCTAATTACCTCCTCTAACTATGTTTTGTTCTGTTAAAAGTCTGGGGGTAGTAGACAGAAATGTGTTGCACAGAGCCAACCCGAATTTTTTTGGGAGGGCAGTGACTGTACTTCCCCAAAGTGGGATGAGTACCTGGACCTGGGAGAAGAGTCCAGGGAAAAGGAGGGGTCAGGTAAGAATGGGGTCATGGGGGGTAGGACGGCAGCAGCAGCAGCAGCAGCAGAGCCTGGGAGGCTCCTCAGAAGAGCATAGATCAAACATGCAGCCAAGACTCATAGGTAATGAAAAGAAAGAAACTTTTTCTAGGTATGCAAGGAGAAGTACTGTATTCCAGGAAGCCATTAGAAAGGGGTTGAAAAGAGACCAAGACTGGAGGAAGGAACATGCCTCACCTATAAAGACATCCAATAGACACATGTGAATCCTACAGAAATTCTTAAATGTGTGATGTTTTGGGTGTGTTCATGGTAAAGACTTTCTGAGATAGATCAGAGATTTTCAAATAGTATGAAAACTCTGAAACTTCAGAGTTAGGGCTGACTTGCTGTTCCTTCACATCGTGTCAAGCAAATAACCTCAAATAATCAACTTCATGCGGGAAGAGTAGATAATGATATTGCTTGTATTTTATGGAAGATATTACAATTATTATTTCTTAATCATTGAGAAGGAAACAGTATCATCCATACAGTTGCTGTCTGACATTCTGAGAGTTATTGGATGAAAGCAAATAATAGAAAAGGTTTTATTGAGATTTATCTGTAAATCTACCCATCTGCTTGACACTCATTCTGACTTCTTTCCTGACTTCTTTATATTTGTCTTTATCCTCTTTATGAAAATAAAAGAACCTGAGATATGCTATGAAGTAATTTCCCAACACAGCACAATGTGATTCAGCCATTAAACCACCTTTTCTTCCTATACGTACTTCTGTTGGTCTCCTCACTGGCAGCCAAAGCAAATCTTTGTGAGTTCCTGGAAAGCATCCAAGTCATTTCTTGATTCAGGCTGTTGTCCAATACTCTCCTTGAGTTCAGCAAACAAAAACAAACAAGAAAGTGAAAGTGTGGTGAAAAGTCTAGTGAGAATATAATGAGTTATGAATTTCAGGCTGCATTTGTTACATTTTTTTCATTTCTTTTAATCATGCATTTAAGAAAACTGATTAGTTTATTCTTTATAAAGCTTTCCTTGGAGTATTCTGCCAGACATTTCTTATATCTCTGAATTTTCCATCAACTATTTTTTCACCTAGGTAACATGTGTAGTCCTTAGAAAGAAAGAATGCTCTTCTGATGAAGAAACTGGGAAAGGGAGCTGGATTTTGTTCTTGGCTCTGCTAGTGGCTTTTCCTATGGTACCAGATAAGTTACTTAAGGTGAGATTCAAGAAAACACTTAAACTCATAAACCACAATGGCAGTGTATATTCTTAGCAGAGAAACCCAGAAATTGTCTCTAGCCCACTTAGGCACTTCAGGTACTGTAAATACCTAGATTTAAGTTAAGTGTCAGAAGTTGTTCAATGAGCATACTTAGAAGCATTCCTGCTTCATTTTTTGTGCTGAGTATTTAGGTGACAATTTTTCTTCCCGAGGCTTTCTGGAATTCAAAGACAAGGTTCCTCATTGTTATATGCTCAAAGACTTATCTAAACCTCTTTTAAAACTAACACTCAGTGATCACACAGAGTTCAACTCAAAACAATGAGCTTATGCTCCTTATTTTCCCATCGAACTACAGGTGAGAGCGCTCTCTCCTTCAGGAAGGGAGAAACCTGGGTCCTGGCCTTCTGCAGCCTCCAGGAACTGCAATCACAACTCCCGCTTCACAGGTACCATGCCTAGGTACCATGCAGAAGGTTAGCCTCAATGAAAACCTCCTTCCCACCTGCCTCCTGAGGCTAGGACACTGGATAGTCAGAACGTCACCAGAGAGAAACCTCAGAGAAAGCATGGGGCTAATATGGGGGTAATATGCTAATAAAAAAGTAATCCTGTGACTTGAATTTAGTTCAGAGCTGTTCTGTGTTAGGTCAACAGTCGTTTTTGTTAACTCATTCTCTTCATCTTCAGAATGGAGGTAACTTCTATACCTATTTAAAGTATTGAACTAGTTGATATTTTTCAAATACTTTTATTAATTGAAAAATTATGTAGTTTAGAAAATAAAATGTGTCTTTGAAGCCTATTGACTTTTTGAAAATTTCTRCTATTCATAATATTTTTATGACAATTTTATTTACTTTTTTTTTCTTTCAAATTTACAGACCATTATGTCATCTCTGTTTTTCATTTATACATGACTTTTTAAAATGAAAAACATCAGTGATGGTTTCAGGTGGGTTTGGGTTTTCTGTTTTTTTGTTGTTTTTTTTTTTTTTTTTTTCAGATCCTTGAAATGGAAACAACTTTGACATCTGGAGATTTTTATCATAGAAAAACCAGCCAGTTCTAAATGTATATTTTGTTTCTCTAGCATCAGTCATTTTTCATTCTGACCTTTCTGGTCATAMCTCATGGCAATAATTTATATTAATTGGTTCTCTGACATTTCTTATGTCTAAATACAGTAACCTATGATTACAAAATTCTTTTATCCCGGTTATACATATGTTCATCTGTACACCTTTGACTCAGTGTCATGTCTTTTTTAAATTTCTGAGTAGTATCTCACTGACATTGACAACTAGATGTAAATTTTGCTCTCTGTGATTCAAAACAGTATAGCAAACAGTTATTTCTGCAGTCTGTCTTGAATGTAGGCAGAAAGTATGGCATGGTTAGGCCGCTATAACTATCAGAATAAGTTTAGCCTGATGGCTCATGGACAGCACAGGTATGTGAGTGAAGTCTGAATATATTGAGAAAGGGTGATGCAAACAACAGAAGGAAGATCA
Source organism: Phoebastria nigripes (assembly GCA_035582835.1). Taxonomy (NCBI): domain Eukaryota; kingdom Metazoa; phylum Chordata; class Aves; order Procellariiformes; family Diomedeidae; genus Phoebastria; species Phoebastria nigripes. The sequence goes on along the minus strand of JAYKAV010003213.1, from coordinate 219,625 downwards.
TTACAGCCGTCTTTTCTGAAAGAGGCACATTGATCTTTCTGTTGCCAGTTAGTTTATGTACCRAACGGCAATATATATGAGTGAATAATTCTTCAGTGAATGAGGCCCCCAAGCAACAGAGGATTGAAAGTAAAAGATTAACAGGGTTATCATTTGTTGTACCAATTACCAGGAGAGTAAGAGATAACCCAATTATCAGCAGTTCTTTGTTAACTTATTGAGAAAACTGGCATCGTTACGCTAAAGGATTATGTGATCAGAAGGATACTGGTTTGCATTAGTCATGTAGTGCAATCCATTTTAGATGCATACCAGCTTCATTCCAATCACCYCTATGAAGGATATTGTAAGTCCCTAGAGAAAAAGATAGATTTATTAAGCTAGTAAAATATGTTTCATGTACAGGTGCCTGTTTACTTCAGGATTAACATAACACAGTGGTAGCTATTTGTGCTTCCTCTGAATGGTGAGAGGTGAGATTTTAGATTAAAAATGAGATAATCTGAAGGCTAACTGTTCCCCAGTAGGCTAAGTCTTTTTTYACTCTGCTGCAAACTATGCCATGTTGCCACAGTCTTGCACCAGTTGGCTGCATAACGAGCTAATGCAGAGTTAAACTGGAAGAAAAGTATTCACTTTTCCCAGTTTTCTGCAAGGTTAGACCACTGCTGTATGGTTGGTATCACTGAAGAGCAAAATAGGTGCAAAAAAGGCAGGTGAAGTGACTGGTCAGATGCAGAACGCCGCGTTACATTGCTGGGTACCCATCCTGGGGAGTGTGAAGCTTCATTCTGCTTGTAGTGTAGTGATTCTGAAATTATTTGTTCTTGGTTTTGGTAGTCTAATAAAACACTACATTTTACTTTATTAAGAATGAGTGACTTCATTGAGAGCTCTTACAAGTAAATGAAAGGCTCACGCATTTGTTGTACGCATGATGGTACAACAAATCCAGCTATAGGGCTCTCTGCACTAGAAAACCATTACAGGCACAAGGCACAGAGTACTGTTCCAGCATAAACTCATTTTATTTGTTCAAGTCGGTTCAAATAATTTTGTCAGTTAACTTAATATAAGAAAGCTTTACTCTGGATCAAGTACTATTTGATCAGGCCACTCTATACCAGGTTATTTGTTGTCTGTTCGCCCACGGACAGCAAAAAAACAGTGTAAGCTCCCTAGTGTGTACTCTGGCTAATTTGGCAGACTTGTGATCTTGTGCTTTACTGCCTCCTTATCAGGTTGCCTGTTAGTAGTTCCTATTATATTGGACAGTATAATGCAGACTCATAAAATCTTCCAGTTTAGTTTTATCCAAAAGAAATACARTCTGTAAACTCCCAGGTTTCTTTACAATATGAACCCAAAATTCAGCGACCTGAAGCGCTAAGAAAACTATCAGTTATCAGAGACTTCAGATGAACAATACCAACTTTTGTTGTGTCAGACTATAATTCAGTATGAAGACTGTTGTTTGTTACTATGRCAAACTTACGTGTACACAAGCTTTTATATACCCTTCAAAGGCACAAGAACATATTTAAATCAGTTATACTTGCAACCATCTGGAGAATCTCCACAGATTTTCAAGAAGTTTTTTCAGACTTACATTAGAGTATTTAAGAACACATTTTTGCCCTTTATTCCTTGCCTCAAGGAGTCCATAATCAAATTCACRCAAATGTGATAGATGAGGCAAAGAAAGAAAGAGAGAAGATGAGGAAACTTTCTCTAGCTGATCTCCATGAAAGATSTATGTCTTATGGAAGGATTTGAAAGGAGGATTTTAGCAGACAAAGTAGTAGAAAACTGTTCCAAAAATAAAYAGATATGCTTATCGCTTCAAAATTATATAATTAGCTTTAATATATTGGACTCAGACTTTGGTTTCTSCTTTTTTTCATTCCTTTTGATGATGAGACAAAATGTAAGAGAAGCAAAGTTTGAAGAAAGGAAGTTTCTCTTGCTGATATTRCTTGACAAACTTGTAGGCACGTTCACCGTGTGCCAAAGGTAATGCYTAAATTGCCATACCTGTTTGGCTACTAGCTTTGAACATGGTCCCAAATGTTAGTATTTTGGCTTAAGTGGTGAATGAGCCGGCTATCTTCCTTGCAGGGTGAAATTGGCTCCAACTCCAATCTCAAATACAGCTAAAAGAAAACATGCATGTGACCAAGAGGACAATATTCCCAAATGTCTATCCTTTAAAAAATAAATAAAAATCAATGGATCTAACTGAAGAAATTACAGTTCCCTACAAATTTCCCTTAAGAGTCATCACCTTCACTATAATGCTGCCACTAGGAAAGGTAAATACTTCTTTCCCAAATGTCCTGTTAGACTGRCTATCTGTTAGCTCAGTAGGGCAATGGAATGCCAGAATGAGATTTTGTAATCAAAAGAGACAGTGTGTGAGATTTGTCCATATAACAAGTATCCATTCCTAAACTACTGTTCTTGATGTCACTTATATTCAATGGTGGAAAAAGGCATCTCTATGGTATAATTAATTTCATCCTATTGAAAATAGCTGAAACTGGTGAATAGCATTGTGCCCTTGGAGTGTACATGTCTCCTTGATGAGGAAGGAGCTTGGATATTCTGATCAAAATGCAGGTATCTACAATATATACAGGCGTCTACAATTACATGTAATAATCTCACTTTAATAATCATATTCCAGGTCAGGTTTTCACCATTTGATGTGGGGACAAGAATTTGGTACTTGTAGCCAAAGTTGCACAAATGTTCAGACAGGACAGTTCAGACAGGACAGGACAAACAGCGTATATCCAAATTTAATTTCTGACATTTCATGATATAAAGAGCCCTCAATCAGCTGCATTGTAACAAGGCTATATATWTAAGTTAAAAACCTCAGCATCTGCTGTAGTTTCAGGTGCATAGCACCTAGATCTGTTAAGMTCTCTCTTCTGTTATGACAGTCATTGGATATACTCATCTTTCTGGGTGAATGAACTCTTACACATTCCTTGTACATACCAGGCAAGTAGGAGAAGCAAAAAGAATAGAAATGACCCTAGGGCTGAAGTGAAGCTCTGGCAGAGCTGCTGAAGTTTGCAGTTCATGATGACACAGTAAAATTAGAGGGGTGAGTTTTCCATACTGATGAGGCAGCAAGAACATTGTGCTGCCTATTTGTCAGTAGRCATCAAGCAGCTGGTTGCGAGACATGTTGATCATGGGAACAAGAAGTTGAGCTGACTGCAAAACATGGAGGAAAAGTTATCTTTYTTCCCTTTTATTAACGAACAGGAAATAGACAATGCTTGGTAGCCATCTGATACCTCCCAACCCTCCTAGAGACATAGGAAGAACATAGGAATATTTCCCTATCAATCTACCCAGGATCAAACAGTGACTCGGAGAACCTTGGTCCATAAAAATCCTTTTATTGACATAGCCGCCCTCCCATTTCCRTGTTAGTTTAGCTATGCTAACATTCCCTGTGCTGGCATCCCAAATCTCTTCTAATAGTTCAACACTTTTCCTCTGCATTCAGGAAAGAAAGGAACTTCTTCAAGCCTCTTTTGCATGCTTGCTCAGTCCACCTCTTACGTAAGCTTAGGAAACAGCTGGACCATTTCTTCTGGCATGCAGAGCAATCTTTCTGAGACTGAGACCTGCAACCCCCAACTTCTGCAAATAGTGAGCATTGAGTTGTTCATGTGAGCAAGCAGGCAGGATTCTTTTCTTATTCTAGGTAATGGAAAAAATGAATAAAAGATAGAACTGCAATAAAAAAGTAGGAAAAAAAGCCAAAGGAGACAAATTGTTATAACGTAGAGCCTAAATTAACTATAAAAGTTTTACAAGAGCAATAGCTGCCCCTCACCCCTTTAAGAATGGAAGGCATAGAGTTTCAGCATGCATTCTTTTCACATTGGAGTTTAAGATTACAGTATAAACCATCCTCTCATAAAATATATATTTAGTAGATCTATRCTGGAATACTTCTGGTGAATAGGTAATAGGGGAGAGATTGTACAAAGGCTTAAACAGGGCACTTAGAGCTTGCCCTGGGACTTTCAAGAAATAAATCATCGCAATTATATATTTATCCATGCAGACACCCAATCTTAATTCTGAAACTAAATTGATGGAGCACAAACATCTTTCATATTGAAAATTATAATATGGAATAGGAAGCTAGAAATTGTTTAACATCCAATTTACACCAAGGATTATGATATGGAAGCTCATTGTACTTGAGTATGATTTCATTATATTGTCTGATAAAATAAGTGCATAGTAATCTGCTCTTGATAAGCCAGTAACACTTTGTTTTTACCAAAACCATCAATGAAAATGTCATCTCATTAGAGAGATTATCTGTTTATGCATGGATTTGTCATGCAACAGGCAGGTTTGGCATCAGAATAATCTTCTGTTGACTTTAAATTTTTGAGAACCATACTCATAGCTGACTCTGGAGTAATCTTCTTGTGTACCTGGGRCATTTTCTTGTGGTGAGTCCCATCACTCTACAATTGTTCCAGCTGTCTTTGCATGATAACATTATATAGAAAAGTATTTGTCACCTTCCCTAGTGACTTCTGCTATACCCTGCTTAAAATATTTTCCTAGTTTCAACTTGGCCTCAGTAAATATTGCTTAGAAAGTCAGATGCAGAGTGCTTGTTCTTAGCATTGTTGTAGCAGGTCTACAGTAGAAACCACTTTTGAGCTCTATTTTTTGTTCTGTCACCGACTTTTTGAGTGAGGATGAGCAAGTCCTACATTCTCTGCTTGAAGAAGTAGGATGYAATATATTCATTCTCCCTTTCTCTTTTTCTGTCCCATGTATCTACCATTTTTAACTGATGTCCACTATATATTAACAGAAAACTGTTGTGTTGTGGTGATGTTTTTGTTTTTTGTTTTTGGTTTGTTTTGGTTTGKTTTTTTTCTCTAGTGTACTAGTTATTGCCGGGATAGAGTTATTTTCTTCATAATACCTCATATAGTGCTATCTTTCGGATTTGTGATGAAAACAGTGTTGATAACACACTGATGTTTTAGTTATTGCTGAACAGYGCTGACACAGCAACGTGGCCTTTTCTGCTTCTCATGCTCCACCACCAGCGAGTAGGCTGGGGGTCCACAAGAAGCTGGGAGGGGACACAGCTGGGACAGCTGACCCCAGCTGACCAAAGGGATTTCCCATACCATAGGATGTGGTGCTCRGCAATAAAAGCTGGGGGAAGAAGAAGGAAGGGGGGGATGTTCRGAGTGATAGCGTTTGTCTTCCCAAGTCACCGTTACGTGTGATGGAGCCCTGCTTTCCTGGAGATGACTGAACACCTGCCTGCCGATGGGAAGTAGTGAATGAACTCCTTATTTTGCTTTGCTTGTGTGCACAGCTTTTGCTTTACCTATTAAACTGTCTTTCAGAGTTTTCTCACTTTTGATTCTTCATCTGATTCTCTTCCCCATCCCACTGCRGGGGCAGGGAGGGGACRTGAGTGAGTGGCTGTGTGGGGCTTAGCTGCTGGCATCTAGGCATAAACTCAGGTGTTATTTAATTATTTCTATAGTAAAATTGTAGAAGATGTAATAGCCCAGTTGGTATCTTCCAGTTATGTATGAACAAGAGCAAAAGGATCTGGAAACGTAAGTTCACAATAATTCTGTAGTTACTGTGAAGAATATTCAATTCATGTGATATCAGTATCACCAGACCTGTGAAATGCTAATGGATCATTTTTTCTATAYATTGTAAACTAATCAAAATGATCATCTGTTCTGAAATCCATAATAATTTAAAAATAGCACTGAATATTAATGCAAAATTAGCAGCTATGGTCTTAAAATGCCTTCTGTTCTGTGACTCTGTGCTATGAGTTTTGTTTTTACTATTGCAACAGTGCCAAACTTATTCACCAAATTTTCACTCTAGACACCAGATTGGCAGACTGCAAAATCTCTTTCTCTGATTTATAGTTGCTCTCASTAACCTACTAATTTCTTAAAATTCTATTTGATAATTTAATTTGCATTTTCAAAGAGAAAAAAAGAATCATAGGAAGATGTCTGGATGCTTTCACTAATTATTTTTCTTCCATAGGAAGGGACAGAGATGGTCACTGAAGTTTCAACCTCAGAGTTAGATTTTGCATGCCAATCTCACTTGTAAAATATAYATTACTCTTTTTTTTACAATATCCCTATAGCTTAACAGGGATTCATGCTACTTCTCATGGTTATGGTCAGTTATGGATCGATGAAGAAAACTAAGAGAGCTTAATCTACCTGCTCATTTGTTCTTAATTCCCACTCCTTTGCAGAACTGCTGTAAACTCACACACTAAAAACACAAAAGCACTCTGTGTTCAGTATYTCTGCAGCTTCCCAATCCCTCGAAGCTACAAGCCAAGCTCAGACAATTGGTTTCCCAAATCAGTCAAAGAAGTTCTTCTGCCTAGTTTGTAACTGAGCACTTTTTAACCTAAGGCTGAATGTTCAGGCTGAATTTCATATGTTAAGACCACCAGGGACATGATGAGAAGGTACCTGCAGTGGAGAATGAAGTTTGTTGTTTTACAAGTATTCCATTAAATGGCTGAATCAGATAATACAGTTTCAACAGACAGCAACTCCTGAAACAGGAGGGAAATTGCAGTAGTGTTCAGCAGACTGCCCTTAAGAGTGCTGCTATGGCACATTGCAAGAGCATGCCCTCGTCACATGAACTTTTCTAAACAACCTGTGCTGTGCCCTGACATAATATCTGAAAGCCTTCAACATAAAATCAATAACATATTCCTTTTGAACCTGTGAATTAGATAGTGTATCCTTTTTTAGTCTCATAACTTTGTTTGGGTTTTGTTTCAATATGCAAATCCTAGCAGAGCTTTCCCAAAGCTGTGGGTATTCAGATCTGAGTTTTTCATTTGGTCCCAAATCCATTTAAAAGTCTATTAAAATGTACGTTCTGAAGTTCAGTGATTAGGGGTTGTTCCTGCAAGGTGGTGAATACTCTGGCTCTGATTCACCAAAACACTTAAGCTTGTACATAACTTTGAGCATGAGTAGTACCTTTGAAGTTCCAGAGAAATTAGATGTGCATTTAGGTGATTTATTGGGTCATATGCATAATACTCATATCTTGTAGACTCAAGCTCTATACTATATATATAYACACACATACACACATGTAAGAACATACATACATATAGTGTATTYAAAAAGTCACTACCGTAATTTGATTTCATTTTACTGGTAAGATATTCTTGGTATAATTCTACTGAGTGCAAAAATTACTGCTATGCATACACTAGTGTAGGTGTATTTATAATAAAGTCCAGAAATTGTTGAAATAGTCTGCTAGCAATCGTTCACTTCTCACGCAATAACTCTAGCTAAATCTAAACAAAATGAATACTATATTTGAGAGCCTGAATTCAATAAATTTCACATGTCTGGATATAGGAAATGAAGTGAAATGACGTTTCTATCAAATCAAGACAATGTGTTGTATAAAGCAATCCTGAAAAACAAGTCAAACCTACTGCAAGAGGATGTGCACTATACTGATATCATACTAGGCTGCAGTTTACAGTCATTGCAGTTTTGGCAATGACACATTGAGCTTTTGCAAGTATATCAAACACTACATTGCAATATTTATCTAAATCATTTTAGCTATGTATGTTTTCTAGCTCCTGCAAGGCCAGCTTCTCAGCCTAGACGCAATACTATTCAGCTTTTATAATGTCACTTATGCCATTCACTGTTGTCCTTTGCTTACATGCTTTACTTTGTAAATGTGTATAATTTAAAAGAGAACATTTTCACCTTTCAAGGAGTTTGATATCTGATTTTATTTAACTAAATTCAATTTTCTGGCTCCAACAGTCTTCTCTTTTGTTTGCATATTCTTCTTGTTGTTGATTTATCGTAATTAATTAAATAAACATATTGATTTATATTTTTAAAAATCTGCACATTCTTTTCAAGTGAATATGAACCCATCTAACATTTGACAGTGATATGAGCTTTCTCCCTGGGGATATCTATTCCTATATCAAACATTTCCAGAGCAAGCAGATGTGGATTTTATGCGAGATTTATATGATTTTCAGTTAGCTGAATTATTTGTTGTCAAATTATCCAACAAATGTAAACTGTTGTGTTCTTCTGAATTATTCATGACCCAGTCATAATTTCTGTAACCATAACATAATGTTCATCAAACAATTTGTCCAAATAAATATTAGCTTTGTTATAATTGAACTGATTTTTCAAAACCACTTTCATCTTAGTCAAATGGCTGGCTCTGGAAAACAGGGACAGTGTTAGCCCCTGAGAGTTTAGACCCAGTGTTGGCAGTGTCACTTGTTGGAGGTTCTACTGGTCCTCAGGCATGGCACAAGGTGCAGAGAAACTCAGGTAGCCTCAGAGCATAGGATGCTCTGTTAGGGGTCTCAGGCAGAAATACAGGCACCTCAGCATGAATCTACCTAGACACAGCAAAGCTCACTGTTGATGCACACTGCTCTGTGATGGAATTTCCTACGTTTTCCACAGGCTGTAAATAAAGAATTAGGCGTACAGAGAAGTCAGCAAGCATGAGCAAGAGTCATCTCAATCCCCACATAAAAAARGCTGAGAAGAGTAAATTTGTGCACTCCAAAAATGAGGTCACTATCTATCAAGATTCACAGTCCTAAATGACCATCAGGGTCATGGGGACACTAATAAGCCATAATGGTCCTGAGGAACCCTGCCTGAGCCCTCCATCCAAACCTGAGCTATGCTTTAAGTGTACCTGTCTCCAGTCCTGTTCCTGAATGGCCTGGATTTCCTGGATTCACCTCGGAACTGACTTGTTACCTCGCTTTTGCCTGATGCTCACAGACATTCAATAGGACTCATTGCTGTCGCCAGCTGGCTCTGCTTACCTGGATCAGATGCTGTAGGACTCTGCTTGGAGTGGTCGCTGCCCACCTGCTTTGTGGCCACCCTCAGCTTGCCATCCACGGCCCCTGGTGCTGCTGCCTGACACCACCACTCTGAAGGCCACTGCACTGTTGCTGTCACATAAGGCAGAAAGACAAAAGGTAGTGAGGAAGCTGCATGTCTGCCTGCCCTGTGTTCTAACTAAGCAGCATAGGAGTGAATGCTTTTGGTCTGACCCTCAAATCTCTGCACTTTGGAATAGTAAGTCTTAAATTTGTAATGTTGGATACTGCACCCTCCTGGAATTGCAGGGAATTTTAGTCTCTGCAATAAGAAACTGGGCTTTGGGTTTCGCTGTTTCACACCAAGTATGTAAAATATTAGAATAGGGTTTGGAATTAAGAAATTCGTCTTTTTTTCTGTGATTAACCTGCTGTGAATCTAGAAATTTGTATTTGTTTATGCGGTGATTATATGGGTGGTCACAGAGATGGAGCCAAACTTTTCTCTGAAGTGCAGAACAAAGGGACAAGATGCAGGAAAGGAAATTCCCACTAGATATAAAGAAGAATCCTTCACAGTTGTGGGGGTGGGTGGCAAGCATTAGGACAGGTTTCTCAAAGAGGCTGTATGATCCTTGAAGACAATCAAAACTTAACCGGGCAACATCCCGAACAAACCTAATATAACTTTATGGACGGCACTGTTTTAAGTGTGGGTTTGAACAGGATGACCTCCAGTGATCCCTTCCAGTCTAAATTATGCTGGAATCAAAGATTCTATATTCTCATTTTTCATTCCTTTTTGCCTCCCAGTGAAAGCAGAATTATTTCCTGAAGGACATAACACAAATCCTTTTGTGCCTCTTTTTAACTACAGAAAATTGAAGGACAATACAGAGATAACAGCCATCATTACACAATTTTTTGGAGTTTAAAATTAATCTGTGTAGTTTGCACAGTTTGGTCTCCTTTTTCCACATATAGAATTTTCTTTCTGTGCAAATGCTGAACTAGGAGTAGTTCATAGTTTATTTCCCGCAACAGCTGATCCCCAACAGCTTAAAAATATGATCTGGAAGAAACAGATAGCAAAGTCCACATCTAAAACCCTATGATATTCTGGCCAGAGGTATAGAAAATCTCTCTTAGACATTGTTAAAATCTGAGATTCAAACAAATGCTAAAGGACAGAGACAAACATCCCACAATTAGTGAGATGAGCCATTTATTACTAATTAAATCTATTTATTTCATTATAGCCTTACTATCTTACGCATGTGTCATAGGGGAATTTGAGTAGGGTGGCCACAAGACAAGAACCATAACATGAGACATATTATCTAAACTTTATTTATTGAACAGGATGGTTATGTCAGGTGGATAGTGATTTCTATCCCAGGATTTCTGTTCTACAACATGCACTTACTACCCATGCACACCAATCAAATCTCCTCTGGTTTGGTTAAAGGTGGGGTGCTCCACAGACTGAAGGTAAGAGGACGTTCACCCTGAGCACAGAATGAGTTGGGTCCTGGCTGGCAACCTGGCCCCAACATGTAGCAGTTCCACTTTGGACTCAGCCTTCTGCACTGTGTCCAGCATTTGTTCATATGTGTGTTTCCCTGCCTAAGGAGCTTCTGTTTTAGCTACTTATAGCTTTCTGAATTATACTGTGGGTATAAACTGCCAATGGCTGCAGCAATTATGTAGCTTGGTGGTCAATTTCTTTCACTTTATTTACATTTAAGGCCAATTAATGGTTGTCACTGGGACTTCTATCACCCTTTGATCTCCTGCTCCCAATGTACTACAAATCTGTGAAGTTAGTAACAGTTACAAAAGTTTGTCTATTATTTCTTTGTTTTCCAACTCATACTAGATTAACCTGGTAAGTAAAAGGTGGGCAGATGTAATCAAGGTCTCTTTTACCTCAGTGGTGCTTTAGGCTTCACCCCATAAAGTTTGATTCTACAGTGATCATGCAAACAAACATCTAATTGACAGAAAAGTGAGACATATACATCAAATGATACAAGTCTTTATTTTGAGTTAGGGATCAGGAAAAAAAATATTATGTACTTTAATACCACTGAATGGTTGGGACTTTATAACACCTACAGAGAACTATTAATGGAGTCATAATTACTGAAGGTTGCAATCTTAAAAAATAACCTGCAGACCAATTAGTATGCAGATATAGGAATGGATTATTTGGCTCTATATCTTGTTATTTTTTAACTGAGCAGTAGCCAAAACTAACTCTAGTCCTGTCTCAAGCTGCAGATGTTTTCTTGTTTTTTAATTCTCTCAAGCATTTGTGAGGCTCTAAACCAAAAGCAGGCAGTTTTCTTCCAGGGACTATCCTAGATCCAAGCTTAATTGCTTTCTTTTTCTGCACCTAGGTAAAATRCACTGAAGATTGCCTCTGCAAGCTCTTTAACCTATAAATAACAGGTTTTTTTAAACATTGGAATTTTGACTTGCTCAGGAGATCAGGTTGTAGGCCTACTGGTGATGGGAGGGTGTTGTGGGTTAACCCCAGTAGGTAGCTAAGCACCCCACAGCCGCTTGCTCACTCCCCCCGCTGGGATGGGGGAGAGACTTGAATGGGTAAAACTGAGAAAACTCAAGGGTTCAGATAAAGACAGGTTAATAGGTAAAGCAATAGCTGCATGTGCAAGCAAAGCAAGATAAGGAATTCATTCACTACTTCCCATCGGCAGGCAGGTGTTCAGCCATTTCCAGAAAAGCAGGGCTCCATCATGTGTAAAGGTGACTTGGGAAGACAGATGCCATAACTCTGAACATCCTCCCCTTCCTCTTTCCTCCTTCTTCCCCACAGCTTTATATGTTGAGCATGACATCATATGGTATGGAATATCCCTCTGGCCAGTGRGGGTCAGCTGTCCCGGCTGTGTCATCTCCCAACTTCTTGTGTACTCCCAGCCTACTCCCAGCTGGCTGGGTGGTGTGAGGAGCAGAAAAGGCCTTGACAGTGTGTGAGCACTGCTCAACAATAACGAAAACATCTCTATATTACCAACACTGTTTTCAGCACAAATCCAAAACATAGCACCATACAAGTTACTATAAAGAAAATTAACTCTATCCCAGTCAAAACCAGTACTATTCCTGTACAGGTGACTTTTCCAACAATTATTTTATCTCCTACGTCTCTTCCTAGAGTGACTGTCTGTGATTTCTGTACATGGTGACTATAGGCTCTGCTCACTTTCATTAAGCTAAGAAAAAAAAAGAGAATAGTGAAAATACAATAGTGAGCCTATGGTCTAGTTCCTCCTTCACATCAACTTGTGGAGAGTGTGGAGGCACAGGGACAGATAACTCTGTATACATTCTTCACTGAACAAAGAACATCCTAGAACCAAATTTAAATTAATGACTAGACTGTATCTCTTGGAAGTCTGGTTTTGTAGCTAGTTACCCATCCAYGGTAAATACCTAAATTGAACCTTTTATTTCCAGTCACAAATTGCCTAGTTTAGCTTCCAACCTTTTGATATTTCTGCTTACGTCTTTGACTAAACAGTTGATTTTTTAATCACTTCATGCACATATTCATTCTTCACAGGCACAAACTTCATGCAAAATTAAAAATCTGCACTTCCATCTGTAAAATAATGACTCTGGAGCATGAACCAGCGAGCACTCTAAAGCATAATAAGTGCTAACATGTACTTCTCTTTGTGCACCTATATTGCCAGGTTTAGTATGCTACTAGGGTCTTTCTTACCTCCTAGTTCCTTGCTCCATGTGATGCAGCTTCAAAGCAAGAGCTTAAGCCAGCTTCTCTGCCACTAAGGAATTGATTACCTTATCTCTGAAGACATATGTGGGACCTATGGTAGCCAAGGCAAGTAGAGGCACACATAGGTCTGTACTAAAGAGCTCAAGCCTTCTCATCTTCTTCCAGAGACCATCGAAGCAAGCCTCTGAATTTGGACTGGACATGTTACAAATTTGGGTCTGAGGTCATAACTAAAATGCTGTAGCTATCAGAAGCATGGCTTTGCTTCTGGAGCACTGTGGCTTTTTATTGCTATGATACTTAGGACTAGGAAGAACTAGCCCCAACGAGTTTCTATCTAATCAACAGTCCAACCTTAAAGAGTGTTCCCTGTGTAGGGGCAGTATCCTCTGCAGTCATCTTGGCTCATGACTCATGGTCACCCTTATGAGTGGCAATCCTCCCTGGCAATCTGGGGTTGCTTTCAGGCGACAGCAAGGCCAGAACTCACACCTCCGTGTGTAGCATATCATTTCAAAAAATATTTTCCAGGCCATGATGTATTTACCAATACTGATAGGAATAATTTCAAAGTGGTATGCTGCTATGCCTCTAGCTTTGCCTTTATGGAAGCTCTTTCCTGAACTGAACACTTCTAAATATGTCATTATTGATGAGTATTACTGACCAGTGTTGTGTTATTTGTTGCTGATGCTTCTGAGAGGTATCTACCTACAAAGGTGTTTCTGTGATTCACAGAATAAATGTCTTCTAATTAGCCAGTTGGTGGTTAATATCAGTCAGCTAAAAAACCCTCTATATTTGATAATATGTGCAACAGTGCTTCCAAATCCCTACCTTGATTTGTTATGCATCCTAGCATTGAAAAGAGCAAAAACAACGAGCCTGGATGTACATACCTGGTTCAAGACTGAGGAAAAATGAGGATGCTTGTTTGATTGGTTGGTTTGATTTTTTTACTAATTTTTAGGACCTTTGAAACATTTGAGGAACTTGTGTTGACTTTGAAAAAATATAGTGAATGCCTACAATTGCTTTTTTTAATTTTCCATTTTTAGACAGCCCTGAAAGAAAAGTTTATCATTCTTTTCCTTAACACTTAAAATACACTTAGAAATCCAATTGAATTTTTGTTAAAAATTAAAAGTTTAGAAAGGCAGAATAATGAAATAAAATGGTGCTAGGAAACTTCCTAACACCTGGTTAATCCTGTTACAGATAAGGTAACCCCTTAAGACTGAGCTAACAGTCTGGAGAACTGACTAACTTGATTGTCTGTAGTTGTTTCAGTGTACCTAAAAATGGCATTGAACATGTGCTTAAATACAAGGACTTTGTAAGAAACAGTAAATACAGCTTTTTTTTTTTTTTTTAATAGCCCTTTAAGAGGTTTTTGGAGTTTTCTTTGTTGGTTTTTTTTGGGGGGTTGGGGTGGGGTTTTCTTTAAAATTTCACTTTAGAGAGATTTCCACAATAAAATACTTCACTGATAGGAGATGAAAGAGACAACAACCTAGTTTAATACACACTACTGCATCCATTTATCTCAGTGGAAATTTTTCACTAGGTTTAAAGGGAACAGTAGCAAGACCTCAAATATTAGAAAGACTATGGTTTAGGCAGACTTCTGTGGTGTGGTAAGATGCATTGGACAGCTAAAATACTGGTCCTAATTATCTCAGAAGCTATAAATGTCTTTGATTTGATTCCTTGTCGTTGTACAGAAGACTCATTTAAAAGGAAAGTATCTGAAATCCATTAGATGGCCTGACCTAACTTTTTGAAAATAGTGTGTCAGAGTTAAAAGCAACCACTCATCACAATGTCTTTCTATTTTCTTCCATCTCCATAAGGAAGAGCTTTGTGAAAATATGTGACATAATTTAGAGTTACTGTAACAGTATACTTATGTTTCGTGAGTGTGACTGTGAATAAGTCTAGTCCTTGTACTTCTGAAGAACTGTTCTTTGCAAATAGTGCTTTCATTCTGAAATGTGACAAGACAGAGAAAGAGTGTATTTTAAAACTTTTCAAAGACTACAAAAAGGTGGGAGAACTTCTGAGGAAAAGTTTCTTTTTTTTTTTAAGTTGTTATAACCAAGCATGAAAACTAATTTGCCTCCAGTTATTTCTTTTCCTTTTTTTTCCCCTAAATGTGTAGCAAGAAGAAATATTGTCTGTAACTGTCGCCTCAGAATAGAAAATCATCTGGACAAAGTTCATTCTTTGTTTTTTATTTAGCAAGTGAAGTGGTGATATATTAGAGCACAACCATCCTACAAAACAGTCTGTGCTGCTATGTGTGAATGTGATTAGCTAGTTTTAAGCTCAGCCACCTGTGATTTTGCAAACTTTTCCAGTATTGATGAAGACTTATATACACTTTGTAAGCAAACAGACAAGAACAAATATTTTGCTATTTGAGGTATTGTGAAGTAGGAGGTTTGTGGTGCTGGTGAACTGGGAGTAGAGAAGCAAAGAGGGTACCGGACTGCCTCTTTTTTGACACCTCTGCTATGCAGTGTAACACTGGAATTCCTTTCTATGGACCTGTTTTCCTTGAAGTCCTTTGCCTGCCTAGAATAGCAAGAATGAGTATAACATATAGCTGACATCATCATCTCCAGCAGAGAACTAGGTATATTCAACTCTCTATCCATTGATTAAAAGGGGATCCAAACCAATCTGCTTATACTACATGCCCAGCTTATGACCTGTTGGCGTGATGAATTCTGCCCTAAATGGGTACATTACTGAGGTGGGAGCTGCACACTCAGAAGCCAGAATTTCCAAGCGGACAGGAGTGGTCTTTAGTTCCCAGGGAAACAAGGCGTTCTGCTATAGCTGTAGTCTAGAGATGCCCGGCTCAATTCTCCATGTTTTAGCTTCATGGCAGCCAAGATATACAGTCTTTGCAATGAACATTCAAGTGCATTTCTGATATTTGAACCCCTGATCTTAGCTGGTCTTTGGCATGCTATTGTAGCTATTAAGCTAATCGGGTTTTTTCCTTCCTCATAGGGATGAAGAAGATACAGACAAGATTTGTATGGAGCAAAAGACACTGGAAGATATAGCACAATAAAAAAGGAGAAGACAGAAACAGTGAGAGTGAAACAGAGATCAAAAAAGGAAGAGGGAAGAATATGCCAGGAAGAAAGTAGTATAAGAAAACTGATTGCTCTTAGAAATCTGCTGAATAAATACAAATGGGACAATAAAATACTAACATACAGAGATGAGACTAGACTATTCACACAAATTAAAGTTCATTGTGATGCAGGTATTCACATTCCCCAATGGAGTTCACATCACTCCTGTCTGAGCCTGGAAAAACTTTATTTCAGCTGAAATAATAATTATACAACAGTTTTTGGAATAAATATATCAGATCATATTGGATGACCTCTCTTTCCCTGAGGAGGATCCCCTTGGGCAAGAATATAGCACTATAACCTTAAAAATGCTTACTTCATCTCTTCATGATTTTGTTGACTGTCCAAAAGATATTGTGCAGTCCACTTGCACCTGCCAGTGCAGCCCTGGGGGTGGCAAGGTGGACTGTCAGAAGCCCTGCTCTGCACAGCTTCATACAGCAATGAAACAAGGTTTAACTTTCTCAAAATGCTGTGGTTATCTTTTCCTTATTGTCTGAGCTTTGACTCTTTCACCTTATTGTTCCTAAATATCCTTTGTTCCTGAGGGAGGGGTGCTGCTGAGATGGTTCTTGTTAACTCATTTTCATGTCTCAAAGCTTTCGAAGTTGTATCCTGGAACAGTTTCATGAGCTGTGTTCCTTGCCACATACAAAACATGACATATATTGGAAAAGAGTTTTAATTAAAATCTAGCTTAATGTTTCTATTTAATTTAAGTAGCAGCTGGCATTATTTGTTAAACTGACTGTGAGAGAAAGAGGTCAGAAAAAGAAAACTGGTTGCTATTCCTTCATTTTTATTTGCCAGTTGAACTACTGAAAGCATTAACATTTTAAATCTCTATGACTCTGGCTGTTAAGTAAGAAGTAAATAAGAAGTAAAATGTGAATAGAATTGGTTTTCCACCATTGACGTGGGCATTAATGCCAATATCACAAGATAAGCTTCTCATTAAAATGGCAGTAATGAAAACGTAGGTTCTATGTGCTAAGATTTATGTATCTGGCACAAAATTTCACAGCATCCTTTAGGATTGCTGCTTGAGAAAAGTGACTGCAATTTCCACTGGCACCTCTCTCAATTTCTACACAACTAATAAAAAACTAGGGACACTGCTGAGCACAGCATGGCTTGATCTAGTCGCCATCCTTGATCTGGTTGCCTTATTATAATTTAAAAATAACCTTGGCTTTTTCAGAAAAAAAAAAAGATTCAAACTCTGTTTGAGTTCCTTTTATGTACGCCTACTAAATACATTGCTTCCATACCAACAGCTTCAAAGGGCTAATCACATTGGGAGTGGATTCATGTCATTTAGTTGTAAGCATCTACTTCATGGACACCTACACCTGAGATAAATATCTCAGGTTTTCTTAATAGTGAGTAGAAAGAGAGAGATCCCCTTAGAGTACTTCTCATCTGACCTGCTTTCATGGGAGCATCAAGAACGGAGTATCTGAGTACACTGTGCAATGGCAGATAGGACAATGCAACCAAAACTGAGTGTGATGAGGCTTGGCATAGGCTATGGATTGATGAGTAATGGGAGAAAAACGCCTGAAACTGCTGAAAAGCTATATCATGGTATCCTCATGGACTGATTACATTGGCAGCCTGTGCCTGTAAACTCCTCCCTGCCCCATAAGAGAGACTGGGGCGAAGCATTGTTACATGGACATCCAATATACAGCACCATGTAGAGGGTGAGGGTATATGTAACGTATCAACTATGTGTTGGTACGCAGTCACCATCCAGGGCATGATGCTGAGACTGGTCTGAGCCAGTGTCATGTTTCCCCTAGCCTCGGCTGTGTCAGCCCACTGGTGAGGTAACTGTTGTGGTCTCGGTTTGGTCTATGTGAGTCTTCCTGTAAAGCTTTTCATGATGCAGCCTATCCCTTACTTGGTCCACTTAATAAATTGCCCTCAGCAGTGTCATGTTGTCTGGTGTTCTCTTTCTCCTTGTGACACTTATTATAGATGTTTACCTTAAGAAAAAATGAATATCCCCCTAAAAAGGCTTAGATATGCACTCATAGTAAAAAGATAGCAAAGTGGGTACTTCAGTTACAGATACCAATATTTTAGGTATTTAAGGTTTGTGAAATGAATTCTGCCTACCAATGTCTATTCTCTGTATAGAGCCATTGTGTGAATGGCAGTGTAATTAATGAGGCAGGGACTTGACAGAGGCTTCCCCCCCCCCGCCTTATATTAGTTAATGCAATAGAACTTTCTCTATCCCTTTCAAAATAGCTGTATTCTTGAACAGAATCATGATGACTACTCCCTACTGCAAGCAAAAACTACAGCTCATGAAATCTATATGGACTTTCCCTATTCTTATCCACTTCCCTGTTTTGTGTCCCTTGAACTCCTGRTATGGATATCAGATCCCCAAATAACTATCTCTAGTATGGAAATTCCTGTACTCTGGCCAGCAGCCATTGCAAATTAGCCAGAGAATACAGTTCAGGGTAGTCTTTCCATGGTGACCTGTCGTCTGTTACCTCCTTCCATTGAAAAAAATTATTCCTGACAAAACCATCGAACAGCAATCCCTCCTCCCAAATRCCCAAACAAACAAAAATGTGTAGGTAAAGAAGCTGATTCATACTGGGCCTTAAAAATACCCCTTTTCTCCAACTGATTAGTCTACTCAGGCTGTACAAGCACTTTACCTTTAATAGAGAAACCAGTCTTTTGGGATTATAAGCATAATAATGTTTGATTGAAATACTAAACCTAAAGAAACGAGATTTGAAACAAATTTGGAAAAGACTTTTTGTTTTGTTGATTGGTTGCATTTTTTGCTTTGCTTGTTGCAGGGCTTGGGGTTTTCTTTAAAAAATACCATAATTTGGGATTCTGTTTCTTTTTTAATTTGGAACACAATTTTGGGAAGAGATTACCAGTGAATGAATAGTGTGGGGAAAAAAAAMCCAAACAACTAAATAAATGTTTTAATTTGTGATGAAAAAGACATTCATCGTGTTCTGAAAAAGCTTTCAACTCTTTTTTGCTACAACATTGAGTCATGCGCTGAAGGAAGAACACTCATGTTATTACGTGTTTGGGTTACCCCTTGATGCCATGTTGTGTGCAGCATTTGCTCAGCTATATGGTAAGGAGTGTAGGAAGAAGCTGTGGCTGGGAAATGGGGATCCTCCARCGGACATGGAATCTATGGAATATGTTTGACAACATTTTTTTTTTCCAGGGAAGGCAAGGAGCAGCAGTGTTTATAGCAATGTACTTGTAGGCACAACGAGGAAGTCTTGAACATGGGTCAAATGATTAAGCTTAGGGTATAGTGCGTCAGGTTTATTTCAGTGCTGTTCTGATCCAGTCCTTAAGCTCCACTGTTGCCAGCTCAGCCAGCATCAGCAAGTGTGTGTATCTGGAAGGGATCTGCACAACAAAATAGGTGGCCACCAATTCACTCTCTCTAAGTTCAGAAATGAGATGAAGTCAAAGAAACTCTCCTGRTAGTTTTTTGAAGGTGAACACACCGATATATATGAAACACTGATTTTGCCATCCAGAAAAAGGTCATGCCTGTGTAAAAATAACTCTTAAATAAAAAAGGGGTAGTTTTCAAATCCACTTCTCTCCCCATTTTCCTTTCCTTTCATCAAATAACTCTATCTCAATAAACTTTTCTTTAAAATTAAATTTATGCTCTTTTTGTAAAGAATTGTAATTATTTAAAAATGTAAAACAAACACTTGGCTTTTATAGAACTGGAAGCAAGGTTTTGTGTCATTTGATATTAGCTGTCTCACAGCTGAAGACCACATATAGAGACTCCTATGATCCACTTCTAGGATCAATGTAAGCATCTTCATCTGAGCATCCTTCGTTGTCTTTTATAATCCATTTTTAGGCACYTTTAGGGCTCAGTTCATCAGATCTATTTTGGATATCTAAATTGAATTAATAATCTGATCTAACATGTCTCCTTTAAAAAATAAAACTCCTAAAGACACAAAAAAACCTATTTAAGATTATTTAGGTTCCCTTTATGTGGACCACACTTCAAAGCTCCTTTTCCACTTATTTTCAATATTTAGCATGTAGAAAATTTCTTTCTTACTATTCTTTCACCAAAAATTAATATCTACAAAAAGCTGCAAGGCTTTTGTAAAAACAGAAGACTACATATCCCATCGTATACTTAGGTACAGTAATAGCTTACAGCCCAAGGACAATAATATTATTTTGGTTTTCCTGACACAGCCTCCATTTTTGTTGTTTGGGGTTTTTTTTTTTGTTCCTTTTTTTTGGGTGGGGTGCAGGGAGAGGCTTTTAACAATAAGGAACACATTTGGCCAAATCACCAGCTTTTTAGCTTTAACTGGCTACAGTGTTATGCTAGCAAACATGAAAGACAGAAAGAAAAAGTACTTTCTTTAAAATAACATTTAGATTCTATTACTAAATTCATGCTGTTTTCCCTCATGTATCATTATTAACTGGTGAACTTGTTTATACTGGTGCAGCAAAATCAAACATGTAAAAKACGGGTGTTACTTGTCCATCCCAGATTTTATTATGTTTTAAATGATTTGATTTTGAAAAGTGAGAAAAAAGATCTTTTTTCTATATATTTTTCCACATTTTTTCTGTACAATTCCTGTATTTTTATCTTCCCCCCCCCCCATTAAATCCAAGTTTTTCCTGTGTACATGTAACTCAAGGAGATTGGATGCTTAGAGAAATTGTGACTGAACATTGGGGAGATAAGTGTTAACAAAAGACAAAACAATCTCTAAAAAGACCCCCAGCTTCATTTAAAAAGCAAGAATTAGACATTCTGACTGGCATCTGAAAGAAATCTTATTGTAAAGATTCCGCGCACGCATCAGAGTCAGACTCTCAGGACCACATAGCTGCTGTGTGCTCGTGAGACAACTGAAGAATAGTAAGAATCCCCTACAAGGAAAGAAGATACATCAGAAGCACTACAAAATGTATGCAACGTGATTGACTACTGATCACATTTAAACTGTGAGGTACATGAGGATACAGACAAAAGGGGAAAAAAGGAGTGTACTGCATAGTTACAGCTAGGTTTATACTGCCATTTCAGCCTATTTACTGAAATGGAATGAAGTGATTGACGAAATTAAGTTTTAATTGGGATTTCTTTATCTTTTGTAAAATGAAAGCAATAATTTGGGGGATTAAGATTAACTGAAATTCCTTTTGTTGTATAATATGTATTTCAGTGATATTGTCTATCTAAACAAATATTTCAGAATGATACTTATTTAATTCCCTTCTAGGAGAGGATCAGCTATGTCAAGCTGCTTCTTGAAGTTTAAATTCAAACTCCACTTGGATCAGAGGTTATAATTTGGATCAGTTTATAGTTTTTATAACAGCTGAAAAGATTGAAAAGAAATCATCAAAGAGGATGCTAATTGCAATCAAATTAAATGACTGGATGGATTAGAATTARGATGCAGAACTCTGGGAGAATATCTGCTCTGATGCATCCTGCTGGTGACATGYTTTATTTCTGTGTATTAACCAAACATCTCTTGAGTACTTTTTCATCCTGATTAATAGTGTGAGATTCACAGCGACCCAGCCATAGACTGAAGAAAAAAAAGTGGTTCTTGCCAGTTAAAGGAGTAGTTTAACTTAAGAATAAGACACATTAGTTATGCAAAATTATCTGTGTGTAAATTCCAGAATATATATATCAAATCACCCAACTCACCACTATTGGAACAAATGAAAAAAAGATTCCCCCCCCACCCGGGCTATTCTTATGAGGTAGGTAAGAATTTGAAGTGTAGTCTTGGTATTGTCACGCAAATAAGCACTTCAAGAAGTTCTTCTCAATATATATTGCAAGCCAGAACTGTGGAACTAATTAGTCTGTTCTTCACGGTAGATTTTTCCATAAAACTTTTGAATGTTCGTATAAGGAAGGATTTTCTTTCTTTAATTTACTTTTCTGTTAAATTTTCGTATACATCCAAGGGAATGTTATACTAAATGAAATGAATGGATGCAAAGGAAAGTTAACTCAAGCCGAACTAGAAGACTGCTTCTAGGCAGTTCCAGAGGCAAACAGATGCACATGCACAAGGATTTCAGTAAACGTCAAAAACAACAACAAAAAGATTCTTTTCAAGTGTGGACACCAAATAACCATCTTTCTTCCTTTTAGGCGTGTTTTTCCAACATTGGGGGCAATATTTCATGTAACAAACTTCAGGTAACATTTAAATATATTTACAGGCATAAGATACTTATAAATATAAGCACATTATATACATTATAAAGCATATATAAACAATCTTCCTGTTAAAATCTCCAGACCATGATGGCAACACAAAGTTATGGCAGGTAACATTTAGACTGACAATGTATTTGACTCTTCTTCCAGACATAATCAAGAAGTGAAGACATTCTTAGTAATTTGAAACATCAGCCATGGGAGATGCTTCATTTCTCACTCCAAGCCTACATTTGCAACAGGCAGTGATTTGATTTTCTTATGTCAATTTTATAAATTAAAATTCTTCTCCAATACTTCTGATATTAGATGTMCATTTTCACTGAACAATGAACCTTATGTATTTTTCATAAATCAATCCTCTCATTAAAAAAATTTACACAAAGTCTATTCGTTTACAGGGTTTCCATAAAGTGGGTTCAAAACTCTTGCTTGGAGTAAGTCTGAACACATAAGAGTTCCCATGAGTCTATCCTACCTTACATGAGCTTCTGTGAGTTTTGTTGCATCTTTTTTTTTTTATTTTTAATATTACACAGGTCTGATAAAAGTAAAGAAAAAAAATTTGAAAAATTACAAATTGCTATTCATATGTAGTCCTTCAGAAAGAGAAATTGAACAGACTGCATTGCTAGTAGCTCAAAAGTAATTTTTCAAATACCAGATTTTTACTCTGGTTTGTAACCTCACATAGGCATGAAACTGAAATACTTACTTCCTTATCAAACTTTATGCATTCATTGCAAGTGTTGTCTGATTTATTCTTGTAAAATTTTTCTCATAAACATCAGCCAGCATCAGTCTTTAAATAAATAAACAAACAAACATGCCTTTCAAAGGGAGAGAAAAGCAAAAAAAAAGTATTAAGAATTACATAAACTTTGTCAACAGTGATGAGAAAAGATTGCGAAACAGCAATTTGTTCTATCAACCTTGAATGACTCTTTAATTTTATGACATTCTCCTCTAAGCTTATTATTCATGGAAATCTTCTTTTTGTCACATACAGCCGAGATAGTAAGACAAGTTAAAAATAATCCTTCATATTTGAGAAAAAAATTCCCAGAAATACCTCCGAAAGACTTAATTGTTTTTGCAAGTCTCCATAGCTGGTATGCCAGCAGACTTTTCCTATATGGTTATAGCTATCAGGACAAGAAGGTCAGAATCCATCCAGGTACTCTCCCATCTCCCTATCATCTGATTTATCTTTTATCCTCAGCTTACAATAAGGTTATAAATAATTTGGGGACAGGTAATGAATTTTCTTTTGTGTTTGCTTAATGACTATCACAGTAGTATTCTTGCCTTCAGGTTGCCACATGCTATCAAAAAATAAATAATAAATCAGAATAATGGAAAGGGATGTATACTAATGACGTTAAACATAGAAGGAATTATACAACACTGCCTAGGTTGCCAGACGACTACCATGGCTTCCAGCTCCCCTCCATTCTTGCTTTTTACTCACTGTAGAATTTTTTTTACGCAGTGGAGACTCAGTCACAGAATAAAGCAATCTGAAGTACTATGCTTTCGATGGTTTAAAGGAGTAGGTTGTGTTTTTGTGACACTCCACAAAAAGATATAATTATGTTTTCATATGTTTTCCAGGTTACAATAAGATGGATGGTTGGTTTCACCCCCACACCCTCTGAGCTCTCTTCATAGTGATTTTTGTCCTATTTGTGATTCCACCATGGATTAACCTTTAAACACACTACATACATATTTGTAAGAAAAGCACTTCTGCATATGCAGCTGAGATCAGTAGAAAGGATCTAGGCAGCTTTCTTTCTTTATAAATGAGGTAGCTGCTATGTCTTCCTCTGAGAAGAGGCCTGAACTCTGGCACTCTCTTCCTTCCCACCACAAAAGGCTTTCCAGAGACCAAATTTTCAGGGAACGCTGAACTTCCTGTAAGTTCTGGGAGAGAAGACAGCATGGATTTGGGGCAGTTTTGATTAAACCTTACGTCATATACATTTTTATTGTGTTATTGTGCATTTTCATGTAAAGGTGAGGCACTGAAGCATGGGATAGCCAACTACTTYAAATTCATTTGAATAAATCAATATAACACTATATTTTGCTTTGCTTATTGATTTTTTCCTAAATCTCTTAGGGAAAATTGTTTTATCAGGAGACTAGCCAAAGTAAAGGAAAATAAACACACTATCTCAAGAAAATTAATTTCTCATAGATTCTTTGGAGACTATTGTGCTGTAAAGATTTATGAAAAACTCTGTCCATATATATGACACACTCTAGCTATGGTGATATAGTTAAAAAATAATATGATATGCTTGATTATGGAGGCCCGCCAGCTCTCAGTGTGGGTTACAGCTATGGATCTGTTTTGACCATTACGCAGCAAATACTAACATCTGGAAACTTGAAGTTCAAAGGTTATTTTTCTCATAAAGCTGAACAAGTATGATTCATAAAAACCCAATGTTGACCTTCAATTTAACAAAGTCCTGCTGCTAATATTGTATTGTAAAATACAGAGTGTCTCTTACCTTGACTTGGTTTGATTTTGATTTTATTGAACTATTTAATCAACTAACATAGAAAGGGGCATTTGAAAATAACCCATTCTTGTGATTATAATAAAGAAACTTGTACAGATAGATTACTAGTGTTTAACACACCTGCATATGTTAACCTTTATCGTAGAAAAGCAAAACCTTTTATGATTGCCTAAGAAGCTCCTGACTTGTTACATACTGCCTACGGATTTTTTTTCCCTTTGTTGTCATCGTCTTTCTCATTCATCATGCTACTCATYACAGTATACTACTTACAGCTCTATTCTTCCTGAGTTTATGGTGCCTGAAAGAAGACACTATAAAAAACTACATTAGCATAAATTAATCTCATGTTCTAGCTCATGCCTTTGGGCTATGGAGATGTGCAATAGATTAAATGATTTCCTTAATACTCCTGCACAGCTGGATTCCCTTTCTGCCCATTTTGTAGCTCTGGACTATGTCTGTGTGCTCATATTACCTCTGCTCTGACAAACAAATGTGGTGGGCATTGCACATGTACCTCTATTCAATTCTCCAGACAGTCGCTAAGTTCTGTACAATATTTCCCCTCCACACACGTGTGATAGGGACTGTGTGCTACCTGGGATGTGGTACAGCCCAGCAGCTATTGCTAGAACTACATGTACTGTCAGGTAATCCGGGAGTGCCTAGATTCAAATATTGACTGTCTGATCATAAGTTTCCTCCTTTCCCCATCCTTCTTGTATTCAGCAGTAAAATACTTGCCTGAAGTTCTAACTTTATTTGTACCACCCCTCGCCTTTCTTCTGTTGTGGCCTTCTTAAATTAGGAACCTGAGCAAGCAGATCTTTTCTTCTCTGTATTTAACAATGGGAATAGAAAATTAAGGAAAATGTCCATAATCACAGGGCTAAGCTAGAAAACTATTCCTTACACTATGTCTGGTTTGGGAGGCAATAATGAGCTTTGGGATGACCAGCTGGGAATGACCAATAAGCTTGGTTTCTTATTTCCACATGCTCTCTTGCCTGTAGATTGTAAATAACCRGGAAATCCTATATTCAAGTGGGAATTCTGTGGAAATGAGAACTATCATATACTCCATTTAATCCTCATTTTAATGAGGCATACATAGAATTGAGTTAACATTAGAATGTTACATTTGCCGCATGGAGAAATGATCGATAGCTTGGTCATGCTAAACTTGCCTCCCTACCAAAAACAATTAAAATAAAAGGAAATAAAAACAGAGAGAGTTCACTAGCTAATATCTGTATTTATTTCTTTTGAGTAGCAAGAGAGTTTCCCATAAGTACTTTCAAAGGAAAAATATTTTGGAAAGCCAAAGTGTTAAATACGAATCTACATGAGAAATGAAAACTGTTATTTTTTTAGGATCCGAACTTGAAATTCAATTCAAAGAGCTGAACAGCATTAAAAAAAAAAAAAAAACAGGGGTAAAAAGTGCTTGTTGGACTGAAAGGTANAGGGGTAAAAAGTGCTTGTTGGACTGAAAGGTAGAATGACATGCTTTAACCCATCTTTGACTTCTGTTTTACATTGTTGAATGACAACTCCCTTGGAAAGAAGAGTTGAGAACTGTAGTGCTGACTTAACCTTCATTACATCTCTGTTATAATACAAAGACAATCTCATTTAGTAGGTTTGACAGTATGTTTTTCAGTATGTTTTGAAACCTTTTTCTTTTGACATATGCTTTCCCTAGCTGAAAAGATGTGCTATGATTAATGAACAGCTGTATATCTTTTTTTAACATGTACCAGGTATCTGTCACTTACCATTTGTCAGTCTTCCGTCATTACCTGTGAATAAATGTTCCTAATTCACTATAGCAGGAGGTGTGGGGACTACAAAGGGATAAGCTGTATCCGGGACACTGTCAGCTTTATTTGTTATAAAGCTAAATGTCTGAGGTATTTAAGATCTGAAACTTGATATTCTGTCATGGTATCTTTTGATGGTAATCCTTTATGGCCTGACCTTAGAGACTGTCATAGCTAAACATACAGGAATACTGCAAGACATCCATAGACATGTTAACTGTCTGAATTTTTCATGTTGGAAAGTAACATGGTAATACATAAACCTTTGTGGTTTATTGTCCTTCTTGTAAATCTATTCTTTCCCAGGTCAGCTGTGACTTAAACAGTCACTAACTATCCATTTGTTTGTTTGTTTTGGAAAAAAACCTAGGTAGAGTCCTGTAATTCAGGGGCTTTTAAGTACTGTAAATGAACTGCTTCTAAAAGGTACTGAAAAGGTAACTAAGAAAAGCAAGCTTGCTGTAAGTAGACTTAAATTGGCAGTATTAGGGTCTGAAAGTGTACTTGAAAATTGTATATGTGGGAGTCTGCAAATTGGAAAAGACTGAAAAAAATCATAGTCTTTAACCTTACACTAAGGGAAGAAATTCAGCAAAGGCTGTTCTTACAAAGAAAGAGAAGAGAGGAGTGAAAATTATGGCCCAGATCTTTCTTGGTTTATTTTTAATTGAATGCCCTTTTACCTCAGTTTGCAACATGTTGATATTTGATGCTGTATAAAAGTTTTGGCTCTGTGAAAGAAAAAATGGGTCTCTAATGCCGAAACTGTATTATATGTAAACTGTTTCCATTGTTTCCACAGATCTCTCCATGCGGATCTGCTGCATACATTCATACCTTGATGTAAGCAAGTGTTAGTCACAGACAATGGATGGTTTTTTTCATATTTTTGAAATATTTTCATTATGAAAGAAGTAAAGCCCACTTCATTTGTTATACCTCTGTAATCAATATGCAATCCATACTTTCCAAGCCTGAATTTTATGATTTTAAACAACTGACTTCTCATTTACTTGATTTTCCTTAACCTTTCTCTCTCTCACTCTTTTTTTTTTTCTYTTGCTATTTGGGTAAGCATGGAGGAGAAACTGAAAGATAAGTTCCTTGTTTTTTTATTTTCCTCAGGCAGAAAAACTAACTTTACTTATGAATTGGTTGTATTGTATAACTCTTGAATCATACAACCTTTTCATTTCTTTTTTTTTTTTAAGTCTTTGTTCATTTCCTGGGAGTTTATTGACTAACAAGAACATACAACTTTTGAAGCACAAAATATAATGAATGAAACATCAAAGAAATGAAAGCAGACGATTTGTCGTTTCCAAGGGGAAAGAAAAATCTCTGCAGAAAGAAATACTTACAGACATGGTTGGAACACACAACCAATACAAAAAAACTTAAGAGTTTGATGCTGCTCATTTCAACTCCTTATCATCAAAAGGGAAAATCCTGTCCTCATTTATTCTCCTGAAGTTGATCGTTAGGCATGTGACTAGAAGCAGGATTTAATCTATTATTTTGATGGTAAACCAGTAACCCCTAAAAAACAAGTTAAATAATTATGTTGTTTTCCTAAATAACATAATTTTAATAGTAGTAATTATAAATCCTGCTTTTATATCTCGTATAGATATGAGCGCCTGAAGAGCAGCACAAAGGAACTCCAGCCAGTAAGACAGCTTCATCAGGGGCCCAACTTAAATGCCTCTATGCAAACGCACGTAGCATGGGGAATAAACAAGAGGAGTTAGAGATGTGCACACGTCTGCAGGGCTACAACCTTATTGGCATCACGGAGATGTGGTGGGATGGCTCCTGTGATTGGAGTGTTGGRATGGAGGGATACAGGCTCTTTAGGAAGGACAGGCAGGGGAGACGAGGAGGGGGTGTTGCCCTCTATGTCAATGACCAGCTGGAGTGCATGGAGCTCCGCCTGGGGATGGATGAGGAGCCGACCGAGAGCTTATGGGTCAGGATTAAAGGAAAGGTGGGGTCTGCTACAGGCCACCCAACCAGGAATACCAAGTGGATGAGGCCCTCTATAGAGAGATTGGAGCAGCCTCACAATCACAAGCCCTGGTCCACATGGGGGACTTCAACCACCCTGTTATCTGTTGGAGGGACAACACAGCAGGGCATAAGCAATCCGAGAGGTTCCTGGAATGCATCGATGATAACTTCCTTCTCCAAGTGGTAGAGGAGCCAACGAGGAGAGGTGCTATCCTGGACCTTGTTCTCACTAACAAGGAGGGGCTGCTGGAGAATGTGAAGATCAAGGGCAGCCTGGGCTGCAGGGACCATCAAATGGTGGAGTTCAAGATCCTTAGGGCACCGAGGAGGGTACGCAGCAAGCTCACTACCGTGGACTTCAGGAGAGCAGACTTTGGCCTCTTCAGGGATCTGCTTGGTAGGGTGYCATGGGACAAAGCCCTGGAGGGAAGAGGGTCCCAAGAAAGCTGGTTAATATTCAAGGACCACCTCCTCCACGCTCAGGAGCAATGCATCCCAACAAAGAGGAAATCAGGCAAAAACGCTAGGAGGCCTGCATGGATGAACAAGGAGCTCCTGGACACACTCAAACACAAAAAGGAAGCCTACAGAGGGTGGAAGCAAGGACAGGTATCCTGGGAGGAATACAGAGAAACTGTCCGAGCAGCCAGGCATCAGGTTAGGAAAGCTAAAGCCCTGATAGAATTAAATCTGGCCAGGGACGTCAAGGGCAACAAGAAAAGCTTCTATAGGTACGTCAGGGATAAAAGGAAGATGAGGGAAAATGTGGGCCCTCTCCGGAATGAAACAGGAGACCTGGTTACCCAGGACATGGAGAAGGCGGAGGTACTCAATGGCTCTTTTGCTTTGGTCTTCACCGGCAAGTGCTTGAGCCTCACCGCCCAAGCTGCAGAAGGCAAAGGCCGGGACTGGGAGAATGAAGAGCTGCCCACTGTAGGAGAAGATCAGGTTTGAGACCATCTAAGGAACCTGAAGGTGCACAAGCCCATGGGACCTGATGAGATTCATCCGTGGGTCCTGAGGGAACTGGCGGATGAAGTTGCTAAGCCACTATCCATCATATTTGAGAAGTCATGGCAGTCCGGTGAAGTTCCCACTGACTGGAAAAGGGGAAACATAACCCTCATTTTTAAAAAGGGAAAAAAGGAAGACCCGGGGAACTACAGGCCAGTCAGTCTCACCTCTGTGCCTGGGAAGATCATGGAGCAGATCCTCCTAGAAGTTATGCTAAGGCACATGGAGGAGAGGGAGGTGATTCGAGACAGCCAACATGGCTTCACCAAGGGCAAGTCCTGCCTGACCAACCTAGTGGCCTTCTAYGAYRGAGTGACTACATCAGTGGACATGGGAAGAGCTACAGATGTCATCTATCTGGACCTCTGTAAGGCCTTTGACACRGTCCCCCACAACATCCTTCTCTCTAAACTGGAGAGGTATGGATCTGATGGGTAGACTGTCCGGTGGATGAGGAATTGGTTAGATGGTCGCATCCAGAGGGTAGTGGTCAACAGCTCAATGTCCAGATGGAGATCAGTGATGAGTGGCGTCCTGCAGGGATCCGTATTGGGACCAGTACTGTTTAATATCTTCATCAATGACATAGTGGGATCGAGTGCACCCTCAGCAAGTTTGCAGATGACACCAAGCTGAGTGGTGCAGTSGACACACCTGAGGGACGGGATGCCATCCAGAGGGACCTGGACAAGCTCGAGAAGTGGGCCCATGTGAACCTCATGAGGTTCAACAAGGCCAAGAGCAAGATCCTGCACGTGGGTCGAGGCAACCCCCCGGTATCAATACAGGCTGGGGGATGAAGGGATTGAGAGCAGCCCTGCCGAGAAGGACTTGGGGGCACTGGTGGATGAAAAGCTGGACATGAGCCAGCAATGTGCACTTGCAGCCCAGAAAGCCAACTGTATCCTGGGCTGCATCAGAAGAAGCGTGGCCAGCAGGTCGAGGGAGGTGATTCTGCCCCTCTACTCTGCTCTGGTGAGACCCCACTTGGAGTAGTGCATCCAGCTCTGGAGCCCTCAGCATAAGAAAGRGCTTACCCTTGGGAAAGGTAAGCCCTCAGCATAAGAAAGGGCAACACCTGTTGGAGTGGGTCCAGAGGAGGGCCACAAAAATGATCAGGGGGATGGAACGCCTCTCCTATGAAGAAAGGCTRAGAGAGTTGGGGCTGTTCAGCCTGGAAAAGAGAAGGCTTTGGGGAGACCTTATTGCAGCCTTTCAGTACCTAAAGGGGGCTTACAAAAAAGATGGCAGCAAACTTTTTAACAGGGCCTGYTGCAACAGGACAAGGGAGAATGGCTTTAAACTAGAAGAGGGTAGATTTAGACTAGCTATAAGGAAGAAATTTTTTATGCTGAGGGTGGTGAAACACTGGAACAGGTTGCCCAGAGAGGTGGTAGATGCCCCATCCCTGGAAACATTCAAGGTCAGGCTGGACGRGGCTCTGAGCAACCTGACCTAGTTGAAGATGTCCCTGCCCATGGCAGTGGGGTTGGACTAGATGACCTTTAAAGGTCCCTTCCAGCCCAAACTATTCTATGAGTCTATGATTCTATATTATTAAGGACTACATGAGGTAGAGAATGGTTGAAGACGACTTGAATGTTCTTTGAATATAAAAAYTGTATTTAAGAACAAAATCAACCAGCATCTTCTATGGTAAAAATTTAAAGATATCCTGATTTCAAAAGCTAATAACTGTTTTTATGTCCACAAAATCTACCTTTATCATATCTAATAGTGGAACCCTGATATCAGACAGGGATAACTTGACATAACTGTGTTCCAAATTACACGTGTTCCTTTTCATTATTGCCTCTGATAAGGCAAAGAAATATTTTTTCTGAGAAACATATTTGTGTTGATTCCCATGCTTTGGAACAACCTCACACTACTTTTTGCAAAATCAGTTAAATCTTGTCTTCTCAATCTTTCTGCAAAACTAAACATTTATGTTCTAACCTGTGTTGCCTATGATCCCTATATTTCTTGAAAATCATTGTCAAATGTTGCCAGTATGCCTACAGCATGGGATTAATATTATTCTGTTGCAGTGTTGTCAATCTCTTGTCCTTGGCCCAACCCACTCATCTAATTGGTATCTAGAGTGCTTCCCACATTAACCTTCTAATCTGTTTCAAGATCTTCARAATACCATGAGGATGCAAATGATAATGCTAATAAATAACTTCACTATGAGCTATTGAGGCTGATCTTTTCTTCAAATAAAAGCATTTATTAAGGTAAAAGTGTAATGAATTCTATTCCCTAACTTTAGATGTGACGTGAAAACTGCATTTTTTCTCAATTAAAACATATCCTAGGATATCTGTTTTAAAAGGAAATTTACCTACACTTGTATGTGGCTTTTTTTGGTTAAAGAATATATCAGAATGTACCTTCACTGTCTGTCATCAGGTCTTTGATATTTACATTAACTTTTTGCTATAGGAATATTTCAGATTTTAAAAAAAAAAAAATATATATTTAATATAATTTAGCTTAGGTTTGCAGGTTTTTTTTCTTCCTCCTCCACCCCTTCAAGGGAAAAGGATCTTCTGTGATCATGAGTTCTCTGAGTGTGCACCTGCAAGACCTTTAAGCCACTTGCCAATTTCAAGGAAATTTGATGAAAAGCTAGAAGTATCAGAGATGACTGTGTTTCTACAATCTTTTTGAAAATCAGTGCTGAGTAAAAGCAAGCGAAAGGCTGAATTCAGTCTTCAGGAATTCTGCTTGGCAGCACTTGGAGAGGCAATCAGCAACTGAGTTTGGCCAGTGTGCACACAGCTCCAAATATCTGCAGCGTATAGTGTTTCCTACCTGTAGGCAAATCCTTGGGGGGATTGTAGTAGTCACTGGGATTAGAGCTCATAAGCAAGAAAAATACTGACAGACACCCAAATGTCCATTGGTCACAAAATATTGTCATTCCTTCAGGACACAGAATATCTCTGGTTCAGGTTTTGTAATCAGGATCATGAAACGTTTTCCAGAAGACAGTTCACAATTTTCACCATGTTTTTTTGCACTGTCATTTGTGCTACAGAAGTGATCATGAGTGTATTAAAATGTAATATATTATCCATCTTCACTGATTTTAAATTTCAGTTATCTTCTCTGGTTTTGTACCTATAGTACACAGAGGCTTGCAAGACCCTAAAATTTTACTGTCATAAATTAGGTTTTCATGAGGAAGATTATTTCTAATGGTTAGAGTAGAATCAATGTCTTCCAAATATTGTATGTTAAACCACAGATTTTGAAATTTTTTACATCATTAACAACAGTTCAGAAAATAAATCATCTTGTTGACACAGTCATCCCATTCCTGTGAAATAGAAATTAAATGATTTATTTAAAACCRTTACCTGTTTTTGAAGTCCTCTGTGACCTTATTTATCTCATTCAGCTCAGAATCACAAGAAACGCTAACTTGTTCACAGTGGCAATTCCAAGGAATTGCTATTTAATATTCTAACTTTTGTGATTCTTTTTGCTGCCTTGCCTTCACCTGGGAAAATATGGCCCCATACCTTATAAGTTATACCCAGAAGATTTCTGTAAATTTCTTATAACTACTCTCACAATGAGGTTTTCACAATAGTTTGAATGTTGTCAAGAAAGCCTGTGTAATTTGCTTCCCCAAGCTTGCAAACTCACTCAGAACCATAAAGCTTGCAATCAAGAACAAATAGAAAATTCTGCTACTAAGCCACCAAGCTATCAATCTGCTAGTTAAATCTATGAGCTCCAAGCATGACAGGAAAGTCTGTTGAAACTATTAAGGCAAAGTTAAGAAGAAAAGCATTGTTTCATAGCTCCTGGTATGAGAAAACTGAGGGCGTGAGTAAGCAGACAAATGAGGAATAATATGGATAAAGGAATATTATGATTAGAAAGATTTTTTATGTGTGTATATATRTACATCTTAATTCATTTTTTGTAGCTCACAAATACTGTCTTAATGCTACACAGACAGTGCAAACATTTGTTTCACATCACAGAAAGTGGGAATATCAGAAAAAAGAAGGTTTTTCAGGATATGAGATTAATGCACAATATTTAATATACTGCCATTCTAGATATTGTGATGGATTGATTCAATTTGTTGAACTAGAAATATGGGAATCATCGTGTACAATGCGAAACGTCTTTGAAAATCCCCTAGGAATTTGTGAACTGCTACAAACTGCACTTCAGGGAACTGACTGATGACTCTGTAAGTAAAAAATGAGTTATTGTTTTAGATTCTATGAGAAGACAACACTAGGATCCTAAACATCACGTTTTCAGTGTTCAGGTTCTTTGGACATTTAGTATTTCTGCAATATCTGAGCTCATTATTAGTTTAACTTGACAGGAAAAAAAAAAAAAAGGCAAAAAAAAAGCATAATGAAGTTGTCCACAGTTGTCCACTCATTTGTGAGTGGTAGGAGAAATATGTCTATTTGGTTCTTTCCTCTTTTTTCTTATTAAAGTAAAATATACATAAGATCTTTTATTGAAACAATATTTCCTAAAATTTTAAATGAAGTTCAGCCTACATTTCACAAAATCCTATAATTCCAATGAAGTTAATGAAATTATACTGGGTTTGTGTGAATGACCTGGCTTTGAGTGTTATCTTCTCTTTCTTTCCTTATCCTAATATTATCTTGTAATCACTGTTAAATCAATCAAATTTTGCCTACATTAAAGTTGTCTAGCTTTCTACAGCTTCAACTGAAGCTTGCCTAAGGTATTGAAGCTTAAGTTTTCCTTTTAGATGAATATTTTAACAACACATTTTTTCCAGTGCATTAGCATTAGCTGCTGCTGGAAATCCAAGACTCTATGTCATTACTTGCAATTTATAAAAAAAACCCAACTGTTTTAGAAATTTCTTAGGTACTAATATAGTGCAAAACTTTCAACATATATTTTGCAAAGAGCTTTTAAAATTTATCAGCAAAAATCTCCCTGAATAAAATACAAAGAAGGTAACACATCAATAGTAACAATGAATATTGTTTTGACAGTTGGTTTTACATGAACAAAAAACCACAGAACAAGAATATAGTATTATGGAGTGCCTGCATTTTGCAGAAAGCACACACTGTGTGATGTTACCTGCCAATGTAATGAAATTTACAATGAAAAATATGAATAGAACTTTGTAATCCAATTCACTGAGAGAGTATTGAATGCAAAAACCATATAAAAATGCTATTAAGAACATGACAACAGATATAAAGAAGTCTGCCACTCTGACTTAGTTTCAGCTAGTTGGACCTAGATATTGCTTCTTATTTGATAGAATCATAGAATAATAGAATCATAGAATAGTTTGGGTTGGAAGGGACCTTTAAAGGTCATCTAGTCCAACCCCCCTGCAATGAGCAGGGACATCTTCAAKTGGATCAGGTTGCTCAGAGCCCCGTCCARCCTGACCTTGAATGTTTCCAGGGATGGGGCATCTACCACCTCTCTGGGCAACTTGTTCCAGTGTTTCACCACCATCATTTCCAAATATGTTGCTTTATATCAGCAGTGTAGAAGACTAACTTAAAAATTCTCAGATGGGGTTGGTCAATGCTTTCCTTATTTAGACTTGGACTATGTGTAAAAATAAATACGTAATGTTTAGGAAGAAGTGGATCCTGATGCACATAGTCCATGAGTTGGTCTTATTACAATGCAGAAACTGATGGAAACAAATATTTGCCTTGCTGTGATAGCAGGTCAAACCTACCCACACTGCCTCTAAATTTCAATTATCCTGATCTGTAGAAGGTAGAGAACTACAGACATGTCTGTAAGCAAACTCCTGTAACGTAAGTTATTCCTTCTATGCGGGCAACATTTTAATACTAGTTAGTGTATGGTTCAATGAAATTTGTTTGCCATTAATGAAATACTAATATTTTAAAACAAACATTTGAATGTTATTGCTATGGATCCATGTATTTTTGCTGTTTGTAGTCTCTCACTGTAATTATTACTGTTTTCCATTTAAAATGATGAATAATATGTTTTTAATTTCTAATGGCATCCTATAATAGCTATGTTGAATTTCTAATGCTATATTTTTGCTCAGGTCTTTTATCCCCTTTTGAAATTTCTATTATAATGAATGGATAGTACAAATCACATCAGTGCAAATCCTGAATGTTCCAAGTCCTTCAATAAAATGAGTGTTTCAGTTTTGACCTCATATATGAATCACAGATTCTTGCAGGACCTTTTCAAGGAATCGTTACAGTTACAGTACTTGTGATGCAGTATGAATTTTATGGACATTCTAGAGTGTTTTCTGTGACACTAAATGGTTTATTTTGAAGTAAAGCTGTTATTGTCACATTAGATAGGCACTCTCAGACCATCTCTGCAATATCCTGGAGATTTGTTATTCAGGTTTGGGGTATTATGAATTGGSTCTCTTGCCTTTAGCAATCGATTTTCTCTTCCACCTAAAAAAGGGACCTGATAACTATACACATCCCACTTAACTTCTTGGAAGACTTTATTACTTTATATTACTTCATAATTCCGTTGCATCTTCAGGAATTTGCAAAGAGAAATAGAAATGCCCCAAATTAGTTCCAGTCCTTTTCCCTTCCTTCCTTGGATTAAATGAGTCAGCATAACCAACGACTTTCAAAAGAATTGTTGGTTTACAGTTCAACAAAATCCATTTTTACGTTTGACCATTATTCAACATCTTTTGCAATTCACTGAGAAAAGAATGGAAACAACATGTTCTGAGTTACACAGTTGGCACATCTCTTTTGAATGAGTCACAGACACATCACCTGTAATTGCCCATTGCAGGTCAATACCCAAATAAAGAGGGCCTGATCACAGCCAGAATTCATAAGAATTAGATCCTGGTGAGAAATGAAGAACACTTTACCTCACCTTTATATTCATAATTGAAAGAGTGTGCCCTTGAATCTAAGCAGTGCAGTCTCCCAGATCCTTTTCACTCTTCCATGGATACTGGATATTAAATGAATGCAGCAGTTTCCAYGGAAGTGTGGAATTCCCTCACACTGTAAGTAAAGGAACACATTTAATGACTTGATTTTGTAAAGCAACATGTGTTTTTCAATTACGAGCCAAGACAAGGCACCAAATATAGATGAAAGTATCTTTGGTGAGACATTTAGTAGTTATCTATGTATGAGTACTTGCCTTATTTTTAAAGGAAGAATACACACACCATCATGGAGATGCAATACAAGAAGAATCCTTTTCCTGAAAAGTACCTCCAACACTGAAAGTAAAAAAGCTTTTTTCTTTTTTTTTTTTTTTTTTTTTTTAATGGAAGGATGAGAGTTCCTTAAATACAGTGGTATTACTGGTGCAGCTGCAATGAGGAAGAACAGATGATCAAGTCTTGTGGCAGCTGTGCACTTCAGATAATATACTACAGAGATGGATGAATTAGCTCAGAACCATCAGTCTAGAGAGAAAAATATGTGCTCACCCAGGGGACACTTATGTCATAAGTTTTCGTAAAACAGGAAAGAGTCTAGACAGATAGTTACACGAAAAGATCTCCTTTTAGAAAATTTACATGAAAGATATTATTAGATAATGAAGGCATCTGATACATTTCATGTAAATCTGGTCCATATCATGTTATTAACTGTATCAGTGTCCTGTGTTGTGCACACAGAGTGTCMTCCCTTTGCCATGCATAGAATTTTGAGGGTATGTCTCAGTCACCCAGGAAATTAATACCCTCCAGTGTTGTATGAAATGCAAATACTTGTAAGAGTAGCTATTCTTTTTCAACATTTGCATTTTCAAAGCAAAACAGATGCTAACATTAACAAGCCTGCAGTTTGCAGTGTTTAAGACTACAGAAGAAAGAGATATTAAATCTTCCATGTGGTAAAACTAATCAAACAAAACCAGGGAATACCAGGGATGCCATCTTCATTTTCTGGAAAGATCTCACTTGCAAAAGTTGCATCAGACTCATTCCTCAAGGGAAGTCTTTGAAATTATAGTACATTTGATCTGTTGATTTGTCAGACAAGGGGTAAACACACCCCATAGACAAATGGAGATGATCTACTGTGACATTTCTTCCAGGGGGATCTCAAAGTATGACTTCAGTCACGAATAAAACTGTAGCTAACCTGTCATGGATTGACTACATGGATTAACTGCAGCTGCCATGGATAAACTGCAGCTGGAGCTGGTGAGTATTTATTCTGATGATGTAGCTGCTTACCAAAACTGCTGATTCATGAAAACATAGCTTTTTACAAGGTCAGGTTAGGGTTAATGATGTTGTTGGGGAGTTTTTCTCAGTGTTAAGACAGAATATCCAATTTAACAGCAGACTGCAAGGAGGGAGGCAGAATATATCAGTGCATCCTGTTCTTAGATGTCACTTTTATTTCTAAGCCTGTGCTTTTCCTGTTTCTGGTTGGAAGTTTGGCTTTGTTCCTATCTCACATCCTAGCTGAGGAAACTTAAGGTGTAGTTTATTCTGGGGCAGGTTTTAAATCTCTTCTTTTACTAAATACATTCATTTTTGCATAAACAATTCCATTAATCTAACCAGAATTACTTCTGTATTATCTCTTGCTTAAGTCACTCACATAAGAGAAGGACTTGACTTCAGTTTTACTAGTCAAACTCTTGCCCCACCCCACCATGTCCCCCACCACCCAAAAAAACCCTTCCCAAAAAGCCTTGACTCAAAGAATTTTGCAGACCAGTTAAGTTCTACAGTGACTGGAATATTTTCACATTATGAATAAAGGGTTTCTGAAAAAGGGGTTCTATCTTTCACCCCAGGGTTCAATGGGAGGGAAAAAAATCCTGAAAAGCTTTCTGAGGAGGGAACTGTTCTCAGCCGAGCTGTAAACAAGCTTTTACAAAGTCCATCTTGCTTTAGAGCTTTTTCATGCTTTTATTTGGTATTGTAGTTAGCATGATCAAAATAAAATTGTTCTCCTAATAGGTAATGGAAATGCTTAATCCCAGATTCTTCTAACTGCATCATGGTTTATTCAATTAATTTATTCTTTTATGTTTAGCTTTTTATTCTATCCAGAGCATATATGGTTTTATATTGTATTTAAAATTAAAAAAAATAATTAGATATTCTATTTTTGGTATAGCATCAGAAAATACGTGTCAAGAAAACTCTGAACTTCTCATCTGACCATAGTTATGTGGCTAGACCAAGAAATAACTTCAAGATCACAGTTCTG
The DNA here is from genome assembly GCA_035582835.1 of Phoebastria nigripes. NCBI lineage: Eukaryota > Metazoa > Chordata > Aves > Procellariiformes > Diomedeidae > Phoebastria > Phoebastria nigripes. Next base: position 180,920 of record JAYKAV010003213.1, on the reverse strand, counting down.
TTTGGAATCATAAGGCATTAAAACTGATGTCAAACACTTCACACTTGCTACCTCAAGGAATACAGCCTCTGTTACCTATCAGGATGAATTTTGACTTCAAATGCAATAAATAATTAATACTGTAGAGCTAGAAATACTCAGGGAAAAATCCTTAGCACCACTGTGAATAGGGACATTTAATTTGCCCATTATTTTTCTCTGCATGGAGGATAGAAATGAGACATAAATTTAAAACTCTCCATTTAATATTGCTTCCTACTAAAAATTTAAATAAATGAATTCTAGCTTGGCCATTAAGCAGTTGAGAACTTAAAGGTTAATAGCAGTATGAGGTAATTTACTGTGACCCAATCTGCATTACATCTGTATCTGTTACTTTTCCCAGTCATCAACATTTGGTGTTTTGCATAACTGTCATAAAAAAGCATAGTTCTAATCATTTTACAGTTTTTACCAGAAAGGTATGATACAGGCTGTCAAGGCTATTTGGAGTTCAGTATGCGGAGTTCATTGAGAACAATTTCTTACCCTACTGGCTTAGCAGAAGAAAATCAATACATTAATTATGTTTGAAATTTCATGTTCAAATGATTGGAAATTTTCTGATAGAACATAGTCAGAAAATACAGATTCAGTAGAATGTTTTTGGAAACAATTTTTTACAGTCTAGTGTCCTACTGCTTCTACTGATGAAATTGTGTTCTCAGTGTCTGTAGGTATTAGACAACTTTTGTGATTGTTTGTTGTGATTCAATGGAGTATGGGTTGTTGTGATTCAGTGTTGTCTGGTTGTCAAATTTAGTCTACCTGAATTAAAATGAAAGCTTAGATGACTTTGGGAACTCTGTCCTTCTTGAGAAATAGCTGCATTTACTGGTCAGGTGTCTGAAAGCCTAGCAATACTAATATTTCTCTAAGATGGAACATTGTTTCATGGAAATTGTGCTTTCAGTACTTAGTAGTCCTTTTCTATCCATGGATGCAAGATGATTATGCAATTTTACTGAGGCACCTTATTATTTGGCAGAGTGGCAATGGATTAATTTTTGATTACATCAAAATGAATATCCTAAAATCAGTTCAGTAAATTGAAATATTTTGTTTCAGGTTTCTTTACTATTTTTTGGGGGGCTTTTTTGTTGCTAGAAAGTCAATATTTTCTGCAGAACATTTCAACTTTGTAAAAAATTCCCAAGTAATTCTGATATTATAGAAAGCATAAACAAGTTGCACCCTGAAAATTTAAATTTGCACTGTTTTTTTTTTGTTTGATTTGGGGTTTTTTTGGTTTTGGTTTGGGTTTTTTTTTTTTGGTATGAGAGAGTTATTTTCAGGACAACATTGTAGTGGTGTCAATCTTTCAATCTTGGATTTGTATGTAGAAGCAGCCTTGGGGCAGTGAGGTCTGTGGCAGTGACTAGAGAATATTATTTTTTTCACTTTGTAGCATAGAATCCCTTCATAGGGACTTATTATTGTTGGAAAGTGCACTAACCTTATCAGTTTATATGCCTATAGTTGAAGTGGTGAGTACAGGCTCTTCACCTCTCACAAGATACCCATGCTTATCAGATAGATATGTCTATACCATAAAGTGCAGTAATGAGTAGAACTCACTGAGTTATCTCTCAGTGAGCCAACTGGCAGCTGCATAGCTGCATTAGCACAGCCTTATATTTGGGCTCTTTCTGTTGTGAATTGAAGTAAAGAAATATAGGTGGACCACTGTATTACTGGTACTGTATTGCTGAAACCTATTCAGACTAAACATGGATACTTTTATCTAGTCCTGCATAGAGTCAGATAGGTATACAGATCATTAGGTATTGATATACTTGGAAATACCAAAAATAATTTGTTAAACCATGTGTTTAGTTGGGGAGCTAGGATATCTTTGTTATGATAATATTTGTAGAATCTGACACTTTGAAACAGGATGCAGGTAGCTAAAAATGTCACAGACCCTCCTCAACAGAAGTTAACTAGAGAGTTAACTAAAGAAAAATGCTACTGGGTCTGAGGGCTATAGTTAAGTTTACTGATGAGCATCTGGGGCTGATCTTGGTCTGGAAGATGGAGAGAAAATGGGGGTAGCAGAGTTAAGACAGGACTTTCTTAAGGACAAGGTGTTWGCAAAGACAACCATTAGGGAACACAAGTCGTCTTAATTTACTATGACAGGATAAGAAGATTTCAAGGAAGACAGACAGCTACATTTGTTTTAAAATCACAGTAAACTACCTTGTTCTAGCTTCAAAATAAATGGTACTTTGGCATTAAGCAGGATTTCTGATCACAGCCCATAAGCATTCATATGAGGAAGCACGTATGTCCAGACTCAGTGAAATCTGAGGATAAATGAAATCCCGATGAAGGCAGAATTTGGTAACCAAGAACCTACTCAAAGCATGGAATAAATGTGAGGTCCTATTACAAGAATGTCAAAGGAATAAGACTGAAAGGGTATGCATAGAGGTACAATAAAGAAATCAGAAATATGAAATATATGCTAAGTGTATTATGTTTAATTTTTTTATGCACACAATTTAGGTGCGTACCAGTGTATAGAGTTCTGTTTAATTTATTGGTTAAAGTAATGTTACCTGACTTGTTAAAAATAATATTAATGCCAACTATGCATTATCTGTCTTAGCTAAACTTGTATTTAACTCAAAGCCTTGGAAATGCAAACTTGACAAATACTTAATTATGTGAAATGTACGAAGATTGGACATAGCAAGAAGTGAGTGAGAATGAATTGAATATTTAATGAATAAATTGGCTTTGTACCAATTTTTAGCAGTGCAATTTGCAGTGTAAATGAACGTTTGCTAAGATATTAAAACTACTGGAGTACGTGGTTTCCTAGGAAAAATAATGCATTAAATCTGAGTTGTATCTAACAAAGATTTTGTTGTTTGGGTTTGTTTTCTGGTTTGGTTTTTTTTTGGGGGGGTTGGGTTTTTTTCCTTGCAGCTCTTGGGATCGGCCTTCCATTAAAGTTGGAATTTAGTTGCAATATGGATTGAAATTTAATACCACTCATCGAATTTTCATGGAACAAAGCTTGATTGCTCAAATTGTCCAGTAAGGAGGGGGAAGTAAAACATCTGTTATTTGTTTGTATTAATATGCATTTATCAGATAACACTTCCTGTACGCTATCTTTTTCTGAATCCAATCTTATTTGTAGTTCTGGGAGAAACACTGTAAGGGGGGACTAACTAGGTGATATTTTGATACACCAAATGAAATACTTAAGAAATATAGCTATATTTTGTAAATAAAACCTTGTGGAGTTTAGCTGTGAATAGAGACCAATATAATTTCTGAAAATAATATTTATACTTCCACCCCATTTGACACCATTCACTAGACAACAGATCTGAGAGTCAGGCTGATACAATGCAATTCAGCATGTAAACTTATTTTCAATCTGTTTGCAAGAATGTGTTTAAAGACTGATGCTCCAGCTGAGTGAAAAATTTACATGAAGGGTGGTTAATTAGTATGTCTTTATTCATATATTCTGACAGTATTAGAATATAGCTTATAGCACATGTGAACAAAATTGAAGAACCTTCCTAAACATGTTTGAATTTAAAAATCTAAGCTCTACTGCAGTCAAATCCTACTTGATAATGGAGGTTTTCTTGTTTCCTGCCTGCTTGTATTGATTTTTAACTGAGTTAYTTACCTTTAAGAGGAAAATCAGTCTCATTTCTCCTTAAGAAAGTTATTCTTAAAATAAAATTAAAAAAGCTAATGAATGGGAGCATGGACTGTGATTGTGCTTTCTTTGATGTAAGGTGTAAAAAAAAAAAGAATATTCTTTTGCTGGTGATACTCAGAAAAGAAACAAGCTAAAATGAGGAAGCGGTRAGATGATTTTGGGATTGGTCTAATTAAAGAAGGACTAAGAGAAGAAGATAACAAAACTAATACAAGTTATGCTTTCCAGCTATGCTTCCCTTCTGACTCAAAACTAAAAGTAGCATAGAACAGTTCAGTCAAAATTAAATAAACCTAAAAAAATTCAGAGATTAAAGTATCAAAGAAATAACGATACAAACAGCTGCTATAGCCCACTTTGTCTTCAAATCCCTTATGACTTTACTAGAGTGTTTATAGAAACAGCATGCCACCTACATTCATACATGGTCATAAACAATTTGTGCTTGAGTCAGGCACCATGTCTCCAGAAAAGCTCCTTCTCTATTAATATTAAAAAGAAGAAGAGACAGCTCTGACTGTTCAGTCTAAACTACCATGGAAAACAGAAACAGCACTATATAGGAAGAGACAGTTGAGTGAATAACTTGCTGTAAATTATATCTATGATTAACTTAGTCCTTTATTCTCCTTGTGGCCCCTCTATAAATAGATCGTGATTTCCTCCCATTTATTTTTCATTAGATTTCAYCCTGTAAATATAATTAAAAAGTCTTATTCAATGTATTTACACAGATTATTGCARATGCAATCAGTGTTGCTTCTATATTCTCCTCATGACTCAAAGAGATTGTATTCCTTTCATAGCTGCTGTCTTAATTTCAGGAATCACAACTGGTAGATGATATAGCTCTCTATACAAGTATCTCAACCTGCACTTCCCTAAAAAGAAAGTCGGGTGGAAATACATTTCCTTTTTTAGTGAACTTAAGCTTACTGACTATGGGCTTGTTTTTCTTAGTTACTCAGTGAAGAAATCCACCAACCACCCAGAGACCCATGTATCATAAAATGAAAGTTACTGTTATTTTCCCCTTACTGTCTATGTTTGGTGGTCCTGCATGGCTGGCCTTCATATTTATCCAGTTTCCCATTTCCTCCCTAGTGAGAAGATAAATATTTCAAATCAAGAGGCCTTGAAACTCTTGGTTCCAAGTGTTCTGAAAGAGCTGGCTAAGAATACATATGGCAGGTCATGCTCATTTTTCTATAGTTCTGGGTGACTCCAAATACTGCTGGACAAATATATGGCTTATTATTAAGAAGCAGGACAGCTTGGGCTGATATAAGTCCCAACCAATAAATGAAAAAGGTGATAAAAAAAGAGGCCTGATTTCTTAGATTACACGTTTTAGTGAATAGAGGTAAATATCTATATGTATCATGTTCAAGCACTGTTGAGAGAGTAGCTTTACTATTGCATTGCATTTAAAAGGATCAACACTCCTTAATCGTCAGTAAGACAAGTCCTCAGTCRGTTAAGGATGGCTTGCTGACTGATCTCAGACACACTTGTTGATGAAACATTTTCATTGAACAACAGATCTTATAGTTGTCTCCGTGGAGGATGATACTAGACTAATATTAAAATTTTCATCATTATTTGGTGCGATTATAACAACACTAGTCAAAAAGGGTGAGAAAAAACATTAAAATGGGCAGAACAGTATCGGGCATCTATACACAATGGTGTAGGTGGAACACAAACATGGTAGTAGGGATGTACAGATGGAAACAAGGCAACCATACAGACCTGAATGGCCTAATGAGGTCAGTCCAAGCCTCTAAGAGTATCTGAATTTTAAAAAGCTTTTCAGATGGGAAATAAGAAAAGCAGGCCAGACCAAAAGGCTGTGGACTAGAGCCTGGAAAATTAGGACTTGAAGGTTTTAAAGAATCAATAGTTGATCTGGAGCTCTTAATGTAATGTTATGGAAAAAAAAAGATATTGTGAAGCTTAACTGTATCAACAGGAATACTGCTAATAAGGGGAGGAGGAGGTGACTTTTGCCTCTGTTTATGGTACAGGGAAATTAATTTTGAAACATAACTATATTTTGAGGTCTCTCTGAAAAAGAGGATTGATGGTATTTAAGGAAGTTATTCTCTAGTCCTCAAATAATAGGTTCAACATAAAGGGTTCAATTCATACTGTTGGCTAAAGAGAGATCAAGAATTGACTGTGTGAAGCTTTTCATCTTTTGGAGAAAGTCACACCAAAATCAAAAGGTAGAAAGTAAAGGTAAATAAGGAATGGATATAAGCGCAAATAAATGTGAGAGGAACAGATATCATGCAACATTGGATGCAAAACAGTGGGAATTAAGGGAAAGATTTCCAGTAATTTCAATAGCTTCTGAAACAGTTCCTTAGAGACATAAATAGATAACTGCATATCTCGAATATACCTAAGTTGTATTTTCATTTATTTGAACCTGAGAGCTTTTTGGTCCAAATTGAAAAATCTTGTTCAGGATCAACATGTACTTTGCTTTGCATTATTCAGAGACCTGTGAGGGAAGAGAGGTGTTCACTGGGTAACAGTGATGAATATAATTAGTTGCAATACTCTGTGGTTTAATGATGCTTATAAAATAATAAACAATGTCAATGTCATGTGCCACACTTTAAATAATTGATTGCTTAATAGCATTTTGAAGGGAATTCAGTTCCCATAGAGATCAGCATGAGAGCAAAGAGGATCTTTGATTGCATTTTAGTGTTGACAAGTAATAGTGAGGGACATACCTCCAAAGACTTACACGTTCATTTCAACTCAGAGATGTACAAAATACTTGGCTAAAACAAACTAAAAAGCSATTTTGAAAATCCCATTTTATCTGTTACGTTATTCCATCCTTTTTACTTTCAAAAGTTATTGGCCTGTGCTAAACTTAAGACTAGATATTTTTAATAAAAATCTTTACTTCAGATGGTTCCACTATACTTTCTCTACTTTGTCTATTTCAGTGGTTTTTTTCAGGAAAAAAGTAGGTGTACAGAAAGAAAAGAGAGACTAGGAATAGGCTGTAAAATTTTTAGCAGTAGTAGAGATACTTATTTTTGTCTTATTTCTTAAGTAGTACTGAGTTTTGTTTGCTTGTTTAAAGTCATGTCACTCAATTTAAGCCACTTCCAGGCGAAATGAATATTTCAGTTAATTCAATGTAAAACAGTCATCAGACTGTACAGAAAGCTTTCATTTAGCACATCTTTTTTCTCTCATTTTTCTTCTTTTCACATGCCACAATTCCTTTAATACATTAACTTCCCATATCAGACAAAACACCTTACTCCCGAAAATTCTCTTCTTAGCAGATCTTTCATATCCTCATAATTCAATGTTATTCTTCATGAAAGAGTGGGAGATTATGAACCTGCACTTATTAAATTGTGCAATAGGCATCTGGAATATCATTAAAATGAAACTGCACAAAAGGGGTCTATTTTCTGAAAGGGTGTATAATTTTATAATGTAATGCAAGTCAGAGAAAAAAAGGAAACAAAAACAAAACCAAAAAACATACAGTTTCTGATTTTTTCCATCAAGTAATATTAATTAAACAAGTTTGAAAACCAGTGATAAAAATACTGAACTGCTATTATTTTCTAATATTTTCCAGCTATTACATTTTCTACGCTATATGTGAAAGCATTTTCCCTGCATCAGTTGAGGTAAATCCTGCATCTCCATGTGTAGAGGGTCTTCTTCTCTCAGGAGACATTCAGACAGAAGCTTAGAGGGTATAAATGTTCATAGAAGTATGCTCTGAATAATCTTGCAGTGTTATTTCCTTAATCTGCATTTTAACTCTTAGTTCATTAAATTGACTATCTTAGTGGTAACACATTATGCCATGATGCCTAGAGATCTGTATTTGAAATCAGTCATGAGCTTCCTGTTCCAAAATACAGTACAAGCCAAACAGAACTTGGAAATGACCCCAGGGTGCCAGTGGAAGGAGAGTGGAGGAGGAAAAAGTTTCATGTGTCATCTCTAGTAGTGGTCCCTGAGGAAACTGCCTCTTAAGTCTGTAGTGAGGGGAAATAGCCATTACCAACAGCACTGGATGTTTGGATAGGATGACTTTGAGGAAATCTACAGGCTTTGAATAGCGATAAAGAATTGCTGTTCTCATTAGAAATAGATGTGAAAATCCAGAAATGATTCATTGCTACATAACACCAGGGTACAGCAAGTAAGCTTCACCAGTAAAATTTTTAGAAATAACAGAATTTTATGCACAGATTGTGGACTCCAATCTGAAGTAGAATTTTTCTGCATCTCATTTAAAATTTCAAAGTTCTACTTGTTTATTTTTCCCCCTTGTCATCAAATTTCTCTCATGATTTTGTAATGAACTTTGGTATACAGTGAGAATAGAACTATTGTTAATTTGTTGCTGGTTGAAGATTGCGTGTTTATTTTTCGTCAAGGGTTTTTTCTTGTCTTCCAAGAGCTGTAGTTTTAAAGTAGAAATTAAAATAAATAGAAATAAAACGGAAGCTATTCAAACTGAAAACTGTAGATATTGAAAGAAATAGCTGTAAAGTCATTAAGCAGTTGATAGAACCCAAGTTTTGCRTGACTTATTTTGAAAGTCATTATTTATCTATAACATAAGTCAAATATTCAGGCAACATTGGCAAGCCTTTCATGATGGGTTGGTGAGTTTTTGTTTACCTTACTTTTTGTATGAAAAGTGAAATGCAGTATATTTGAAGATGTAAGATCAAAACCAATATCAGTTTGAGAGGAAATATTTTCAGTGATCATTAGTAAGACTCCTGAATGTCCTAATTCAAAACTGTTTACAAAATAACCAAATGTTGCTAAGAAATGCTCACTATTTTGCAAAGTGATTCATAAAACCATAACATGTATGCGCTTGGAAAAAAAAACCAACAAAAAACCACAACCAAACTGAATTGTATTTTAAAGCTTCAAAATGGTACTTTCAGTGCCCCTACTTCAATGAGCAGTTTCCAGGAAAAGAGAGCGAGAATGCATTTTTCTATGAACTAGATGCCTGATGCATTTCTGAAATATAAATTTGTATTCACTTCTCAGCTAGTAATTATTCAATTATTCATTCCTTTGCAATGAATAGAATCAAGACTATATCACCCATGATGCATTCAGCTGGAGAACACAATTTTTCAAAATAGAAGTGTGAAGCTAGGTTTCCAAATGTATTTTTAGACACTGACACATGGGTTTTGATACTTAGAAGTACCAAGAATTCAGCAACCTCCTGCAAGAATTTATGAGAGCTGTTCAAAGCTCAGTATTTTGGAAAATCTGGCTTACAAATTGCATGGCTAAATTTAGTTCTGGAGCTTGTTTTAAGTCAGTGATAAAAAAAAAAAAAAAAAAAGGTGTTGACTGATATGTTGCATTGCATAGATATGTATTTCATCCCCCATTTCCCCAAACTAATTTTTCTCAGGTTTTTGGTTCTCCTTCCCAATATTRTTGTAAAAAGAAGCTTTATTGTTACCCTTATAGCTTGAAAGAATTTGAAAGGAAAGCAAAAAATACAGCAAGCTCCCAAACTGAGAATGTCCATTCATTTGAAAAGGAATTTCAGATGTTAGATTTTGCAGTCATATTCCATCTTTCCATCATACTATATATCATTGGCTTCATCTTGTAAGAACTAACTACTTCCAGAAGGTGTTGAGGACTTTTTGCCCTTGTGATAGCAATAGGACATAGCATATGGAAGACAGTTTTTCAAACAGATCTTAAGCATGAAAAGATGTATCTAGGTATTTCAACAGAAGTTTGGTTCTTTACTTCAAATCTTAAGATTTTGGCTTGATTGCTTCCCTGAAAAGTCAAAAGTGTGCCTAAATTCATGCACAATTCATGCTGGAGTGCCTTTTAATACACCAGGGCACTGGACCACTGCCCATGAAGATTTATTAATTGTTATTCAACTTGATTTTGTGAAAACAAACTAACATTGGAGTATTATGTTTCCAAAGAAAATATTGAGGAAAAATGGCAGGAAATTACACTGGACACTGCACTGGGAAGTTAGAAGAGGCAAGGAAAGAGCTTCGTATACTGATCTTTGAAATGCAGAAGCCAGTAATACAACATTTCAAAGCTGCTGAACCTAAACTGGGTGGAAGGTAGTCTTATTCTTAGCAAGATATTGCCATCTACCTGTGGGATTGATAACACTGATTGATTTCTAGTACCTTAATATCACAATTACTTCAAGAGTTAGCTTACTATTGACTGGTAGCATGAAAGCAGCAGTTCTAGAGAAGCCTAACACTGCCCGAACTGGCATCAGTACTGAGCCTGCTGGGGCTGACTCTGCAAGGACGGGTTGCGCCTTTCTCCTTCAAATGATTTCAAACCCAAGTCTTTTAACACAGTTATGTTAGTCTTGTGCTAATGGGAAAACCCTAAGGAGCATCAAAGAGGGAGGAATATGTCTTTATTAGAGTGGGACTTCTTTTTGTGCATATCACAGACTGAGATCTTTCTCATAACTAGGCCATCTTCATAGCCACAAAGGCGAAGAAACAACCTTTCATATCTGAATTCAAATCTTCCTTATGTCCCTGTGTATTCAGTTTAAAGTTATAACTTTATGATTGGTGGTTCTTGTTAAATATGATGAACAATGAGTTTAAACGGGACTCCTATGCCAGGGTTGTGGTACATTATTGTCAGCTGTGCCACGTTTGCACAAGGATTTCTTAATGCATGAGAGGGCTCCACTTTAAAGTTTCAGCGTGGTTTTGAAGCAAATCTCCTGACCATCTCCATTTACTGTGCTTTGGTTTGCACTTGGGAGCACATTAATTGGTTCTCCTTCCGAGGCAAATGAGAACATGTGATCCAATAAGCACACTTAAGAATGTGGGCAGGCAGTCCATAGGAATCAAACAGAGATAGCTTTATGACTGGTTTTGTTTCTAAAAAGCCCTTAGCATTGACTATTCCCCTCTATAGACATGCTGCAATTGTCCTGCAGTACTTGCTTCTTTTAGAGACCATCCAAAAGAAGCAGACTGAGTAAGCCCTTCTGAGACTGCTCTCATCAAGCTTTCCTTGAACACTGATGGGGAACCATTCTCATTTCCTGCGTTTCTCTTTCCATTAGCTCTCTGAGATATGAGTGTGTGTGTGTGTGTGTGAGTGTGCTTTGTTGCTTTCAACCACAGACCAGGAAAGACAGCTACCTCCATCTTAATAATGTATTTAATTTAAAGTTCATGGCAAAAATAAGCAACGCAAAATTTAATGAATTATCTCTGGGAAATGTGAACAATTTGGGTAGTGTTTTAAGCTTCTCTGCACAGTTATAAGTGTTGATTTTTGTCACTCATATGTTCTCCATTGCTGTAATACAATGAGATGTACTAAAAGGGGAAATGTTCATGTTCTTTTATTTTTTAAATCATTTTGGAAAAGGATCAAAGCCATAAACACTAAATGAATCGTGTGTGTGTGCGAGTGTGTTTGTGTGCTTTTATGTGTGTGTGGTTTATCTAGTATTATAAAATCCCTGCTGTGAAAACTTGATCCCACATAAACAGTGAAAATTGTTGGAAACTATTGCATCTCAGGAAATAATAAAGCGAAGGGTTAGGATGTAATTCATGTTTTTAATATCCATTACTTAAACAGATATACTCCGGTCAGTTCAGTACAAAGCAGACGTTTTCTGATTTTAAATAGAGGGAAGCATTCTCAGAAAGCTAGTTAATAAATACAAAGTGAAGAAAAAACCTAATTTGTCTCTCTCAGTGCCTGTGTTCATATAGACAGTTAGTTATTTTAGACAAAATTCTTGACATTTTTCTAAGTTATACAGCTCTTAACATGTTGTCAGGAAAAAAACCCACACAACAAAACAAAAAATCCACTAAAAAAAAGAATAAAATATTTATGAATGACCAACCTGAAGAAAATTTCATAAACTTATACTGTGCTGTCAGAGTATCCTCTGAGAAAACTAGATAAGTATTACTGGAAAAAAAACAACTGAGAACATTACAAAAATGGTGAAAAATATGTAACTTCAAGAGCTAGATGTGTTTAGGTGCTGAATAAGAAAGTTGAGATATGGTATGATGGCTTTTAATAAATGTCTCTGGAGGGTATTGTAGTAGGTATAAAGTTAATGTGGACTGTTCATAGTAGGACTGAGTCCATAGAGATTGTTAGTTATTTTAGGCAAAATCCTTGTTATTTTTCCATGTTATATAGAATTTAATGTATTGCCAGTCTGAAAAACAACACCCAGGAATAAAATCCAGTGAAATTTCTTACCAATACAGCTTACCAAATTCTAAATGGTGGGGGAAAAAACCAACAAAACCCAGTCCTTGATCCCTGTCTGTTGGTGCCAATCAATACAACACAGGGAGGAAAAAAACCCAGATCACCCAATCCTCAAAAACAGCCCCCCAAAGCTGGGGTTTTTTTGGGAAAACGCTCTTCCTCTGTCCTTTCTGCATATACCAGTGCCCTCAAAGTATGTTTTACAAGAGGACAGTGTGCTGCCATGTATATCCCTGGTACTTAAATAAATAACATTGATTACCATAGCATTTTTCACTGAATGTGTGTGCCAAAGACTGCTTGGCACTAAATATATTTGTACTGAATTGCAATCATTTGTTCTTTTCAAAATCCAAATCCTCTTAGATCCAGGATGGATTCYGTCTACCCTGGAATCCAAATAAAAGTTAACAATTGTCATTTAACTTCGGAAACGAATGAAACTGCAAATATATGAAGTGTCTTAAAGCAAAACTGTAATGAAACAAAGTAACAACTAGGTTTCTGAACAGTTGTTCATGGGAACTACCCAGAGTTGCACCAGGTTTTAAGAACAGCCTTGATAAACAGAACACGGCAAATCCTTTCTTTGTCTTTCCCAGTGCTATCAGGGACAAAAAGGAGATTTCTGCACAAAGGCAAAGAAAGTAACTCCATAGGTAAATGCCAGTCATTGTAGTCACAGGTAGATCATATACAAAAGCCAAGTACTCTGGAGGAGACAGACAAAGCAGGAAACATGACACAGAAATCACCCCCTGTCTCCTTAGCAGGACTGACAAAAAAATTACCAAGAAAAAGGGTGGTAACAACAAAAATGTTTGCTGTTTGTTTTATTCCTTTTATATAAATAAACAGTCTCTTTCAAAATTTAAGGGAATACCACAATCTTCAAGGGGAAGATAAGACAGTCCTAACACATCTTAAAAAAACTGGACCAAAAGTAGGATTGGGGAAGATTACTCTCAACTGTGCGACTCCAAGAAAGACACCTTCAAATAGATCATGAAGGAGTATCCAAAAATTCCCTGATTTTTTTTTTAATGAATAGAGCCTTGTATATTGTAACATTAATAGTAATAGATCTACTGAATAAGGGGTTGCTTCACAGTTAACCTGATTTATCAGATCTCCAGCTATTGATAATGAAGTGACAAGGAGTTACTGTTGCTGTGGTGAAAAAAAAGAAAAAATAGTTTGAATAAGATGACCGAGCACAGTAGGGTCTAACTTTTTTTTTCCCCCTGACAGGAATGAAATATACGCTACACAGGTTCATGAGGAGGCATGGTGCTGTGTCTCTCTACAGGGAGACATTAAATTCTGTAAGTATATTGGAAAAATACAGAAGATTTCTTCACTCCTTCAGTTCCTCAGGAAATTAATTGGCCAATTTCCAAGTGCTTTTTCATGTATTTAAAACTATGTTGCAATGGGCTGTTGTTTTGGCACACTGGCTTAGCTCATGAGCATTGATTCAGGATCAGGTGATGTTGTTGATTTAGCTCCTTTCTGAGAATCACCTGTTTTGCAAATGTTTTACTAAGGTACAAGAGATATTTACTCACTATTGGGTGTTAAAGCAGGGTGCCAGTTACATAACTGGAGTTTAATATCTAATTTTTAAATATTGTAAACCTGAAAAAAATAAATGTAGAATAATGTGGATCAATCTTCAGAAACCAGTTTTCCTTCAATATAGTGGAGAGGATTTTTGATTCTTGAAAGTTTAAGGTACAACTTGTAACAACGGGGGTTGTGATTTGTTAATTCTTCTTAGAAAAATTGAAATTATTATCTTGGATATATTATTGTTATAATACAAAAGGGAATTATTTATATTTTGATGTGCAGATTTTTTTCCAGAATAAAATACTCTGTGCAGAGGGACTAAGAGAAATTTTCTCAAAAAATTAGATTCTTGACATGCATATTTAACATTCTGCACGATATTGATCTGCTATTCCATTTGAAGTATTTTCATTGCCTTTATTTACTATTTGCATATAATCAATTTCCGTATGTTTCTGACTTGAATTTTTCCCTTGAACAGTTTGCATTTTGACCCTTTGACTTTTTTCCATCACGTTATCTGTGAAAAAATTAGAAACTATGAAATTCATCTTTCTATGCTCAAAAAATGACGACCTTCTATATATCTTTTGTCTAATCCATTTTACAACTTATGTAAAGTCCTCAATTTTTTAATTGAAAATTAGCAGGGAGGTTCTTGATGCAGAATAGGGTGTTACTGAAGATAATAAGATTTTGATTTGGTTAGGAAATTTCAGGCAGAACATTTTCTGTCAGAAAAGACAGACTTGCCAGAACCGAAACTTGTCAAAACTGTTAGGTTTTGTGACAAGAACAAGTTCCTAGATCAAAATGACAGACACAGGCAAATTGCATAAACTTTCAGAGTAGATTTAATGGCCACAACACTCATAGGTAATGTAGGAGACTCAGATTCAAATCGCTGTTTTGTGCCTGGTTCAGAGCAGGGACTTAAAAAGAATTTTCCTTCTGGGCTATTATTAATTTCCTATCATTTCCTTTTATTTCCCATGTTAAAATTTAATTGACATTATAACATATATATTAATGAAAACACGGGTGTGCCCTGAAATGAAGTTATGTGGTATTATCCCTAGAATATTGTGTTAAGAGTTTTTTGTTGGATCAATGAATCCTAAAGAGCTAGTAAGAGTTTTATGACCGCAGTGAAATAAATTTTCAGATGAAATGTTTAATTTCACAGATACAAATTAAGGAGATGAGTACTTGAAATGTTATTTTCATGAAATATGTCATGTCTCATATGAGGGTGGTGAGACACTGGAACAGGTTGCCCAGAGAAGTTGTAGATGCCCCATCCCTGGAAACATTCAAGGTCAAGTTGGATGGATCTTTGAGCAACCTGATCTAGTGAAAGATGTCCCTGCTTGTTACAGGGGTGTTGGAGTAGATGACCTTTAAAGGTCCCTTCCAACCCAAACCATTCTATGATTCTGTGATAAGAGCTGTATTTTTTCCCCTTGTGGGTGTAGTACACTTATTCTGTGAATAAGCAGAAACAACTACTGAGGTTAAAAACACAGGCTTTTCAGAACAAGTTAATGCTTACTGATGATCCTATGTAATGCCCAGTCCAGTCTACGGAATCATTTTCATTGATCTCAGTAGACTTTTGAATCAGTTCCGCTCTCAGCGTTGCTTTTCACAACTTTTAAAAAATCAGAAATCAGTGTGAGGGTGAGCAGGGCTTTGGAAATATCAGATGATGTTTTAGATTTTCAAAAACAAGCTCTCTGAAGCTTCTTAGAAAGGGTGAGGCAAAATCCATGGAGTTGTAATGATTAGCAATTAATTAGCTTAAGCCATTCATTTTCAACAATTGCTTTACCTTTCCAGAATCATTTGTAGCATGAGCATTTGTAGCATAAATCATGCCTGACTAATCTAGTGGCCTTCTATGATGGAGTAACTGCATCAGTGGACAAGAGAAGAGCTATGGATGTCACCTATCTGGACTTCGGTAAAGCCTTTGATACAGTTCCCCACAACATTCCTGCCACTAAATTGGAGAGATATGGGTTTGACAGATGGACTGTTAGATGGATAAGGAACTGGCTGGATGGCCACATCCAAAGAGTCAATGGCTCAATGTCCAAGTGGAAACCGGTAACGAGTGATGTCCCACAAGGGTCTATACTGGGACAATACTATTTAATATCTTCATCAATGACATAGACAGTGGGATTGAGAGCACCTTCAGCGAATTTGCAGACGACACCAAGCTGAGTGGTGCAGTTGATTCACTAGAGGGAAGGGATGCAATCCAGAGCGACCTTGACAGGCCTGAGGAATGGGCCTGTGCAAACCTCATGAAGTTCAACAAGGCCAAGTGCAAGGTCCTGCACCTGGGTCAGGGCAACCCCTGGTATCAGTACAGGCTGGGGGATGAAGGGATCGAGAGCAGCCCTGTGGAGAAGGACCTGGTGGACAGAAAATCGGACATGAGCCAGCAATGTGCGCTCGCAGACCAGAAAGCCAACCGTACCCTGGGCTGCATAGAAAGAAGCGTGGCCAGCAGGTTGAGGGAGGTGATTCTGCCCCTCTACTCTGCTCTGGTGAGACCCCACCTGGAGTACTGCGTCCAGCTCTGGGGTCCCCAGTACACGAAAGACATGAACCTGTGAGAGTGTGTCCAGAGGAGGGCCACAAAAATGATCAGAGGCCTGGAACACCTCTCCTATGAAGAAAAGCTGAGAGAGTTGGGTTGTTCAGCCTGGAGAAGAGAAGGCTTCAGGGGGACCTTGTTGTGGCCTTTCAATATACGAAAGAGGCTTATAAGAAAGATGGAGAGAGACTTTTTACCAATGCCTGCAGTGACAGGACAAGGGGTAATGCTTCTAAACTAAAAGAGGGTAGAATTAGAGTGGATATAAGGAAGACATTTTTTACAATGAGGGTGGTGAGGCACTGGAACAGGTTGCCCAGAGAAGTTGTAGATGCCCCATCCCTGGAAACATTCAAGGTCAAGTTGGATGGATCTTTGAGCAACCTGATCTAGTTGAAGATGTCCCTGCCCGTGGCAGGGGTGTTGGACTAGATGACCTTTAAAGGTCCCTTCCAACCCAAACCATTCTATGATTCTGTGATAAAAGCTGTATTTTTTCCCCTTGTGGGTGTAGCACACATATTGCACCTACAGACTGTTGAATACCAGCAGTCCTAGGTTGTAGGCCAAGTTAGTTGCACTCCTCTATTGCTCACATGGTACAGATTTCTCAGCTGTATGGCAGGGCCTGTTTCAAAGCTGGTGGAAGTCAACAGAATCAGTTCGTGTTGGATCGTGCACTGGGTGATAAGGCTCCTTAATGTTCATCTGGCACTGACACTGCCTCTCTGAATTTCAATAAACCTCTTTCCATTTTGTGTCTTAAAGAAAAGAGTGCAAGCAAATTGCATCAAGGAGCAGGTGAAGGAACGAAATTTGACAGACTAGTATAATCTTGTTACTTTATGGATAACACTAAAATCGCAAAACAGAGCCTGAAACACAGCTGCTTTAATAAGTCATTTCTGATTGCATCCACAGGAAGCCAAACAGAAAGCAACCACTCTGCCAGTCTCCAGTTTCAAATTTTCTTTATTACTGTACTTAGAAATTTACACTAACAGCCAAAATTTGCCAAAACCTCTGGAAGCACTCCCATCCCAGCTGTTTCTATGGGAAAGAAACTTCAGGCTTCAGACTAATCATCGGGATTTGATTTTCTATTTGCATCACTTGCCATTTTGCCAGAAACATATATTAGAAAGGTATCCAAAGTAATACTTATTGAATGGTGTGTGTAGATTGAAAATAGGGAAAATGGAGGACTTTATTTACTGCACCCTAGTTCTACACAATGCATAGAAAGTCATATAAACCCTACTGCACATCTTGTAATGGGCTGCTGTCCAAAAAAGTGGATGTCAACTAAAGTTACTAAAGGGAGTTTTGGCAAACAGCAGTGCAGTGGCATGCCAGAATCCTCTTTGCCTAGCCTTTGCGTAGGCTGGTGATGTCTGTTCCTATGAGCACAGGCAGCTTGGTGCTTGCTCACTCCAAGAAACAAATTACCTGAAATGGAGGAGGCAGAAGCAAGGGCAATTCCATCTACTACCTCTACACCAATCTTCTAGAATGGAGCAGACTTTCTATCTTCAGATATGAAACAAAACAGTAGCTTTATTTAATGTATACTGAGTAGTTTTGGGCAAATCTGATGACCTCAGACTTAAGAAAAAGAATAGAATATTTCTTCACATTTTTAATTACTGGGGGCAAAATCTGAGTTCCAGTGCAATATGTTTGCATGTGCGACTGCATACACTCCTACAAGGTGAAGGAACATGTTTATTCAATGGTTTTAAAACCCAGGAAAAGTTTTATAATAATGAGCTAAAAGAATAGTGTTGTTGGGTAATACAAATCTTTTTACAATTTCTTTTTTATTATGCACTTCATGAGGTCACAGATTTATGTTTCCTCATCTAATGCCTCGTTCTTTCTTTTAAGACTTCTGAACATCGCAAGATGTTGCTACTTTTCTTGTAAAGTCTCATATTATGTACTAGGCTCATTGTATAGACAGTATGCAAAAAATAAATTGTCTATATATCAGTAAAAAATAAGCAAAAAAAATCACCTTAAATAACTATTTTATTTCCCTGTCTGTTTCTGAAGCATGATATTCACTTTTGTGCCAGCATAAGATCTTGCATAGTACATTAGATTTGCAGAAATCCCATTTTGGATTTCACAAAACATGTGTAAGGCTCCTAAATACCAGGAGAATATCTGCAATATCACAACACTTTTTAGGTGAGCTTCTTTCTGTTTCTTTTCTGATTTTTTTTTTTTTTTTTTTTTTTTTTTTTTTTTTTTGTTTTTTTTTTTTTTTTTTTTTTTTTTTTTTGCATGAGGGTTCTCCACAGACTTTTTTTTTTTCCTGTAATGAAAGCTGGCATTCTCTTATGATCAATATCTCTTGTGGTTTCTCATTATCTTGATCTCAGGCCTTAATTAACCTATAAAATTTGGTAAGATTTGCAATAAAATAATGAGATTTAGCAGCTCTGGAGCTCATCTAGTTCAACCTCCCATTTGAAGTGGGACTGTTGCTAACGTCAGGTCAGCAATGACTGTGTCCAGCAGAGCACTGAAAATCTCCAAGGACAGAGGTCTCTTGACCTCCCTAGGCAACAAGTTCCAATGCTGTGTTACGCTGGTAACTGCAGTACCCTATTAATGAATTTTTTTCCAGTCTAAAACTTCAAAGACATAATTTATAGCAACTTCATCTTGTTATGTTGTTTGGTGCTACTACAAAGAGTATAGTTCTGTTGTCTTTGTAGCTGCCCTTCAAATGGCCATAGGCATTTGTTACATTTCCCTTCAGTCTTCTTTTTTCTGGATTCAGCAACCCCTGTTCCCTCATCCTCTCTTCACAGCACATGTGCTCTGGGTCCCTGGTCATAATGGCAGCCCTCTGCTGAACTTCTCCAGTTTCTCTATATCCCTCTGGAACTGGGTGGAAGGCAAAATTGTATGCAATATTCTGGGTGTAACCTCATCAATGCCAAATATGGAGTGACAGCAGCTTTCCTTCATGTTTTAGCCACATTTCTCTTAACATAGACCAATACATTGTTTGGCTTCTATACAATGACAGTGCACTGTTCCACCTGAAGTCCACTGTAATCTTTAAGGTCTTACCAACAGTGCTGCTATTTGACTGTCAGTTCCTAGCCTGTACAAATGCACAGGATTTTCCATCATAGTTTCTGACTTTGGACTTTGTCTTACCAAAGATCAGGAGGTTTCTGTTGGTCTCAGTCCTCAAATTTTTCAAACTCCCTCTGGACTGAAACTCTGTGCCAACAACTCCCCTTAGTTTAGAGTCACCTACGAATTTGCCTGTGGGTATATTCTGTGCTATCACCCCAATGGCTGATAAAGTTGTTGAATACATATGGGGCACAGAATTGGCCTCTGGGACCCTCTGATTGCTGCTGGCTGTCAGCCAAAAGCAAGTCAATAATCATTACTATTTGTACCTGGCAGTCCAGCCAATTTTCAATCCATCTAGTAGTTCATTTTTCCAAAGTGAGCTCTGTGTTTTCTCAATTTCCAAATGGTAATGCTGTTAAAGATGGTGTCAAAAGCTTTATTAACAACAAGGTAGAGTATGTCCACCAGTCTCTCCTCATCCACATAATCACTTGTTTTATGGCAGAAAGTTTTTGTGCTGGTCAAGCCCTTTGTAAATCTGTGCCAGCTACTCCAGATACACTTATCCTTCACAAGAGTAAATGTTTTGTGATCTTTCTGGGGGCTGAGGTGATGCTGATTAGTTCATTCCTTGGACCCACATGGACTACTTTGCCTTTTCTAAAGGCAAGATGGGCAAAGCGTTAGTTTTTTTCTAGTTTTTATTAGTCAGGCACCTCCCCTCATCACCATAGTTTTTTGCAGATGACACACAGTTGAATTCAAAAATCACAGCAGCCAGCTCTTTCAGCCCTCCTGGGTGAATCCCATCTTGTTCCAGGGATTTGAATGTATCCAGCTTGTCTGAGTCTGTTGTGTCCCTGCTGTTTATTGGCCCATGCCTTTCTATCTCTTCCCAGGTCACTCTTCTATAAAACCAGATTGTTAATAATCTCAGAATCCTGAATAGCTACTACTTTCCTATTTYCCTCTGTGAACCCCTCATGGCTTTTGAGACTCCTGAATCAGAAAATGTCAGGCAAATGTCTCTAAAGAGACTACTTAATTGGAACCAAATATATCAGACCTGCTACCACCTGCTACTGTCACATTTTCTGCTAGTCTCATTCAAAAAGGGAAACTGTAGATCTCCAATGTGGTATAGGCAAGAGACAGATGAACAGGAAGGTGCCAAAATGCCTTTCCTTAGAATAACAGCAGTTTTTCATCCAAGGAATTTGCTAGTGGTGAACAGGGGAATGGTATATCTGAATATACAACAAAAGTAGGTCAGCAGTTGTTTTGATATGAGAGGGACTTCTCTTATCTTCAGAAAGTATGTACATTTGGACTAGTTTTGGTTTATATTTATTTCAAGCTTGATATCTATGAAATTTGACAGAGGGAAAAAAAAAACGCTTGAACCTGCATCAGTGATTAGAAAGACATGGGTAGGAAAGAGAAATAAGATTGGTCTTTTTCAAAGGTGTGACTGTTGTCTTTAGCAAAATTTCTAATAGGCATGACACATTTAAATACACGTCAGATATTTACTGTAAGCATACAGTAAATAAGTGTTCTGGTTTTCTACTATAGATATGTGTATTAGCCCATGGAAGGCACTTTCTATTACAGATTTCAAGAGGGAAAAGTATTTGCTGAATCAATGCACTGAATTATATGGAACGGTGTGTATTGTCAGCGTTAGTGATGGTTTTACATAAACATTGAAAATCAGAAAGTAACATTTCCATTTCTTGTTATATTTAAAATTACCATTAAAGCTGTTAATTTTAAGTCAGAAAATGCATCAGATACAGTTTTCAAGAAAAAAAAAAAGTTCAGTACTAAGTTTTCCTTATTGTTGTGTCAGGTGTCTTTCCGTCTTTCTGTCTTTGGTAACTTCAGTTAGCCTCATTCAAGCATATGTCAAAGAAGAAAATTATTATAAAGTGTGAATTCAGCAAATGGGAAATACTGCCAATGGAAACAGAAAACAGTACAATTATAACACTGTGGTAAATTAGAAGTTAACAATTCAGTGGCTGTTCTCTGATCCTCATATTAAAATTGTTTTTTTACTAACAAATTGGATTACACTCTCCACCCAAATCTCCTTCCCCCTCCTTCCCACTCACCCCATGTGCAAGAAACAGAAGTTAATTTAACCCTGTTGTTAGGAAGTGGAGCTCATTTATAAATTAAACTGGGTGGTAGATTAGCTTCAGTCTTGAGAATATGTATCAGAAAAGTATATTTGCTGGATTTTGTTTTCTATAACTCAGCATAAATACTGAGCTTTCATTTTAAACACTGAAAATTTGCTAGAAATAAATTGAAAGGCAACTTAGAAGTTATAAATAATTAAAGCCAGCTGAGTAATTTACATAATTAATTTAGCTACTTATTTATGAAAGAACATGATTTCCTCCCACTTATTGGAAGTTGATTATAAAAGGAATTTTTATTATATTTATAATTTCATTGAAAATTTTGAACATGATATTTAAAACACAGTAATTCAGTTTCAGACCATTCTGTTAACAAACGATCATTAAAGTCATAAGAGACATCAGATATTCAAACTATTCAAGTCTTGTAAAGAAAAAAATCACTAAATAACATGATTTGCTAAAAAGTAGATAGATGCAGAAACACAAATGCTTCTTTTAAATTTTTTACTCACTTTCTAGTTTGTAATTTCAAATTTCTCACTGCACTCATAATGTCTATGAATAACCCTATTAAGAAACAATTGAAAATCTTACAAAACTACAGAACTCCAGGAGTCAGGCCTTAAACAAAGACCTGTAAAGTTGGTAATTGTAGTCCTACAGAAGTCAGAGGCAAATTTTCCACTGTCTTCAATAGGGCCATGGTTTTACCACATATAGTACAATATTTGCAATAATGTGAAATAGAGACAGCTGCACATTTTGCATTGTTATTGATTCCTGACCAGTTGGTACTATTACTAGGAGGAGACCTTTCAGTAGTCATTGTGGCACTGAATCTTTTACAGAGTGAAAAAGGTTGATGAGAGGTATCAGGTAAAGAGCATCAGAAAATTTTACAAACTGCTACAGGTTTTCCTTTCTAGGTCACATAGGCCTTGCCCAAGGCAATGTTGATGGAAAAAAATAGGCTTCTGTAAGATTTATTGGCTGGGTACAGTGTTTAAATGTAATGTGTCAGAGTGCTGTGAAGTAATTGTGTGTGCATGCCTGGTTGTAGTAGTGAAGGATGCAGCCAGACTTGTCTGGCTTGCTTAATTGCCTCTGTGTCAAGAGTCTGAGGGATTTGGGATTCTTACTACCCCAAACATTATCTCATTCCACATAAATTATAACCTTTCTGGCATGAGCCATCAAGTGTGCAAGCTTAATATTCACTTTCTAGGAGTATCAGTGCAACTGTTTATCCAGCTCTAGAAATTATTCAGCTCAGATTTTAATGGTATGGGTTTGGAGTAGAGAGAAAATGTTTTTTGGTTTCTTGGGAAACAAGTCTATTTAGGTTCAAGGATGAATGTTAATAGAATAATTTCATTACTGTGCTTCCTAGTTGAAATAGTGATTTGTTAGAGGATTAAAAAGGATTTAGCATATTGCATGGCATGTAGCTGTATAAATGTAATGCCAGGAACTGAATCATAGGGTTGTGCAATGTAAGTCTTGTGTGTTAGCAATGAAGTGAGATTAGTTTAAATATAGTGATTCAAACTGAGGACATACCTATTTTATGTCACATTCATGTACATTGTAAGCAGTAGTTCAGAGGCATATTTGTCACAAAGGTACTTTATTATTAGTGACTTAAGACGAAGTATACATGAAATCAGATTTGGTTTAGCTCAAATCAGTGCTTTCACATGCTTTCAAAAATGTTTTTAAAATGTCTCAATCAGAGGTCCTTTCTGCATTAGAAAAGTTATGCACTTTGGACTGGAGTAGAGGAATGTTGATGAAATGATAAATTAGCAAGCATGACTTTGCAGTCAGTATAGACCAAGGAGAGTTTGTGTTGACACAATACTTATAAGAATACAGCCATACTAGGTCACGCCAAAGATTTATCTAGTCCAGTATTCCATCTTAGAAAAAAAATGATAGTGGATACATTCAGTGTAATCCCCTAGTGATACTTCCCCAGACAAATCCTTCCAGAAATCTGCAGTTTTAGTATTTTCTGAGCTGTAGACCATATCATTGTGTTTAACTGTATTTAATGGAATTTTCTTCCATGAATATTCCTAATCCTTTTTAAATCTATGTTTTGGCATTTACAATATCCTATGGAAAAGACTTCCATAGTTCTATCGTGTATTGCACTTCCTTTTGTTTATTTTAAATCTGCTATTTAATAATACTCAGACTAATTTACATTCACAGATTATGATGAGCATCAAGTCATCCAATCCAAATTACTTCATAGTCAAGAACAATGAATAGCACTTGCATGATTTTTTTTTCAGTAACATATCTTGTATAGTAAGTGTCAATTTCTGACAAGATAAAATGATGCTCTGTGTTGCCAAAAATTGTTACCCATGTGGCTGCCATTTTTGAACATTCCATTGAAACTCTTAGAAAAGTAAGGGGGAAGGGGGAATCTGTCCTTTAAAATCTCAAAACAGCCAAAACCAAATATGTTGACAAAAAAGAAAAAGTCCATAATTTTTAATAATAACCCTTTGTAAATCTGGCTTGTGAGATATTTTGGTATTGCCATTGACATTGGAAACAGCTGTTCAGAGCAAGAGAATGCATAATGACCTCTTTGAGATGATAAGGAGTTTGAGGAATGCACTAATAGGACTATGTTCAGATGGTTGTAAAGTAAGAATTAGGTGGACTCTCAGCAGATACCACCTACTGTCAAGCATTATTTAATGTTTAAGAACCCATCAAAGGCTCCTCAATTGGAGTTCATTTTAAGGTGACAGTGGTGCCACCCCGTTTGGACCACAGCTTAGTTATCAAGCATCAAATTATTCATCAGAAAAAGAACTCGAGTAATTCTCAGCCTGAGAGTAACTGAACACTGAGATTTCATATTCTTCTTTCGAATCCTGAACACTACTTTGTGGCACAACTATGGTTGAGTATACTTTGCAAAAGGAGAGGCATCTTACTAAGCAGCTTTACTGCAGCTGAGAAAGGCAGCTTCATAAGGCTGGAACATGTTAAATAAAAGGGAATCAAACTTTGTAGTCAAGAAGATTCCCCAGGAAAGAAGTCCTGAGATTTCATGTCTGCTGCTCATTCTATTTGTACATATTATCCCAAGACTCTTAAATGGAAAAAACCATATGCAATTCTTGGAGGTGGGTGCAGAATGTTTCTTCAGCAGTGAAGGACCATTTGTCACTGGATTACAGGGAGGTCCTTCTTCTTGCTTGCCCTTTCTCTGTTGCAAAATAGAGGTTTTGTATTTGTAAGAATCATAGAGCCTAAGTTAATTACCAAAAATAATCTAAACCAGGCTTGTAGAAGAGGAGCATATGAACAGGACATATTAATCAGCACTCAGCAGCTGGTGCAGAATAGGCCATGCAGGATGCCCAGAGGCACTGCGCAATGGACTGTGTGATACTGCTGGAACTGGTGCTACAATGGCAAAAGTATATCAGGGAGTGTGATTCCCAACAGAACCTGCAGTGACCCCCCCATGACATGGTTTGACCAAGACACCACTTTGACCAAGACACAGCTTTGACCAAGACACAACTCCTGAGGAAGGACAAGGTTGCCCAGGTACTAGGTTGCCAGGAGTGCCTGTGGTTTCTCCTGCCCCAGGGCTGACATTTGTGGGATGTGCACCCTAGCAGAGACACGGGGCTGTCAAGTGAAGGAGCTATGGGAGAAGTTGAGTAAATGGTGTAACATCAGGGAGGACAGGCAGGACATGGAAAGGATCTTTGCAGAGACATTGCAGGGGCAAAAAAAACCCAGATCCATATTACATGGAAGGACAGATGACCTGAGGTTATTCTTAAATGACTGGATATAGATTCCCAAGATGATGGAGGCTGGACTTAAAGGGAGATTCAGAGGGAGACAGTACATAAAGAACAAGGAGAAGTAGAAGAATGGAGTGGAACATAGGAGRCTCTCAGGAACAGCATGATGCAGGAGGTTATCACACTTCCCCAAACAAAGCTGTGTATCTGGGTGCCCATCCCAAGTGCCTGTGCATGAACACATGCAGCATGGGAAACAAACAGGAGAAATTACAAGTCCTTGTGCACTCACAAATGTATCATCTCATTGGGATCACAGAGACATAGGGGTACATTGGTAGGTACGGGCTTTTTGGGAAAGRCAGGCCAGGATGGAGATTTGCACTCTGTGCAGAGGAGCGCTTGACTATGTGGAGTTTTGCTCTGGGATGAGTGACAAGATAGTAAAAACGTCACAGGTTAAAGAAGAATAGAAACCAACAAGAGGGAAACTGTGGTGAGCGTCCCCTACAGAGGACCTCCACAAGAGGAGGAAACAGATGAAGTCTTCTTTACGGACTATAGAGGAAGAAGCCTCATGGTTGAAGGCCCTGGTACTCATGGGAAATTTAATCTTGATATCTGCTTGACATGCAGGGCACAAACAGGGACACAGGAGTTTGGCAAGTCAACTAGGGGATGTGCTCTGCAGGACCTGCTATACATAAACAAGGAAGAACTAGTCAGGGATGTGAAGACTGATGGAAGCCTCCACTATGTGTATGATGGTAGAGTTTAAGATCCTGAGAGACAGGGGTAAGGACTGAACAGAGTTCTGGGCAACCTGCCCTAGCTGACTCTGCTTCAGCAGGAGAGGTTAGACTTGACAATCTCAAGACATCCCTGCAAATCTCAAATATTCTGTGATTCTGTGAAGGTGAATAGCAGAATTGCAGCCCTGGTCTTCAGGAGAGCTGACCTAGGCTTTTTCATGGAAATACTTGGCAGACTCCCCTGGAGGTAGCCCTGAAGAACAAAAGGGTCCAGCAGAGTTGATTGATCCTCAAGGACAATCTCTTCAGGGCACAAGAATAGTCCATCCTGATGTGCAGGAAGGCAAGCAAGCATGGCAGAAGGCCAGCATGGATGAAAAGGGAACTCTGAACTGAACCAATATAAAAATGTTTTTTGGATGTACACAGTCAGTAAGACAGTGATAAGACAATAGGACCTAATAGGACAATAGAGTGCATCCAAGGCTTCTGAAGAGGCTGGCTTATGTTACTAGAGGTGTTCTTCATGGGACAGTAATGAGCTGATGCTATTTAATGTCTTTCATTAACAGCTAGGATGACTAGATGAAAAGCACTTTCAGTAAGTTTGTGGATGACACCAAACTGGGAGCAGTACTTGATATGCTGGAGGGAAAGGTGACCATCCAAAGGGATTTCAATGTGCTGGAAAAAATGGACTAACAGAGACCTCATGAAATTTAACAATAATGGGGGTTGAATAACCCCCTGCAAGAGGACAGTCCTAACTGTCTGCTGCTTGAAAGCAGCTTTGAGGGAAAGGCCTTGGAAGTCCTAG
Organism: Phoebastria nigripes; assembly: GCA_035582835.1. Classification (NCBI taxonomy): domain Eukaryota; kingdom Metazoa; phylum Chordata; class Aves; order Procellariiformes; family Diomedeidae; genus Phoebastria; species Phoebastria nigripes. The sequence continues at coordinate 154,085 of JAYKAV010003213.1, read as the reverse complement.
TGGCCAGCAAGTTGATCATGAGTCAGCAGTGCGCTCTTGCGGTTACGAGGGCTAACTGCATATTGAGCAGCATTAGTAAGAACGTAGCCAGTAAGATGAGAGAAGTGATTATCCCCATCTATTTGGCACCTGAAACCACATTTTGAGTGCTGCATCGAAATTTATGCTCCCCAGTACAAGAAAGATGTTCACAAACTGGAGCGAGCCCAATGGAGGGCTACCAAGAGGGCTGGAGAATATGCCTTATGAGAAGAGTCTGAGAAAATTGGTGGGTTTTTTTTTTTCAGTCTGAGGAATAAGGGGGTTAGTGGATTCTTACTGCTGTCTTCAACTACCTAATCGGTTATGTTATTATAAAGAAGATGAAGCCATACTCCTCTCAGAAGTACACAGAGAAAATACAAGACTAGGCAAGATCCTGAGCAATCTGATCAAACATTAAACTTAGCCCTGCTTTGAGCAGGACCTTGGATCAGATGACCTCCAAGGATACTTTCCAGTCTACTTTATTCTGTGATTTTTAAGTTATAGCAAAMAATAACTATTGAACAGATCTTAAGTTTCAACGATTCCTGTTACAGCAGTAAGGGCAGAAAAATTAACTTTTAAGAACACAAAATATTTTAGGAACCGTTTCTTTCTTTATCCATGTTTTTGCTTCTAGACTTTTCCAGCTGTGATTTTATGTGCTCATCTAGAGGTTTCAGTTCTCTTAAACTATACTATACATAAAATTCTGAGAGTTAAATTTCTCTTTCATAAAGGAAATTGTGTTCCTTGGAGGGTCAGTTCTACTGAATATCACTAAACTCACATAAAATACATTTCTTTTCTGCAAGATGGAGCGTTTTAAAGCTTCGGGTCTGTATGCATTGTCTAGCTGCACTGGGCACAGCTTACACCTCATAAAGCCATAACACTGTTATTTCATTTTTTCCTATGCAGTATGTGTGAATGTGTTCTATTCCTTGGTAAAATTCTGTTTTTCCGTTCTGCTCCATGGGACATGACTCTGGAACAAATATTAGTTTAAACCTATGATGTAAAGGAGAAAACGATAAAAACAGACCAGCAATAATCTATAATAATCACTGTAATGTGTTTTATGCTTTCACAGTGCTTCTGGTTTATCAGCCAGTGCAGTTACGGATAGATTAATATCTGCTGTTTTCAATGTGCTCTGAGGGTACTGCTCAGATGAAGAACATATACTGAAGAATAGACAGTTAACAGGATGAGGAGCTGCACATAAGAGTATCTCAGAATACCTATTGCCAATTAACAAAATAACCATTAACAAATTAATCAATAATCAGAATACTGGTTAAAATCAATGCTAACCTGAACTCTTTCTTTTTTCCAGTGAACATTAAAAGTGTATTAGCAAGGTAGAACTAAGAGCATGCAGTAAATATTCTCTGTGATGACAGCATATATAATTATGTCAATCAAGACTTCAATTCTCAGGCATGTAATTACCTAAACACTACCTTTGAGCAATCTAAACTTGAGAAAGACAATTATGGCAATAGAGAAATCTTCATATCTTTCAGGTTGTGCAACTATCTCTGAGTGCTGCTTCCACACACAGCTCTAGAACTTCCAGGTAATCATTGTTTTGCATGTTTGACATGGAAGGAAAGACATTTGTTTGCTTCTTTCACACTTACATCCCACTTCTCCCCTTTATGGTCACTTCCCCCCCTTCTCTTTTTCCTGGTACCAGATTATCTGGCTCAAATTTTTTTTGAGAGGAAAGCATACAATAGAACATGTATTAATTCCATTAATCTCCATTCAAGTGAGGGTAAGGGGAGGGGGAGAAAAGTGGTTGATGTGTTAACATTCATTTAGTATCCAGGTCTTTACTACTAAATGAGTTTTAAAAAGACACAACCCAAGAGATCTCCTTAAGCATTTAGGAATTCAAATGAAGAAAATATGCATAATAATACATACTGCTGTCATTAAAAAAAAAAAAAATCTAATTTAAAATTGTTTATATAGTGTCCTCACAAAAATGGAACCAGGATTTTACTCTATGCTTTTTCAAGCTTAACATATGCAAATGTTAATATATTTTGATCTTGCCAAAAGGTAATAGCTATGATTATATAATATAAATTTCACCTTGATTCAGAAAACACTTTAATGAGATACATTTCACATGGCACACGGTGACCATAGTCTAAAATCTAAATAGCACCACTGAACAGTAAAAATGAGTTTGGTACTCGGTAGACAGGAACGCAATACTCATTAGGGATTCTGCCAGATGTATCTGTGATCACTTCATTGTGCATTGTTTGGAAAAGAAATCTTCTCATAAGACTATTTGAATTTATTCATCCAGGAAATTTGATTTCAGGGCTTTTGTCAGGGCTGTTGTAATTATTGGAATGGACCCCATGCCGATAGTTTCACAGCCTGGATGTGCTTTAATTTTCATTATACTAAACTTTATAAGATTGTATTGACCAAAAATGTATTTTGCATCCATACCTCCAGAATTAGTGAATAAACAGCCTTTGGAGTCTTTCTACTTGTAGCTTTCCATAAAAACACAAACTAAGATGGGGACTTATGCTGGGGATAAGAAAAATGAAGTGAGAGAGATATGATAGAGGAGTACAAAACAGTGAAAGGGAGGAAAGGTCGGGGGGGGGCGGTGGGGGAAAGCAGCATTCAGCTAAACTGAAAAGTGATATAATTCTTTATAAAATATAATTAATGTCTGGAATTCATTCCTACAGGAGGAATGGCACAGACTATTAGTGAGGTTGAGAATGTAGCTGACTTTAAATGAATGAGACATTTACGTGAGCCATGGGACTGTCGTGGTTTAACTCCAGCCAGCAAGTCAGCACCACCCAGCCGCTCGCTCACTCTCCCCCGTTGGGATGGGGGAGAGAATCAGAAAAGTAAAAGTGAGAAAACTCGTGGGTTGAGATAAAGACAGTTTAATAGGCAAAGCAAAAGCCATGCACACAAGCAAATCAAAACAAGGAATTCATTCACTACTTCCCATTGGCAGTCAGGTGTTCAGCCATCTCCAGGAAAGCAGGGCTCCATCACGCGTAACGGTGACTTGGGAAGACAAACGCCATCACTCCAAATGTCCCTCACTTCCTTCTTCTTCCCCCAGCTTTATATGCTGAGCATGATGTCATATGGTATGGAATATCCCTCTGGTCAGTTGGGGTCCACTGTCCCAGCTGTGTCCCCTCCCAACGTCTTGTGCACCCCCAGCCTACTCGCTGGTGGGGTGGGGTGAGAAGCAGAAAAGGCCTTGACTCTGTGTAAGCACTGCTCAGCAGTAATGAAAACATCCCTGTATTATCAACACTTTCTCCAGCACAAATCCAAAACATAGCCCCATACTAGCTACTAGGAAGAAAATTAACTCTACCCCAGCTGCGAAAACCAGCACATCCACAAGATTAACCACAGGCTATTCTTTTCTTTTTATTATTATTGTGACAAAGACAGAGTTTCATTGATTCTGAGCATAAGCAGTCACCCAAGAGTAAGAGTTTAAAAATGCATTTTTTCTGAGGAAAGGTTATTCTTTTTCTTCAATTTTTCTTAGACTTTCCCCTAAAGTATGTGGTAGTGGCCACCTGCAGACAGGGGACATTGGAATTTACAGACTCACTGAATTTCCCTGTTTTGATAGCTTTTCTACTTACATGACACATTTTCCATAAATCACCAAAGAATGACGACTTATCTTTGCGTGACTGTGGTGAACACCGGTCACCTCAGTCACTATATTTGCACACAACTAATAGCTAAAAAGAGCTCTGCAGAGCTAATAGTTCACATACCAATACTCTGGGGATGTGCTTAGATGTGAGTAGTTCCTTTAGGCTAAAAGTCACATTGTGCAGGGTGAAATGGTAAGCTAGGACTGGAAATAACTATGTGAATTACTTCATGAATAGTCTCCTGGCATGAGAGAACGAAAGATTCAGTGGCTTCCTGCAACAGATAGGAAACCTATTTGAATAATAAGCTACAAATGGAACTGAACTCTGACAGGTGCATGTTTTGTGAGAGACTGCCTTCTCTAGTTGTTTTTATACAGCATAGTAGTAACAGGAAAAGAAAAGAAAACACTTAAGATTTAAGCATACACATTTTAAGTGCTGCCATTGGAATTTTTTATTTATCAGCCTGGAAGTGAGTGAAGAGAGATGGAAGCTGAGTTAGAGTTTGAAGAGTCTGAAATTTAGAACAAAAGTGTGCCAGAATTTCATTATTAGGTCAAATCTCATTTAATGAACATGGAAATGATTCAGCTAACTCCTGTTCCATGCTCCTTAGTGGCCAGAGGTGTCCTTAGCACACTTGCAGCAGTGTGCAGTCTCTCCAGCCCACTGAACAACTGCAAGCAGACTACAGGGCAAGCAAGAAGACTGTGGCGTGGAGCAGTGAAGAGGTGCTAGTCCCACTGTGTCAGGCTACAGGCTCAAACAAGCTTCCAGACAGCATTCCACAGCTTTTGCCCATTGTTTGACATTATGAGATCGTCCTCTCCCTCCTGCCCCTTCCTACCACTGCTCTCTCCAACATCTGATCCACTGAGGATGGAGGAAATATGAGATATAGGTATCTGCATAATCAGCTGCACTGTGTGACGCAAGATGACAAAAATGTTTTTAAATTGAAGGTATGGTGCCAGACAGTCAATGATGGACCTTAGCTCTGGCAAACACTTTAACAGTGTACTAACTCGGGTTTTATTTCAGCAAATGAAGCCATTTCCTGAGCCTCTGTTCTGCCTTGGCAAATTACTCTTGACTAAGCTTTCAGATAACAATATATAATAAAATTCTCATAGCTTTCTAATTGCAAGATTGTTGGGAGCTGGAAATTTCTCTAAATTAGACCCATTAGTCTAAAATGGGACTTAAAGTACAAATGTAAGGAAATAGTTGAATGGTGGAAAGGTCTGTCATCCTTTGATCACCTACCAGCAGGAGGAAAACTGACAGAAAACAGTACTTCCTTCACTATAGCAGGAGGCTGAATCTCACTTATTATGAGATATATATATATAAGTACTGATTATATAATTGCTATAAAATGAGCAAATGGTACCCCAAATAATTGTTTTCCTTTTCTTTATAAGATCTTTTATACACATTTTCAAAAATACCCAAATAATAAGTGGAAAAGTTTATTTTACTGACTTATTTGGGCTTCCTGTGCCTGCTGGTCCCATCCGTGCCACAGCTGTATTGCCTAGGACTGTGAAAACATTTACTTATGACAGTCACTGAAGTTTGCCTTTTTTCATTAATTGCAAGGAGATAAGGATCACCATACATTCCATGTAATCAGAAGCATTGCAAAAAAGTTTCAAATGTTCTCTTTTCTCCTTTACTATCCAATAAAACTATTGCGTACAAATGTAGTAGCCAGGGTTTTGTTCACTGGTTTCTGTGCTTTGGAATAGGCCTGAAGTAGACGTTCATAGAAATTATTCTTCCACTTGGTTACAAAGATCTAAAAATCAGCATCAGATAAATTTTTGAATAATGTAGTTTGAACATATCCTGTGCTACAGCACTTTGCTACGGTCACTCTGATCCATATTTTTGAGCTACAAATCCCAAAGAGCAGTAAACATTTTGTTTATTGGTATCCACTCCATCCTCTGACAGTTGCAGGTAGCTGTTATCTCTGTCAGGCTATAATGTCCCATCTCGTGTTGCCTTCAAGCCTCGTATTTTTTCTTTCACACCAAGTTGATGTCACAACAGAAGAAATTAGGTTCATTCTTGTTTTGAAGAGGAGACCTCTAAATTTTTCTAACACTTTATTTAATCTTAGAAAAGATGCACTATATTGTATCCATTACTTATTGCTCTTTATTGTGATTTAAGAAGCTTTTACATAATTAACAAAAGCAAATATCAATGCTAGATTTAATCTCACCTACCTACACCGTACATGTTTTTGTCTGAGCCATTTGAATTCTGTTATTATCAATGGAAGGAAAGCTACTGTTAGAGTGAAATTTATTTCAGCTTAATACATAAATCTAAACTAGGTCAGATGATTCACAATGCAGTAAAGCCTATTTTTCTTCACTGCATTCTAGATGGCTAACTCAGATGTAGACATTTGAAGTAAATTGAAACCAATCCCACTTGCATCTGTATTTAACTATATATTCACATATGTATCCATACAGGCGTTCGCAGGTTTGCTTTTGCTAGTGCAATCCAGTGCTGACCAACATTTCATGCCTCTGCAGTTAGAACATTATATTTCTTCATGATATTTACACAGTGAAAAGTAAATCCATTTTTGGCACATGTTTTTGCCAGTTCTATTCTCGAGAAATTGTGATGGTTTAGTGGTGGAGTTGGCAGCGTTAGGTTTACGGTTGGACTCGATGATCTTAAGCGTCTTTTCCAACCTAAATGATTCTATGATTCTATGGCATTTATGATTTTAAAAGAATTGTTAGGGAAAGTAAGAAAAAACATCATCTATCTCTTGTAAATAAATGACTAGGAATTTGGCAGCTGCCAAATGTAAGCTCACATATGTTGAAATTTGAGGTGATTAAGATAGGAGAAATGTAAAAAATTGCACTGAACAAGTGAGAGGGATGATGTTTTTTCTGGCTGAGAATGTAGTCTACAAGATGCTAGACTGCTTATAGTCTAAGTGTATTCTTCCTTTTGAGAATAAGTCTTCATTTATTTATTGAACCTAGTTATTAACATCAGTGTTCTACTGACAAGTGGTCCAGTGAGACCAATTCCTCTTTCCATTTACACGTGAGAAGGTTTATTCTGAAAGATCTTGTCATATGAAATTATATATTTCTATTACTAATCTATTCCAAATGATTTCTTTACAAGTCCTATGCTAAAGCCTTGGTTTTTCTCATCAATAAAAGAGGGATATCAATACCTCCTTTCTTAAAACACTTTGATAGCTATTGTGCTATATGGGAGTAGGACACTATAGCATAACGTGGGGATAATAAACTTAGGGTTTAAAAGACTCAGCAGTATAATCTATCCCTCTTATTCATACTGGTACTTCTCAATATGAAACACTCTGTAGATGGAGAACAATTAGTACAGGACATTAAATCATCACATCTAGCTCTTGATTACATGCTTGCTGTAAGTGCTTTAACTAAGCTAATTATGAACAGGAAAAATCTCTAAAAGAGCTCAAAGGTCTAGCTTGAGGTAATGTGCCAAGCAGTGCTAGCTCTCTGACACTTAAAGAACAGCATGTTCATCATAGAGGTACTTTCCTTACATTAAATTAGTTGATATGCAAATGAATTCAACAGTAAGAGTAACAATGGGAACAATGAAAGCAGAAAACTTTCTGCTCTTGGAAATCATTTTGGTATTGTCTTCTTTTGTTAGTGTCCAAAAAGCCTCATGACAACATCCATGAGGTATGATCACAGTCACTTTGGAAAGATATAGGGACTGACCCACACCATCAGCTCGTTAGCAAATGACTAACTTGGACTACATTACGAACTCTCTCATTGATGGATGCTGACACATTGTTGGAAGCAGAATAGAAATGAGCCAGTCCCATTTAGAAACTCCTTCTTCATCACATTTCTTAATAAAGGAATGTGATAAAACCTCGTAAAACCCTCAAAAGAACTCATAAAAGACTGCCTGATTTTGGTCGATATCCTACGACGGCTGCAAGTTAACCTCTTTCAGATGTGAGGAGGTAAGACTGAAGCTAACAATCTTTTTGGGGATTAAAACACAGCTCTCTTCAACCACATGCTGCTAAGGATGTTGTCTGCTCCACTAATGGCTGCTCATCTCATCCTAGTCCTCTACATGAACTTCTGAATTTCCACACTGCAGTGACCCCAATTCCATCTTGAACAATTGAAATGTATTCAGACTGGGGCTTCTTAATTTCCTATACCAACAAAAAGGCAAGGAATAAACTGTTCCCCATAAGATAAGATTCCTTATTTTGTAGCAAGGGAGGTCTTGAAGAATGTAAGAATAATGAAGCACTGGAGATCGTGAAGTCTTCATCACTGGAAACRTTAAAAGCAGGTTATAAAACTATCTGACAGGAATAACATAGGTATAATCAATTTTGCCTTTGGATGGATTTGATAACTTCAGTCTCTTCCAACAGCACTTTCTATCATTCTGTGACTGGGGAGTAGCCAGACTTTGATATCTAAGAAGGTTTCAGTCTGAAATATTTTATAACACAGGATCCCAATATCTTACACTTTAACATAATGTGTACACTAGCATTGTTGCATGTAATCTTTTTTAATTTGTCAGTCCCGGGCAAATCATCTCCAAAAAAGAGTGAAATTAAACCTTTTTTTTCTTATCGCTGAAGACATAGTGTGATTATTAGTACTGCGATTTGCAAACAAAGCCTCTTGGATTTATAGTGTATAAAGAACTGGGGGTTTACACTTGTGCTGGCATGATATATGTGATTTTGAAAGAATTCATTAATGTCCATGGGCACTGATCAATTTAAAACTCATCCAGACTTAATGAAGTTTGTAACTTCTATGACCTATTATGTTGTGTGACTGTAACAACAGCTGTGTGACATTAATCTGTCCATTACGCAGTTGCCACACCAGCCTTTTCACAGACAAAAGCTTCTGCACTGGTATTTGACTRTGAAGCTAATAGGAATCTCTCCACTGTTGTCATTGTTCTGCATTCTCCCAGCTTTGATATAATACTAATAATCTCATTTATAAAGTTCTTTTCTTCCTTTGTCCTTTCAAAACACTGAAGACATGACTAGCATGATAAATAATAACAAAATCAAAATTCTCAAACTTCAGGAGAAAGAGGTCTGTGTGCATGCGAGATAAACAGAATGACAATGATAACCCAGAAAATAGTGGCAGGAAGGACAGAGAGATGAAAGACCATGTAAACTGAAACAGAAACAGGATAAATTAGAATCTTTGTCTTAAGACAGTGAGAATCACAGAGCAGATCTTGCTCTTCCATTATGTTGTTCATAATGTTGACTTTGCTGTTCACTTATTTTTATAATGAGATTTTATTACACTGTATTGCAATGCTTCCATGAAGAAGTGCTAAAATATATAGTCAATGAATCAATGTTCTCATTACTTTTCTGTATGTTGAGATATGATGAGAAGTCTCATTCTTTAATATCTTCTGCAGTTTGGAAAATAGTAATAAACGGGATTTTATATCTATTCACATGTAAGTGACTTTCCAAGAGACTGTAATCACAAGTTGTCACTGCTTCTCATACACAGGTATTAGGCATTGTGGATCAAGATGATATCCCATACTGACTGTGATGATTGCCTTCATTCCTGTCATCCATCTGAAGAACTTCTAACAGTTTTAGTGACAACACTGACAGGTAAATGCTTTCCCAAAGTTTTAATCTTTGAAATTTTGATTGTCAAAAAAACCCGCAAACAACAACTGTTTTCCACTAATGGAATGGAAAACAAAACAATGACTGAGCAGCCTCTTTTTCATATGTTTTTGATTGTTAGTATTGCTATTATTTCTATCACAATACCATCTAGAAACACAGATACATTCAAGACCTTTTTTTCAAGGTTCTGCACATTCTCAGAGTGAGGAATTGTCTTTTGCTCTAGAGAGCTTACTGTGTAAAGTCTTATCTTTTCCTCCATTGTAATGCTTTAATTTAAATGGATTTAGGTCCTCTGTCTGGACTCTGTCATACTGCTATAAAACTGAGATATTGTGGTTTAGCTTATGCTTGAAAATTTGTATTTAAGAATTACAACGTTGTTATAACATTACAACTTTCTGTGTCGAAAGGGTGAAGAAGGGGAGAGTTAGGCAGGAGAATTTGCCTGATTCGCCACAGATCACTTTTGCTATATTTAGTCTGAAAGGGAAGTGTATGTTGGGTGAAGCAAGGCTGGTTGCAGTATGGTTGGAGTGCAGGGCTGTCCAGAGGCTGCTGGGACCAGGGACCTCACAGGTCCCTCTGACGTCAGCTGCAGCAAATCAAAGTAATGCAAGACCAGGACATGAAGACTGTTGGTCCAATGTGGATCCATTGCTTCTGGCAAAGGGACTACCTTTGCCCATCTACTGCCCATCTACTCCTCCGGCACTTCAGTGAGGGAAGTTGCCATCACTCTTGACCTCTGCTTTCACTGTTGCCCAGTGATTAAGGAGTCAGCCTTGCACCAGTCTTGAGTCTACCTCGTGCCAGAAAATAAGTGTGAGATAATGGATGTTTTAAGAATGCATTTTCTTATGATTTCTTTTGTCAAAGTGTGTCTTAAATGTTGCTCGTTTATTGGCTGTATTCCCAGCCCTCATAAATATAACAAAAGTCTCATGATATTTAGTATTTTCATAAAGCCAATGCAGCTGGAATTAAGAGATTGCAGGAGATCTTTATTTTAGAAGATAAGCTTCAAGTTTTAATGCTTGTTTATAAAACCTTGACAAAATGAAACAAGTAATCTGTAAGATCTCAGAAAGCAAAGGGCTAGTAAAAAGAAACACAAACTATTTTTTTTTTTACCATTCTATTTTTAAGCCAGTCCTATGATTATCTGGGGTTTGACTCATGATTTTTGATGGTTGAAATTGCCAACGATGTCAAAATAGAAATCTTTACAGTTTCAAAAGTAATGTTCTGATTTCCAAAGTGTTTTCCCAGTCTGTTTTGATCTTTACTCAAAATGTTTATTTGTTCRTCTACTTCACTGTAGTGTATAAACAGTAGTGAAATATGCCACAGATGTTTTCTCATGCCTTTATTTTTCTGTATGGTCAGATTACTAGATTTTGGTTAGAGTAATATTACCTGTGTCCCTTTTCTTAATAGATTGTCATTACTGCTATGTGAGAATGGGAGAATTTCAAAAGACTTAGATGTTCTGTTGATGTGAATGCATTTTACATCTTCACTTTTTGTTGTTTAAAAGTTGTTGACGCTTTTCATATGATCCCCTGGCCAACTGAACTTTATCTTTGAAATAATTATACATCCAATTATCCAGCCAATAAACCTTGCCTTGTTCTTGATGCTCCCCAATTTCCTCACTTTGGTGAAAATGTGTCCTAGTTTAACCAAAACTGTCACACTACACTGGGCCACACATACATATATGCATCTAAATGCAAGAGCGCAATGAGAAATGAGACATCTTTCTCTTCTCTTTCCCCTGCTGTATCCGAGATACTGAAAGAATCGAGGGAGAGGTAAGTGCGACACATAAGCAGTGGGGAGGAGTGGCCTTACTGTGTTCAGCTGGCAGTGATGGTTACCATGGTGGAAATAATATAACTGTTTCAAGAAACTAGACATTTTACAGCAAAATAAACCAGATAAATTTAAATCACTTTCAGGAATGGTCTAGACATCAGGATATTCACARCACGCATGGAATTAGTTGCTTAGACAGAGCTTGCTCATAGCCATATGCAAAAGATCATCTTTTAAGTCAGTCTGAGACAGTTAATAGCTGACCAAAGCACAGGACTTTCGCCTTACATTGACCTGTAATGCTTCCTTTTTTTTCAGCTTATCCTATTTTTTAACTACAGCAACAGACTGTCAATTGACCCACACAGCATAGTTATACCAGACCATGCCTGGGAACAAATGATTATTTCTAAATGCCTGTGAAGTGCCTACATTGTTAATTAGAGTCAATTGACAGTCAATTTGTTCTTTTTATGAAATCAGGAAAAACTGTTCCATGCAGGGATCTGTCTGTTAAGATTTTTAATACTTCATAGGTTTTAATTAATACAAATCTTATTTTGTTCAACAAAAATAGTGAAAATTACTTTAAAAAAAAAAAATCTTGAAAGCATGTATGCTTAAGCAAATAACAAATGGTTCAGCTCATTAACTGACTTCTCACGCATTTCCCATAGTAAATCATTGTCAGCAGATGTTTTTTGCCAACAGATAGATTAAAGTTAGAAAGGACAGTTTACATTTAAACAGAACACTATTCACAGCTACAGCTACATTTAGATTTTTACAGAAAATGGGAATGGGAAGGTAGAAATGGAGGACARGAACACTGAACTGTTTAATCTCACTTGGCTTTCTGCAGCAAGGGATTGCATCAATTGAAAAGACCGTCTCTGTTTATACTTAATTTGATTGAACGATATGTGACATTAAGTAGTTTGCACTATATGAAAACTCATGTTCAGTGATGTCACTTTCAAAAAAGGACCTTTACACTACTTTCTTGATAAAAATAGCTGTGAAATCTCCACTCTAAAATGGGGTTACAAAGTCAGAGGATCTTCATTTTGGAAGGATATAATTATCAGTAGATTATTAATATTAAAAATGTGATTTGATACACTATGAAGTCAGCAATGTAATGTCAAGTCTAGTTCTAATGAACACGGTTAGTTTTAGTTTAAAGTGGTAATATATTAATAGGGCATGTTGTATCTTCAATATCATTCATAATTTAACAAGCTAATAGCACCTTGCAGACAGAGTCATAACTGGCAAACAATTTTCTTGGCTAGAATTTACTCCTAAATTTCATTGTAAAACAAAAGTGCTTTTTAAAAATATAATGAAAGTAACCTTTGCTGGTGGTAGGCTAAAAGGCTAAGACAAAAAGTAAGATGCATAGTATAAATTAAAAAATGTTCCAAGATTTGGAATTTTTACATTGCATTATGTCATAAGGAAAAGCTTCTGAGCAGAATAGCTTGAGCAGAGCTAACCAGCAAGCAGACAAAAGCTGTGTGGGTTGGTGTATGGGTGTGGGTTTCTATTTTTTAGATAATATTGGTAATAATCCAGAATGTTTTACTTTTTTTTTTCTGTGAAATACTTTTTCTTTTCAGACCCAATCTCAAAAGAAGAACATGTTGCAGCATGTGAATATTCTTTCTTTTAAAATAACACACTGGTGGGTTATCTTTGCACAGGGTTTTCCTCTTGTAAATGCACTGAATTAGATCCTTATGTTCTGTTGGAATACAGTTTCTCTAGCAGTTTCAGTAATCAAAAGCTGATAGACCAAGGCACTGAGTATATATATATTGTGTGTAGGTGTCAAGGTGTTGGCAATGGGGGGACTGCAAGGGCCTCTGTGAGGAGAAGCCGGGGCTGCCCTGTGTGGGACACAGCCGGTTCCAGCTGGCTCCAGCCGACCCCCCCCAGGGCACAGCTGAGCCCAGCAGACAAGATGGTGGCACCTCTGGGAAAAGATACTGAAAAAAGGATGGTAAACACTGAGAAAAAGGAACAGCGAGGCAAGAAGTGAAGGAGGTGCTCCATGGTGGGGCTGGGAACACTCCGAAGGGACTGCTGCCCATGGAGGACCCTGATGTGAGCAGCTGTAAAGATGGCCTGGTGAGAAGGGGAAAATTACTGAACAGAAGAAAATGCCTGCTGAAAGTACAGAGAGAGAAATTCGCTGCCACCTTGAGAGCTGTGAGCCTGGGAACTAGGCCTTGGGACGAGAAACACCCTTGAAAAGTGCAGCTGGCCTCTTTGAGGTACAGTCGGGATACTAGAAACTGGGCACATCCTGAGATACCATTGATAACTGCAAAAACAAGGGACTGTAATGGCAACTTATCATCTGAGAAGGTGGAAAACAGTCTGGGAAAATAAAATGGGTCTGAAAGAACAGAAAACAGCATCATCTAATGGCTGTTACAGGTTAAAAATGGGAATTAACAGCATCGAAGTAGGTTGCTTGAAGTAGGACGTCCTACACCCTCTTATGTCTCTATGTTATAAAAAGGACTTAATTTTTATCCATAATGGAGCGCCTCTCTCTGATAACTTCCCGTGCTGCTTATACTTTTTCTTTCCTATGCAGGTTGAATTCTGCACAACCTCTCTATGAGACCTTGGACTCTCACCAGGGACACCTGGCTGACTCCAGACTGTGACATGGATCATGTTTGAGGTGAGACTCTGCCTGTTATCTATCTTATTGGTCCTCCTTTGGGCTCAATTTTGGGGTCAGTTYGGTTTGTCTTCCCACCTCTTGGATGGGTGGGTCCCCCTTTGGGATCAGTTTGTCCTCCCCTTTGGGATGGTTTGGCCCCTTCTGAAATCTGTCTAATTCACTTGATAGCGGTATTATATATCCATGTAAGTAATCTATCATAAGCATATCTGCTGTTACATTGTTGATAAGTTGCTTCACTAATAATAAGTTTGTAGTAACCTGTAATAGTATATACCTACTTGGTTGTTGCTGTTATTGGTTGTTGCTAGATGATTGGTTACTGCTATTATTAACTGCTGCCATACTATTGATTGATACTATATTATTGCTGATAGTAATTTGTAATAGCTTGATTATATATATTCACTTTATTAATCATAGGTATACTTGCTAGTGGTGATTTTTGTGGTATTTGTGGTAATCCGTAATAAAGTAGAGAAATTTAGATAAAACCTCTTTGTCCTTGTGTATTACAGAATCCTACAAACCCATGGTCGCAATCTCTACATGCTTGCAGGCTGGGTAACCCTTTAAGTCATGACAGAGCCACACCAAAGCAGAGGAAAAGGGTAAGAAAGGAGGAGAAGCTGGAATGAAAACAATGAAAAACAAGGAGTGGCAGAAAGAAAACACTTTGTCATGACCCCAACCTCCTACGCCACGGGTGGCCCCACCAAAGGGGCTGAGAGTAATCTGTGACAATATAAAGGGGGAGAAGACCAGGAAGGGGTAAGGAGAGGTTTCTGGAGTGAAGTTGAGCCTGGGAAAGAGGGAAAGAAAGTTGTTTTCACAAAGTTTTTTAATGTTTGTCTTCCTTGTTTCCTAATACCCAAATCAGTAACTACATGTTTTAAAACAAGTCATTTCCCAAGTTGAGTCTGTTTTGCCTGGGACAGCAATTGCCAAGTGATTTACCTGTCTGTGGTGGTCCTTTCTCTGGATACTGCCGAGAAGTGCCTGAATCCATCTTCTTATTCCCCCCACCCCGGTGTTTATCCACATGGATAAGGTCCACCTGAGTCTTCTCTTCTCTAGGCTGGACAGTCCCAGTTCTCTCAGCCTTTCCTCATAGGAGAGATGTTCCAGTCCCTTCAACATCTTCACAGCCTTCCACAGGACTTGCTCCGGTAAGTCCATGTCTCTGTTGTACCGGGGAGCCCAGCACTGGACCCACCGCTCCAGATGTGGCCTCATCAGTGCTGAGTAAAGGGGAAAGATCACCTTCCTCAACCTGCTGGCAACACTCCTCCCAGTGCAACCCAGGATACCTTTACTCTTCTTTGTCAGAAGGGCACATTGCTGGCTCATGGTCAGCTTGGTGTCCACCAGGATCTCTAGGGCCTTCTCTGCAAAACTGCCTTCCAGCCAATCACAGCTGTTGAGTATTACTTGTTTTCTGATTACACCTACTACTGCTGACTCTGGATCTCATAGAGTGTACTGAGTGTGGGGAACTGTGAAGTTTTGGTAGTGTTCTTTAAAACATTTATGACAATTCCTACGATGTCTTGCTGCAGATGTCTCTGCTTCTGCCTTAGGAGAATATGAACTACAGTAGTCAAGTTTGAAAATGTTTCTGATTGGAGCTATACTACATCATTTCAGTGAAAACATCTTTCATAGATCCAGGAAGCTGAGATAAAGGTGCATGGATTGAGAGTTTGGAGTGAGGATTTGAACTGTTTTCAAATTCATAGTGTCAGGTGCGAGTCACTCAACTGCATATGCAGTCTGTAGCCTGAGTTAGTCTCTCTCCTAGGTTCTTTTCACGGCCTGCAGAGAGTTCTAGCCACTGCAGTCCATGGAGTCCAAGGTGTGATTCAGCTCATCCTAAATGAGACACCTATATATGGTCAGACAGTTTGCACCCTAGTGCCTATTTTATTTCACTGACTATAAACAGAGCCTAGCCTGACTTGCTTAAGTATCTATCTACAGTAAAAAGGAAAATAAAACTGGATTAAATTATTCTAATCTATTTAGTCTCCTTCAAGGACTTGTAGCAAGCTATCCTCTTTTCCTCATTTATGCAGGGTGTAACTGTTTGAACAGAGCTAAACACAGGTATAGATTCAACAAGATATATCCTTCTACCAGATAGCAGAGAAAATAAAAAAAACCTGGTTCCATCATCTGAATGAATTTGTTGTTATCAAACTAGTCTTTAAGATGACCATAGTCTCTGAAGGAGTTTCATTCAGAAATGGTCTTGTACATGAAAATAAAACACACGTTATTACATGCAGGGCAATTACTTTGCTATTTCGTTGGGTGAATTTTTGAGTTTGAGAGTCGTAAGAAATTCCACAGGATACTTTCACATTCCTAAGAGGAACACACGAGAAAAAAGCTGTCTTGTGTCACATTTCCTCTTCAACCAGCACTGGAGGATGTGACCTGTCTGAAAGGTTGACCGAGCACTCACAGCTGTGCTAATTATTCTGTGTGTAGCTCTACTTCACTTCTACTTCACCTTCTTTGCAATGTATTTCAGAAGTGGAAGACTAGACCCAGGTGTAATCATGGTCAGAGAAAACAAAGAAAAGTTTTTATGTTTATGTTTTCCTTCTGTTTATTTCATGTGAGAAAACAGAAGAGTCAGAAATTTCAAGTAACTTCTTTCGAAGTGCATGGTTTTAGTTCTCTACAAGGAACTAGTACAATAAAAAGGCTTTGTTTAAGAAAGGCTAATTAGCACCAGAAAGAACTAATAAGAGTCAGTTTAACCAGTACATTTATATACCATCTTTGCACCTAATGCTGCAAAGAAGGGCAGAAAACCAGAAGCAGAAAAAGCAGAAGTATGGCAGGAATTTGAGAAACAGTAACTTATGACAAGAAGTGAAATTTTTTTGATTCATGGCAAGTGGTCAGCCAAGATGAGATTTGGGACAGTAATTAATTAAAGCAAGCAAGAAGATCAGAAACCAAAACATCAAACATGGATGTACTGCTTAACTGAAATGCTTCTTATCTAATATTTTGGCACATCCAGGGTTCAATAAATTGTTTGAACCCTTTAAAACTTCCCCTATGCGGGATGAGGGCAGTTCAAATAGAGGAGAGAGCATTCTGTTACCACACAGATCATCAGACAGCAGTGGGTAAGTTTATTCAACCTCAGTTTCAAGGAGAATAAACAAATAAAACATCCCACCAAGTTTCCATGACTATCTCAAGAAAGTCAATTAATCGTTAGGTTTCAACTATTGTTTTCTTCTTCTAGGTAAAATTTAGGAAATCTTGCTATTTTCCCCCTTAAGATGTGAAGTCATTTCCTGACTTTTGGAAAAACTGTTCCTTCTAACTTACCACAAAAGCGCTATTTTGTGGCMGTCAGAAAACTAACCATATGTGTTCAACTGCAATTTCCAAGTGATATCTTTGCTACTTGTGATTTAACTGCTTTCCCAAATGGATCCAAACATGTTCATATCTGCATGGAACTGAGTGATCCAGGTGGTAAGTCATGTTATTATTTACCATATGATGTTTCTGCAGAAACCCCACAACATTACTCAGATTCTGGAGCTGCTGGAAATGTTTTATACATAATGCTTATAACTCCAAACATTGAAAGAAAATTCTTCACTAGTCATGAATATGGAATTTGATTATATTTGATTAGCTTTTTTTTTTTGTTCCATCTTTTAGTGCGTGACAACTCAAGCTTAAAATGCCACTTGAGAAATGAATAGAATTAATTCATGCAAGACATTAATAAAAAATCAAATAAGGACAAATTGAAAACTGAGGAGAARACTAGACTTCAGTTTAGAATTTTACAGATTAAACATGGAATTTTCTCTCTCATAACCAGTTTTACASTCCCCCTGGTGTATATATGCTGTGTGTTTGGGTTTATAATGGAAAAGAGTGATCAATATCAATTGAAGAGCATGTATTTTTCTACTGACTTTAAATACTACTTATGACATATACAAAGAATTAAAACTCCTGTGTTGTAGAAATGACTATAAAATAGAAATGGCAATAATGAAAAAGCAAGATAACCAACACAGTCCCTCAAACTGTAATTATAGCTCAATCATTTTACTGAGATTTTTTTCTAAATACAGCAGTTTCTCTCTGTAGATTGAGACTTCATATATGCACATAAAAATCAGACTCATAGATACGGATTCAAGTTCGTAGAAAATAGAATGTCAAAACTTCAGAAACTACAAGTCACAATACTTTTACAGTGAAGTGTGACTAAGAATTATTAAATTGTTATTATTTATTAAAGTATGACAAGGGACCATCCTATATGATAGATTTAATGATTATGAAAATGACCCTGGCATGTGTATGTATCAAGCCATGTTCCATAAAAAATTCAGAAACCCCAGCAGCAATGAAAAAACAAACAAACAAACAAAACCCCCAAAACCCCAAACCCACAAACTCAGAACTGAAAACTAAAACTATGCTATCCAAGGTTGATTGCTCAGGCATTGACTAACATTTGAAAGTTTTAACCAAGAAGCAAAACTAGCTTCCTTAAAAATGATCTAATAAAAATGTTATCTTAGCCTACGATTTTGCCTAGATTTTTAAATGTATGTCATAGAAAGGAAATGAAGGCAAAATATAGGTTGGGGTTTTTAAATATATTTTTGGTCAAGGAAACTTACTTTCCACTCAGTCAAAGGAAGTAAAAATGGAAAAAGCCCAGTCATCACAGTAATTTGTTCCATAGCATTCAATACTCTAGATGAAAGATAAAATGCCAGCATTTTTAGAGACATGGATGTAGGAAGCAATAAAAACATTTCCTTTCAGCTGCATATCAGTATTTAAGCAACAGCTTAGAAGTTATAATGAGCTGAATTCAATCAAACTTCCTTGACCTAGCAGGAGAGGTATCAAAGCAAAATTGAGACCCTCTGTTGAAGTAAAAGAAATGTTGTCAGAGCACTGCAGTTAAAAACCCATAATAGGCTCCCAAGCATATCTGAGAAACTTCAGACTTGCACTTATTTATTTGAGATGAGAATCTGAGACACTTAGTTGATTGCAGGTGCAAAATGTAAAAGTATTAGGTCAAAAGTTAAATGTCTTGAATGTTAAATTGCTTCTTAGATCTTTAGTAATGTTACAAAACATTAGGATTCTTTGTATGCTAGTGAAACTGATCCTAGGTGTTAGGTTTTGCTTGGACCTAATTTAAATTCCTCTACATCTTAGCATAAAATATAAACCAAATCCGATAGAAAAGTTCTGTTGGCTTTTTTTTCTTTCTTTCTTTCTTTCTTTTTTTTTTTTTTTTTTTTTTTTTTTTTTTTTTTTTTTTTTTTTTTTTTTTTTTTTTGGATTATGAATGCCACTGCTTTTTGTATTGACTAGATACAAAAATAGAAAGTTCCACTAAAGATACAAAAATAGAAAGTTCCACTAAGAAAAAATAATTATTTCATTATGTAAAAAAAATACACTATAACATGATAATATATTTTGTTACCATTACGTTAAGTCATGAAACACTTGTGATATTTCTAGTTCAAATCAAACCAAAAGGATAAACTGAATATTTCTATAGGTGTTTAAAGGTTGCTTATCTCAAACTATATTCTGAGCTGTTTTTACACCTATACAGAAAATTCCATTAATCTTGAAATTGATCACTGGTGACTTTAGAAGTCAAGATTTCTATACTTTCCTATGTACCATGAGTCAGGTAAAAGGGTGTGGATCTCAGGCTTAAAATCTCATATCGCATGCAAATGATCTACTTCTTTCTACACAGCTACAATGTTTTTCAGTCTGCAGCTTCAGTTTAAAGTCATCCTTAAATTTGACAATAAGAAAAAACATTTAATCAAAATGAAGATCCACAGAACTCCTGTATGTGTTACAGGTTCACACACTGGTTTGACAGCTAAAGTAAAGGTGTATAAAGAAGGTAACCACATTAAAACCAGTAAGTATTAACTAGTCACCTTATTAATGACTGCATGAGACAGTGAATGCTCTAACAATTTCGAAAGTGTTGTGTTATTCAGTGTTAAGATCAACAGTGCTTTCCCCTGTCTCTGAAAATTCATTTAATTTCACAGAATATTACATATTAGTTTTGGTTTTGGCCATATGTCAGTTTTTCGAGTCAGTTTCCTTCAAATCTATAAACCGTAGGTTCAGTGAACCACATATGAAAATCTCTGCCTGTCCACTGTATTTATTAAAAGAAGAGCAGAGCCAGAATGAAGGTACCGAAGGTTCT
Source organism: Phoebastria nigripes (assembly GCA_035582835.1). Taxonomy (NCBI): domain Eukaryota; kingdom Metazoa; phylum Chordata; class Aves; order Procellariiformes; family Diomedeidae; genus Phoebastria; species Phoebastria nigripes. The sequence goes on along the minus strand of JAYKAV010003213.1, from coordinate 133,875 downwards.
TACAGAGCAGCTTCACTTCAGACCTTACTCTAATAGGTGAGAAAATGATGTTTACACCAACATTACTGAAAAGCATGGCCCAGCAGGAGGAGATTCATAGAGCCAAATGGTTGGTGCTGAGGGCCTGACATCCACACTATATGCATGGGGGGGACACAGGGATGGGGGGAGAGAGTGTGTATACTGAACTATTGTTGTGAGTTAGTCGTGGTAGGCAGCCAAGCCCACACAAGCCGCTTGCTCACTCCCCTGCAGCGAGATGGGGGAGAGAATAGGAAGGCTAAAAGTGAGAAAACTCATAGGTTGAGATAAAGACAGTTTAATAGATAAAGGCGTGCACAAGCAAAACAAAATAAGGAATTCATTCACCACTTCCCATCGGCATGCAGGTGTTCAGCCATCTCCAGGAAAGCAGGGCCTCATCACGCATAATGGTTACCTGGGAAGACAGATACCATCACTCTGAACATCCCCCCTTCATCCTTCCTCCTTCTTCCCCAGAGCTTTTATTGCTGAGCATGACATCACTTGGTATGGAATATCCTTTTGGTTAGTTTGGGTCATCTGCCTGGTTGTGTTCCCTCCCAACSTATTGCGTACCCCCAATTTATCCAGTGGAGGGCCAGAAACAGAGAAGAAAAACAGAGAAGTGAGAAACAGAGAAGGCCTTGGTGTTGTACACACACTGATCAGCAATACCTAGAACTTCAGTGTGTCATCAGTATTGCTTTGGTCACAAATCTAAAAAACAGCACCATATGAGCTGCTATGAAGAAAATTAACTCTATTGTAGCCAGTACAACTACACATCTGGTCCTGGGGACTGAGTGTCCATTACCCACAGCAATACATCTTCAGGTTTAACGTCATTGAACAGAAATACAGCTTGTGCACCCTGAGACCACTCTGCAGTGTGAGCCGAAGCGTGGCTAAAGGGTTTCAAGAACAAAAGTTTCAAACTAAAATACTAATGTGGATGTACCTGATGTGGCCACACAGGAACAAATTACTAAGGAAGAACAGAGCCATACAGAGCTTTGAAAGCTGCAATAAATATTTTTTATTTAAAGCATGGAGAAGACAGTGGAGGAATTCAGAGATTACCTAAGTGGCATGTTTAAATCTGTGGCCAGGGAGAAATGATGATTAACGAGACTTGTCATAACCTCACAAAGGTTACAGGGATCAAGCCACAGGATCCAGACAAAAAAGCAGTCTTGTCCAGTAGCAACAATCATTGAGAATACCCTATTCCATACATCTATTCTGTTCCCTACAATTTAAGCAAAATACCAACAGGCATTGCAGAAGATACTTCAAGACCTTGCCCTGTTTAGAATAACAGGTGGCTGCTAAGAAAATGATCGCTTCCTACATATTAAGGATAAACTGCAGGAAGGGAAACAAACAATTAAATATGAAGAGTAACAGCACTTCAATGTGATCCCTAATAAGAATATTAACATACTTGTAAATTTGACTTTATTTCTAGTAGGATTTTTGCTACCTTTTGTTGCAGACATTAAGCTAATTCTTAAACTGAGACTGAGAGAGTATATATTTCTTCTATATTTCTCCTGAACTGAGAATAATAACAATTGAATACCTATATCAAAGATGTTCAGGCAAGTGACAAAAGCAAAGTCGTTATCATTACTGGAGGATCAGAAAATCATCATTCAAGGTCCATTAACACAGGAAAGGAAATCTTTCAGAAGATCTCTTGGCAATAATTTGCAAAAACATCTCTGTTCTACCGAGTAGGGATTTTTTCCTAAAACCAAGATATTTAAAATAGCTGCTTCTATTTGTGACTTCTCTTAAAGTTATTAATCTTGTGATTACGATGATTCAGATGATGAGAAGATATATAAGACATTACAGACTTAGGTTCATTTCGGGTACTGAATAAGTAGTAGACACATATGAACTCCTAAAAAACATCCATTTTGCATCAAAAGAGGCTACAAAAAGACTAAAACATACGACATATGTACATTTCTTTCCAGATAAAACTTTTCTTTTGTCTCACAGTAAACTTCTATGGCCTTTATAAAGAACTTTATCTTAATTTCATACATTCTTCTTGTCATTTACATCAAGTGAATTATATTCAATAAAGCCAGAGAAATCTGATAAAGTAACAAAATAATCAGAATATGGAACAAAACATAATTTAGCTGGCTATATGTAACAAAACTTTTAATATCATGATGTGCAAGAGACTAATTGGCAGCCAAGTACCAGTGCTCAGCTATTTCAGAGGATTAATGGCTGTCTGGTATATTATACTGCTGTTAGGAAGTACTACAGTATTTGGGAATGGAATAAATTTGGGAGTGAAGGGAAATAACTAATGAAATACTGAAAAAGGCTTCTGCTGGATAAAGATAGGCAAATTCATTTTTAATTTTTAACGCACTTGAAAATCCTGGGCTTGAAATGTCAGCTCAGGCTTGAGTGATTGGGTTTGTGCTCTTCTAAGGGAAGACTGAGATAAAAAGAAGGAATGACAGATAAAAAGCTAGGGAAAAAATATGCAGTGAGAGCTGGAAAAGATAGTACACACAGTAAAGTAATGGTATGGATGAGTTTTAGAGGTTTGTAAAAGAAAAAATTCTGCACAGAATAGTATTTGTAGTGAAAGCATTGGGTTCCTCCTAAACTGAGATTGAAGTTAGTTCATTTAYTTGCTCACCTCTGTCTCACCTTTCCTCCAACTAAAACAAGCCACTTTTCCAGGCATTTTTGAAGGCAGCAAATGGGAGATGTATTTAAACAGTTTCACACAAGGCAAGCATCCTTCATTGTATAGCTCTTTCCACTATTGAGTAAGGACATCTGAGTAGTTACTGTTGACTCATACAACTTATTCTCCTTTCATAACTTTTTTTGTGTGTTCACATCTTGGCATTTATTTTCTTAACTTAAAAAGAAATTGTACTGTTATGACCTAACCAGCTTGTGCACATGAAGTGCACTATGCAATAGCATCTTTGCTATGTTTGGGGAAAAAAGTCACTGAGATAGTAATTAAGTCTGTAATTCTTGCCCGCAAGGGGCAAGGGGCAAGGGGTACATAGGGTCACTGACCTTATATACCCCACATGTGCCTGCTGCTTTGTGTTGCTTGCTCTCAGGGGACAGCAAGAGCAATCTGCTCCCCAAGAGAATGAGAAGTGGGAGCCAAGGGTGACAGCAAGGCAGGCAGGGCAGACAGCTCCTTGACAGGAGTGCCGTCAAACAATGCCTAAGCAAGAAGAGCAGAGGAGGCCCAGTGACAATAACCAGCTTCAGCCAAGAGTCCAGTGAGTGCCAGACAAGTCCTTGGGAATGAGACAGGGATAAGGTTGAGCCAGGATGTCAAGTCAGCAGTCAGGATCAGCCAAGCCAAGCATAGGCATACCTAAAGCATACCTCATGCTGTAGGTATGGTCCAAGTGCAAGGACCTGAACTTAAAATGCAGTTCTCAAATGAAGAGGGTAAAACCCTAATGAGCCACAGCTCATTCTCACAGATCTTTCTCACACAGCAGTCTGATGTAGGGTTTCACAGCTGCACCACCGTAGGGAGCTGGCAGGGAAGACATTGCAGAGACTGACGATGTGCTCGGCTCTCTGTTGCTTGCTTGTATGGTTGAAAGTGTGAGTTAAAACTCAAGGTTTATTGTATCCACTCCTTTTTACAGTCAGGTAGGAAGGTAAATCTCTTGAAAGTTAATAATTGTCAGAAATTATGGGACAGAATTTCTGACAAGAGGTATACAGGTTCTTACATGTATATGGAAAATATATCTTAGAACACCTTAGAGAAAAGAACCATGGACAACGGCATAGGAAGGTGGGCTACAGCTATGGTTTAGGTTGTTCTTACATTTCAGTTTTGTAGCTTCTAACATATTCCAGGCTTTGTACCTACTTTGATTTTCCGGTCTCTCTGTTCCTAGTATACCATGGGGAGTTTATAAAATTGTTCAACAGCTTGCTTTTTTTTTTCTTTCTTTTTTTTTTTCTTCCCAAAAAAGAGGTGGTTTAGCTATTTTTCCTTTATATGAGTTGTTTATACATTTCTTATGTAGTTGGGGTTAGATAGACCCATAGCTGTAGTTCCTGTATATCAGCTCTTCACAAAATATTTGCAGGAATTAGAATCTAACTAACACTGATTGGGTGTTTGAGTGAATCAAACCCTAAAAAGCTTTAAATACAAATTGGCCAAATTTCCAATTGGATGAAAAGATTTAATGTGATAAAAAAAAGATTACAGTGTTGGCTGAAATAAATCTTGTAATTTCCACAATTTTACTTTCATATAACTTTTTTTTTCTTTTAGGATCCTTTCAGTCTGCATGATTCTCTCTATTTTAAATGAGACGGTGATTTATGTTGACTGCACCATATACTTCAGTATTTTGGGTCTTCTTTGCATGATGAGGTACTAATTGGTTGATTTTGTTCTTCCTGGAGCTGAAATGCTATGTGACTGAGCTGGTAGAAGAACCTAAGGGAAGTGACTCAGCCACAAAAATGGAAGGGAGTAATAGACGTAGTTTATGTCCAAAGTGTATTTAATATATGTGGCACAGAACATAACATTTTGCAACATTCTAGGGGTATATTCCTGTTTCTAAACTTAAAGATCAGTTTCTAACTATCCAGGTTTCTGATTATAAACATATAGACATGTTTTATATACATGAATGTATAAAATCCATAAAATTATTTCATCTGTTATAAATTGGAGATATAGGAGTGTTTTGAGATACATCTGTTAAGTAAAAGCCAGTTTATCTGAGCTGCCACCTATCAAATTTCTGGGAAGTATTTCCTGTCTTCGCTTTGAGTAACAGTCCTATGAAGATGTGGCTTTAAAAAAGAACCAAAAACATTGCTGTTTTGATGATAATAGTTAACTGAACTTGCCAGCTATTGTTACCAGACTATTTTAACTCTGTTTTCCTTTGGAAACAATGCTTATGCAGTCATGCTATTGTTAATGTGTGCATCCAGTAAAGTGTGAACCCGTTTGCCAGTTTCAGTTCACATGTGGCAGAGCGGTGGGAACCTCAAACATAAAGAAACTCTTGCAAGTTTTGGGAAACTGGATAACTAGATAAAGGAAAGAAACGTTATTAAGGACCCTGCAGTAGCGAAAAGCTGTAGCATGAGCTGATGCTGGGGAGTTCAGATACAATGCAGAGAGAGATCTATGTGGGAAAAGTTTTAACTGAAGTTTATACTTTATTAAAATCTCACAAAAATAATTCATCCCAAGATAATTAAATAATTTATCCAAGGAAATAAGTCTTCATTCATTGGTAGAATCATTTGTTTAGGCAAGTTTTGGGCTCAGACGCTATTACTTTGATTTGTTGTACTGGTATCGGTTTATTATCTGAATATATTTAATTGTTAACATTCAAAGATTTTTTTGTTTCCCTTCATTATTCTCCATTTCTATCCCACATCTTTTCTTGTTTCTGCTGAATATGTCTGAGGCAGCTTTATCTGCCCTAGGTATGAACATTCCCCATCACCTCCTGGGCTATAAGGAGCCATTTTCAGGTTCAGTGACTTATAACTTCCCTGAAGCTGCTCTGACCTATTCAGTGGCTTTCTGTAGGGTCAAATGACTGGAGGGACAGCAGGAGGAAGCAGGACAGGAAAACTGGCTTATCAAGTTTTCGCTAATTGGGGTTAGACAGGGTCAGCCACACAGAAAGCCTTTTCAGAAGTGCTTAGCTTCCCTTTCTGCCTAGTATAGTGCCCCAGATGTTACCCATTCCCCAGCCTTGAAGAAATCCACACTTGAAAAAATAATACCATCGAGAGACTTTTCATGGGGGTTCAAAGACGTGGGATCTACTTCTTATTTCAGTATATTGGAATGAAAACTATTAGGTCCCAGGGAGCACCAAAAGGCCATACTTGAGCTGATCAGCCTTACCTGGGACCTGCCTGTGGATCTGGGGGCTCCATTTAAGCTAAGGTCTGGGCACCCCCACTTTGCCTGAGTGTTGTGGTAAGTACACATGTGCCTAGTCCTGCTACATACTGTTCTGCCCTCCTGGCTGGGCTTCTTGGATGGGCCTTGGACTGAGCTTATGTGCAGCCTTATCTCTATTCCTGCCTCTAGCCCAGACTCCTGCCATTTTTGACTGATCTTCATGGCTGGACTGTGGACCTGACTCATTGCCTTGCCTTGTCTGGGATGGTCATTTGGACCTGTTGCTACCACCACCCCGATCAGGTACCATGGCACTGCAGCCTATGGGAGCATCACTGCCCAGCCTGGAGTGCTGGGGTCATCATGGCTCCCGGCTCATCTCCGTCCCAGAGCAGCCCTGGTCCTGCTGCTCCCTGACAGCCAGGATAGTTTTTCTGAGAAAATTATTTTAAAATGAAACACATATAAATTAAATGCACAAACATACTTTTTTTATCTGTTAATGCTAATAGCAGTTTCACTGAAATATTTAATATAAGAAGAGYTTAGGTATTAAAAGAACTAATTAGTGGGTACATATTGTGGGATTTCAGTTTCTTATGTTATTGAAATACTCTAATTGATGGCAATGGAGCAAAATGCAGCTGTTCTAACTATGAACTTTTTCTATATTTGTAATGAAGCTTTAAAGCAGCCAGCCAGATTGCTTGCGTAAGTGTTTTGAACAAAATCATCAGTACCTGCTAAGATAAGCCTCAGATTAAGTTTCTCATAACATCTGGCCAAGAAACACAGTACAACATCGTTTAGAAAGAAAGTGCTAATCTAGTGCAGTGTTTACTTTCACAGGGCATCTGATGCATAGTTCTGTCATCAAGAAAAATGGATATTAAAATATCAGAATTTAGATATGACTAAGTTTGGCTTATTTAAACTTCAGCTTGATTAACATGGGAATGTAAAAATGAGATATGCAAAGTGACTGATACAGTGGGTTCCATCAAAAACTCAACAACTATTCCCTCAGGAGGCACATTATTTTGCAATAGCTAGAAGAACATAATCCTTAATAAGAAAGGTGATTAAAGTTTCAGCATTCTGCTCTTTTAGTTTCGGAGAAACTAAGATGAAATCAAGACTGGGTCTCATTTCTGTCATGGTTATGGCATCATTAGGAGTCTGTTCGTTAGTTCCAGGATCACTGACTCAGATGTCCTGCTGTCTGTATCAGACTAAAGTGTTTGGCTGAGATCTAAATCCACCACCTAGGTTAGAAATGAGTATTCTATGGCTGCTGTAAATGAGAAAACAAATAAAGTGTTATAAGGTCTGGGGCCAGGGTCACTGGGATACCCACATTAAGAACAGAATTTTACTGGAATCTCAGATTAACAGGTAAATATTTGAAAATCTAGTTTATATTTAATGCTTGCCATGGTCTTGTTTTTGTCTCTCTCCTCCCCTTTCAAATTTAAACTATCTCCACTTGGCTAGGATGGGAAGCAGAAGTGCTGAAATATCTAATCTTGTAAGATTTCCAGCCCAGCTGTGGAGAATCAAGTGGCTTTAGACAGTTGGAATAGAGTTCAAAAGAGCATCCACAGTTTTTGGTGTTTGTCCAAGCATTGAGACACTTTGTGGTTTACCCATCACTCTTTGTAATGTATTAGAAAGTAAACATACTCTGTCAATGTGTAAAAATGATATGAAAGTAAATCTGCTCCTGACCTTGCTGTCCACTTACAGGCATGACTCTGACTGACTTCAATGGGAATTTCACATAGGGAATGGCTTCATGATTAGACATCTGGACTGCAAACGAGATGATATGTATTAATGTGTGTGATTTCTCTCTGGAATCAATTACAAGTGAGAAAAGAAAACTGTGAATATAATAACTTTCCCATGGACTGAGACTGTACAACTACTACCATTCATCTATGCAATGCAATTCTAGAAGTAAGCATAGCAGTAAAAATGCAAAATTAAAAGGTATGGGCAAACGAARCATGCCCTTTTTCATATGATATTTGAAACTAGAAGAAGGGGCAAGGGATACAAAAAGCTTTTTCTTCCTTCAATCACAGAACCTGTTAGAGGGGCTGAGAACAATACTCTTAGACTGCCCTAGAAACAACCTGTAAGAAAAACTACCCAGCTTGTGAAAAACAGTGAAACAAGCTTTCCCTGTCTGGTGCAGTGGAAGACAAATGACCTCTTTCATCCTCACACCATGCATACAATGAAAACTTAGCACCAAGAAAGATTGTTGTTATGGGCGTTATTGCTCTATGATGCTATGCAAGAGTGGCCCCWAGATAATGTTAAAAGACTGTTTGCCATTAAGGATCCGAAGTGACCAGCTACTACATTTGGAATGACCAAATTGTTACTTCCAGAGAGGAAACTCCTGAACTATTGTAGGCTTTACAGACCACTAAATGGTGCAATTCCATGCAGTCTGCTTCCCCAGCACTCTCTGCAGAGTGTCTCTCTTCCTCCGTGGTTCCCAGTCTGAAGGAGGTGCCTTCCTTGGTAGGCTGGGGGGGGCTGAAAAGCAGGGAGGCAACTCTAAGTCACCCAGCACTAGCTTCCCTTTAAAACTCCATAAATCCTGCTTGCTCACCTGGGGAGCTAGTGGAGATTTCCCCTTATCTTGCTCTTTATAATCCTTGGTTGAACTGAAATCTTTGAGCAGAGGGATGCAGTGAAAATGGCTAATCAGCCTGTGAAGAGAAGTGTGCTGTTCTTGATGCTTCTGGTTGCTCCTAGGTATAACAGGATTAGTCAGGTACAAGATAAAACCAGCCTATTTTTTCCCCCATGAATTCCTTATCTGAGAAGGACAACTATGAGTTGGAGTAGTGATGTATGGCCATTTTAACTAGTTTATCACGTTCAGGAAGTCCTTATTTGCTCCCCATTCCCCAACAGAGAGTAAAATCTTTGTTCTTCATTGAACTTCCCAAAATGTCAGATGTTTCTTTGAACTTTACTAGAAGAAACTGATGCAGATATAGGATTGGAGGTGAGCCTAAAAGCTGAGTTGGATCCTAAAGTCAGTGAGAAGGCGGAATAAGTGGTAGATGACCSTTTAGACATAGTAGGTGGAAGGTGCCACTTTAGAATGATGTGGTTTGGTATACATTGGAAATACTGTAATTACACAGAACTAGAAACAGTTTCAGAAAGGTGAATTTAAACTCAGGATGGATAGAAAGGTGCTTTAGTTTCTTGCTTATGTCATCATAAGTAGGTATGTGCTGCTTTTCATACCCTTGATAAAAATTGTGCCTTTGATAAAAAATGTTGCCAGTAAAGAACTTTGTAGCCCCCCCCTGCCAGATACCATAGGGAACAGATTGTCTGGAAGTCCTGGAGGTCTTTCAGAATAGGTTAAATCTGCCAAGAATAATATACGTATAATCAGTCCTTTGCTGGGATCTTTTACCTTTTGTTGTTGTTGTTGTGATTTTTTTTGTTTTACTCCTTAAATCCCTCCCAGTTCACAACTTTACTGATTCAGGAAGCTCATGAGCAGCCATAAACCCTGCCTCCAGAAAAGATAGTTCAGGTGTAACAGTTTCATGTAATGAGAGACTTAATATACCTGTTCACTCACTTGCATGTTTACAAACCCCAGGAACTAGTATATCGTAGCTTTCAACATTTTTAGAATGACATGGAGCTATGGGAGGTTGGCATGACAGTATTTGAAGACCGAGTAGCAAGTGTCTCCTTCCAAATCTGCTGGAGAAGTGCTGTGGCCCTGAAGTGGGCTCATTTCAGAGTTACATGGACTACATGGTCACTGCCATAGTAAAAGGACAATCTTCCACCTCTCTAATGCACACAGAGGCAGTGAGGTACCCCCTTGYATACATTTTCTCCAATTTCATATATACTGTCTCTTCTTAATCATGTCACCTAGCCCCAGGCTTGTATTCTGAAAGCAGACTTGATCCTCTCTGCACTCTATGATTTGCCTGCACATGGAAACTGAAGAGGGAATTACAAGTAGGTTGTAATGACTCGGAGRTGCTGTTCTTAAGTGTTTCGTTTCAAAACTAATTCAGAATTTCATCACTTTGAAGCAACAGTAACTACATTGTCATGGAAGGCATAAAGTAGAATTCTAGAAATGGTCTTTTCTTGCTATTAAATTTATTTTTCTTTCTATTCAAAATATGTTTATAATTGATAGATTTCTCATCCATGAGGAGATTGAAAGAACTTTTCCTTTACTACAGCTAAAATGTGATTGGGGTCAGAATTTAAATTCATATAACATAGCTCTTTGCAGTAGTTTATATTAAAACCAAACTCCAGTGCAGTAACAAAGAACGCTTACTTCTCCTTAAAAATGAAATCATGTATACACACTAGATAGCTGATACTTGGATCAAAGGGTGGAAAAATGTTTAATACTGTTCACAAAGTTATTTCAGTGTTATGAGTGCAAAGTTAGATGTTATTTCAATTTTTTTATCCTCAACTTTTTAGATTACAGCTTACTGTTAAAGACATGCCAGTAGGTAAAAATAATAGTAATGTAAAATATGTTTTACAAAGATGCTTGGATTGCCAGACTTTCATAATGTATTACTACTGAATTGAAACAAGATCATTAAACGGATCAGGGCGCTAAGCCTGCGGGAACGGAGGGAGGTTGGTACAGGGTGTTATTTTAATTTAATTCTGTTGAAGTATTTCATAGAATCTGCAAGTGACATTTATAAACAATGACAAATTTACAAACTGAAAGTCTTATTTTTGAATGTATTKATTACCTTTCATTTGAATATATATGAAGTATTTACAGTTTGAACATTATTTATTAACCTGGGATATTGGTTAAAATGAAGAGACACTTCAAAGTGACCCATCTTATTTACATAGTTGAAAGATTGTTGAAAGCCCTTGTTCTTGTGGGGGACTTCAACTTCCCGGACGTCTGCTGGAAATACAACAC
>JAYKAV010003213.1:23946-120911 GCA_035582835.1 Phoebastria nigripes | reverse complement strand
ACAGGCTGCCCAGGGAAGTGGTGGAGTCACCATCCCTGGAAGTATTTAAAAGACGTGTAGATGAGGCACTTAGGGACATGGTTTAGTTGGCATGGTGGTGTTGGGTTGATGGTTGGACTTGATGATCTTAGAGGTCTTTTCCAACCTTAATGATTCTATGATTCTATGATTCTATGATTCTATGATTCTATGATTCTAAGATTTATAGAATATTGTGACATAATGACGACTGGTCTGTGGTTAATGCTCTGATGTAGTTAACCAGCTGTAGAGGACAATACCATTCAGTGATGTCACTTGTAATGAAACCTCTTTTTGGCTATTAGGTGTCAATTTTGTTGTTGTTGTTGTTCTATTCTTCARCCAGATCAGCTTAACACTTCTGCCTTGCATAACCCAAAGCATGTTTGAATCTGAAAGCRTAGTTTGTTTTCATGTTGCATTCTTATTTTGAACTCCTCCTATGTATTGCCAGAAAAATAAGACTGTGAACACTGTGTTTTTTCTCTGCTCTGCTCCCTGTGTGTACACTTGTTGATGTGATTACTTACCTTAGATTCGCTGAAGAAGAAACATCCAGAACTGTTAACTTCAGCCATGGCTTCGTAGTCCTTAATTAGATATACTACAGTGATTTGTCAAGGAAAATGGAGAACCTAGCCTGTGTAATTGAAGTGCATCTTGTTCATTTTTTATTTTCTTGTGTATCATTTCATATTTTACATTAATTTCAGGTTTATCATTTTTATATATGTATATGAATATATAAGATGGGAYGGACATTTTCAAGCTAATTTTAAAAGAGATTTAGAATCCAAAGGGATATCTTGGAATCCCATTATGCTATTTTAAAGATGTTTGCCAGGTCTGAATAGAGCTTTTAGACCCAAATGTATTTATGCAAAAAAATATATTGCATAGATTAATGCTCACTGCATATGCTAAGCAAATATTCTAATAAAAACTGAGAATATATTTATTTAAAAAGTAATCAGTTTTGCAATGTATTTTGTTCATTTTGGTGATTAAAACTGTGCTTTAAAAGTTGCTTGCAATGAATAGCAACAAATACCTAAGTAAGGCAGTCTATGAACGCCTCATTACTGTACTGCCTAAAGGTCACAATTTTTATCTCATAATAGCCTATGAAATAGATCAGTATTCTTTTTTCATAGGACAAGATTAAGGTACATTGATTATGATCTGGCACAAAGTAACATGAATTCCTATTATTATAGACTGAATCTTCCTTCATCTAAAACCAAAATAAAATCAAATACCTCTCTATTTGTGTATGATATATAACTGTTTGAACAGTTCTTCAGAACACTCCTTACGGATTTGAAAGTGAATGTATCAAGATGCAGAAATATTACCAGTCATATTTTTCAAGAGCCAATTGCAAATACGGAATGATACAAATATCAGTGGAGGTGAATAACTTACAAGTCACTTCCCAGAAGAAATAAATTCAGATAGCTGGGACTCTTCAATGAAAAATATCAGTCCATCAATATTGAACGATTACCTGGAAACATAGCTGTCACGTTTATACTTTCACTTAAAAGAGTTAGGTTCTAGTGTGAGGGAGACACCATAGGATGGTCAGTAATCTACTGGTCAGGATGCTGCCTGGAGATATACAGAGAAACCTCTCGAACCTGCAACTCTAACCCTCTGCATCTTCGTACATCTCCTACATTCTCCCATGGTTGTGGTAATTCTAGAAAGAGATTTTATGAATGTCTCCTGTTGAAGCATTTTTGCTGATATTAATAATTAAATGTTCAGTAGACCTGAGAATGATTGTGACTGACTTTGAGTTGGGGTACTGAGTATTCTGTTATCTTCTTTCTACATAGAATGTAAAAAAATTTTTATAAGGCTCAGGAATATTGTGTCTGACCAGAAGATCATTTCCCACACAGATTCAGAATTAGAGAGTTAAGAAATGTAAAATGATAAATAATTTATTAAAGTTTCTTTGTGCACATATTTATGAACTTATTTATGAACAGATAGGGTAGCAGTATTTCTCACATATTAGCTGTGCATAATTTCCCAGATCTTAACAGAATACCTGTCTTTTTACCTCCTGACCTTTTCCCCACCTTTGGTTTTCTCTACACTGTTTGCTCTTTTCCACCTGAGTAAACCTTTAGCTTTTTCTACCTTTAAAGAATTCTTCTCAAACTTGAGAAGCAGGACGTTAATCTCAGAGTGAGCTTTTTTACACAAAGTAAGATTCAGTCCTTTTTAGAAGTCTTACAGGATTAAAAGCTCACAACTTTGGAAAATGGTCAGAAAGTGAGCTAAATGAGGAAACAGCACAAAGTAACTCAGTGGATTTGTCTAAACAGCTTTCCTCCTTTGAAAGGATTTAATTTTACTTCAAGCATAAATGAGAAGTGTTTGAGACATCCAAGGTCCCAGGGGAGCAGAAAAACTACAGAATAAAGCTGATATATCTTTTGATACCATTGGCAATGTCTGCAAGGACAATGCCAGGAATGGTTATATTTAGAGACTGAATCAACCTTTCACCACAGGAAAGGCTTAAAGTTTATTGGTATTGCACTGTTAGGGAGTCACAGCTAAAAACTATAACGTCATATCATACTTAGCCAAGGAGTGAAGTAAAGACTTTTCTTCTATGGCATCTGTCTATCTTGTTTCACATGCCTTCATTTAAAGCAAATGTCATTCATTAAATTTAAATTAATAAAGTGATGGGTTACTACCATACTTAATTACTTTCCATTTCAAAGCAGGACAGGTACCCCCTACCTTACTCTTAAAAGTAAGAACCATATTGTATAATAAAACAGGTTTGGTCTTTTTTTTATAAGTAGGTTAATAGGGCTGATGCTGTATTCTCTCCGCAGCAGACAAGACTTACTCTTTTGCTTTTTAGAGCCTAATTTTCTTATAATCATGAATTAACGTAAGAAAGGTCTCTAACAGAGGAAGTGTCTGAAAACATTCATATACCTTGCTCTGAATTCTATCACACAGATTTAATATGCCTTAAGAAGGCCAAAACCAACAATATGATAGCAGTGTGTCTCTATAGGGCTCCAGCTTTTGACATATTATTGTCAGTGTCCATAGTAAGCAGTCCCCCAGGATTCCACTTTTCATTAGGAGATGCAGAGAACTCTAATGTAGGGCTAAGACACAGAACTGTTCATGGTTTCTAATTTGAAATTATTTTCCTTTGGAAGCCTGTGAAATGAGAGGCATAGTTTTATCTTTTGTTACAATCAGAATCTTCAAAATTTCAGTTCAAACTTTTCAGTGGTGTCTTTCATTCTCCTTATATGCAGTAGAATGAGCATCTCACAGAGTTCTGCTTTCATCCCCATAAACAAAATTTTATTCATAATTCATTTCAGCAGCTCTAATTTTTTTTTTTTCTGAAATTTGTCATCTACAGAAAAATTAGAAATAAAAAAGAAAAGAAAAAGGCACAATGACATCATATTCATTTTGTTACAGATTCTGACAGGGAAAGTGGATTATTTATTACAAATGTCCATGACCACAGAGTAATATCTGAATGTCCAGAAATGTTTTGCCCAAGTTCAAGTGACAAAATATCCAAATAATTTTGAAAGTTTATTCCTAGATTATTTTGCTAGTAGGTGGGACCAATGCAATCAAGACTAAGAGCAACGACACAAGAGTGTAATTTCATTTTTGTGATGACAGAAGTCATATATGTAAGTTAGACAAAACAATTGAAAATAATTCAGCTGTGTAACCAAAGAATCAGTCTAATTTAAGACTTCCCAGTTCAAACAAGCAGCACGGTTTTTTTTGCCTTCAAAAGGCCAGACTTCAAGAAATTAAGGAAAGTTTTTTTTATTAACTCAACTGAATCAATTGGGCTGAGAAGATTAGGGAATTAAATTAAGCTAGGAATTTCTTTAAAACATTAATGATAAAAGAGTAATTGGAATTTGTTTCTCAAACAAAGTGGACAAGCTGTAGGACACGACTCCAGGCTCAGTTGGATAAACAACCACTTCAGAAAGGATATTAGAAACCAGCAAAGAAGAGTATGTCTTAGAGGTCAGGAAGTTTAGAGGTAAAATGAAAACTGCCAGAAGTCAAGCTGAGTCAGACCTTGCAAAAGAAATTAAGAGTAAAACCTTTTTAGCTATACAAATTGAAAAAAGAACAAGGGAAAACAAAGCGAAATGGCACTACATTACAGGAGGAGGTGGATATAGATGATAATCTGTCAGTGCCCCTAAAAATAGATTAGTACCTTGTGGAAGTTTTGAATGAAAATGYCAATTATTACTGCAGACAAGAGTGAAGAATTGAAAGCTACACATAACTGAGGAAACTCAAAGAGAATAATGCGCTCATCCTAGTAAAGTTAAGTAATCTATATCACAGAATTCCCAAGAACTGTAACAGAAAGTTGCAAATATAGAATATCTGGAAAGTTGATTTAATCAATATCTCAACATTAGGGTCATGCCATCTGACTATAAAAGAGYTAATACAGTGCCTTTGTGAGAAACGATGGGGAAAGTGGGTTGAAAGGAACAGATCTGCCTGATCTCAATATGATATAGTATTCCTTAATAATAAAAAATGGAAGTAAATTGAGACAAAAATGCAAGTTCTATTTCCAAAAGCAAACTATGTCAGAGAAAATATTTTTCATTGAAGATATAGCAAATGTAGTTGATTCTATTGATGATTTTGTTATTTTTAAAGAATGGCAAATAAAATAAATCCAGTCTAAGTCATGTGGAAAAGGAGCATAGTAGAAGACTTGGGGACTGATGACTTTGCTGATGGGATGAAAAAATACAGCAGCAGATTATGTTGAAGAAAGTCATTACTGTAGTAAATCCTTAAGAATCAGTACTGAGGTCGACTTTATTTTAGATTTTATTAATCATGAGGGTAAAAAAGTATGTGCCTGAAGGGCTGTCTTTTTGTAATAACCTTACACTAGTGAACTTCACTGAAGGCAGTGATGACATCATCAATAACATCATCACAGAGAATCAGGTTATTAGGTAGGTAGACATAAATGACCTTAGTTCTAGAGGAAGAGAGATGAGATGTAGTGTAGAGAAACAAACTGGGAGGCATGTACCTGGAGACTAATCCACTGGTGGCTCAACATTTTAAAATTTTTGAAGAATGACCTCCTTTTATAAATATAATTGTGATCTCACTATAGCATTGTAGAATGTATTGGTGAGGCCTAACAGAGAGAAATTAGGAGATCTCAAAACCAGTTAAGAGTGATGTTCCATAATAGTCTTCTAACAGGAACAGTAGGAACAAACTAGCTAATTGTGTTTAGGGTGGAGCTTAATTAATTCATAAATGAGGTTACTTGGGGGAAGTCTAAGATGCAGTTCTTGTCAGCTCACTGAGTGTCCCATATGAAAATGACTACACGTCTTCTAGACCAGACCTGGATCATGCCTGCCTAACTTGTCACAAAAGCAGCTGATCTTGAGTGTCTCTGCACTCATGTTTACAGATGTGCCTCAGTAACTCCACCACACATCCAGATTTGGTTTTTTTTTTTTTTTTTTGCAACTTTCTTTAAGCTAGTAGGCTTTGGATTAGGTTCACAAGAAAATTTAAGTACATAAGGACAAAGTCAGGAGACTACTGGAAAGTACCAAATATATTTAGGCATCTAACTGAATGGCCACTGACTATAGCAATCCAGATGGTCCTATGTTAACTGTTCTCCATGCCTACGAGAGTTTTTATAGCAATGTGCTTGTTAGCTGTGATCAGGCACATGCTTAGTGGTTGTTCTTTTTTTCATGAAAATCTTTTGTAATTTGATTCAGTGAGTAAGGAGGAATTGTAGTTAGTAGATAGTAGCACAGTTGGACAGATTTTTAAAAGCAGCAGCTTTTAAAATGATTACAGGCCGTGTGTTTGAGTCACAAAGGTGGGAGACAAAATTGATGACATATTGGTTTAATGTTGCCCTTGCCAACAACTTACAGAGCTTTAGTTGTTGAAAAGCTATTCCCCTCAAGGCTTCAGGGATTCATTTTAAAAATCAGGCTGTTACAATTTCACATATAATACAAAACTTGGTAGCTCTTGACTTCTACTTTGGATTATCAATGGGATGAAGAAAAAAAACTCTGTCTCACTAATGCAGTTTTGGTTGTTACAACCCTGGCTGAAAAGGCCATCAAAACCTACTTGTTTACTGTAACTGAGGTGAGAATATATTTGTAGTGACTGGGGTTTGTGTGGAATGTTTTATCTGTTTTTCCATATCTCTGAAATGTACAGAATGTTAGAACTGGTATGTAGGTTTGGTTTGGGGTTTGGGGTTTTTTTTCAGTTTGAGACGGAAACTATTAACCATTGTATGTTCCGTACTTCTGAACAGGCAATGATGAAATAACTCAAAAATGATAAGAATCATAGAATCATAAAATTATAGAATCATTTATGTTGGAAAAGACCTTTAAGATCACTGAGTCCAACCGTAAACCTAACACTGCCAAGTCCACCACTAAACCATGTCCCTAAGTGCCACATTTACACATCTTTTAAATACCTCCAGGGATGGTCATCAACACAGCCTGGCAATTTCAATATTACTTTTTTTTTTAATTATTATTTTGACTATATTCTTATGTCATTTGTTGCCTCCAGACAACATTTGGTCTTATTCTTATATGTCTGCTATTCCTATTTCTCTCTTACAACTCATCAGGGTTCATTTTGTTGGATTTGGGAAGACTTGTCATTATGATCCAACTAGACCATTTTATACTCTACATCAGTATCTTTTAAGTGGTTGCTGTAACCTGTCTGGTATGATACCAATTCTGTGATGCCACAGCTGTGGGATCTGGGGACCTGGCATATCAGTTGGTGATTCTTAGAACTGGGGCCTATGAGAACCCATTACAGAAGCTTTGGTCACAGAGACAGTTAACCTCATTGAAACACAGTACAGGCTTGCTCAGAGCATGAGAAAGTTGAGCTGAAATTGAAATGCACTTCAGGAATCAGATATCAGCCTCCTATCCAAAATTCTGATGTTGAAGCTTTCTAGCAAATGCTTTCTTTTGCAAAGGAATTCAAGAAGAGTAAGGGAATTTATTTTTTCATTTTTTATTTTCCTAAATCTAGCTGCAGGCCAGGTATGAATTTGGAAGAAAAAATGGCCTAGTGACAGGCATGCCAATCCAGAACTTTGAAGACCAAATCTTTCATTCCTTCCCTGCTATGGCTTTCTCCATTGCAAAACTCTTAGCCCCTCTGTGACTTAATGCCCCATTTGTTAATCTGACACCAAGGTGTCATTATGCCTTTGGGTACCGTGAACTCCCATACATTAATAATATGCTAGCTGACATCCAATTATTGTAGCAACAGGGGCTGAATAAAGATCATGGAGAGGTAAAATAGAATCTCTGCTGGATTATGGCAGTTTTCTTGTCTTTATTTGCATTCTTAAAGACACCCAGTCCCAAGAATAGCCCCTCTACTTTGCATACATTATAGTTAAATGAACATAGAAGAATAGAATCATAGAATGGTTTGGGTTGGGAGGGACCTTTAAAGGTCATCTAGTCCAACACCCTTGCCACGGGCAGGGACATCTTCAACTAGATCAGGTTGCTCAGAGCCCCGTCCAACCTGACCTTGAATGTTTCCAGGGATGGGGCATCTACAACTTCTCTGGGCAACCCGTTCCAGTGCCTCACCACCCTCATTGTAAAAAATGTCTTCCTTATATCCACTCTAAATCTACCCTCTTTTAGTTTAGAAGCATTACCCCTTGTCCTGTCACTGCAGGCATTGGTAAAAAGTCTCTCTCCATCTTTCTTATAAGCCTCTTTCGTATATTGAAAGGCCACAACAAGGTCCCCCTGAAGCCTTCTCTTCTCCAGGCTGAACAACCCAACTCTCTCAGCTTTTCTTCATAGGAGAGGTGTTCCAGGCCTCTGATCATTTTTGTGGCCCTCCTCTGGACTCACTCTCACAGGTTCATGTCTTTCGTGTACTGGGGACCCCAGAGCTGGACGCAGTACTCCAGGTGGGGTCTCACCAGAGCAGAGTAGAGGGGCAGAATCACCTCCCTCAACCTGCTGGCCACGCTTCTTTCTATGCAGCCCAGGGTACGGTTGGCTTTCTGGTCTGCGAGTGCACATTGCTGGCTCATGTCCAGTTTTTCACCCAACATGTCAGGACAAGGAAAAAAAATCTTGTCCAGTGTATTCTTGAAGCTAAAAGAAATGCTCTCTGGCACTGATTGTAGCCGGAGTGAAGAACATGACCTGATTTGGGAATGAGGAAGGCTTATTTACTGCATTCACCCACTAAAATTTAGTATTTCTTCTGTGCTGGTTTTTTGCCATTTATTTCTTCCTCTTTCACTTAACACATTCCTTTTACTTACAGCTCCATACTACCAAGTTATCTTCAGATAAATTGCATTGTATTAGCCAAGATCTCACTGCTCTTCTTATGGATGGTTAGTTCCGGCCAATTCTAAATGTAGCTGAAATGGGGTCCAGCTTAGCACTTTATGATTTGCTACATCCTTATTCCGTAACTTAACTTTCTTCTGTCATGTCAGAGTAATTTCTCATTAAACATCTCTTTTCTTCCCATAAGTGCACTTGTCCTAGTTTATAAAAACCCTAGGCATTTTTACAAAATTTTATTGGATGCATTGCTCAGTGGGGAAGAGATGAATGGGGAAGCCACAGATACGTGGTTTTCTCTCTGACATGCTGGATCCAACTTTAATTAAACTAGTATATAGATGATTCATGAACAGGAATGTTTTAAACTATCTAATTACTTACCTGAAAATTTAGAATTGATATTGAAATTTCACCTTCATCCCACTGTGGTAAACAGATATTAATTTATAAGCCTTCCAAGTAGAGCATTTTTAGTATTGTCATGCCTAACTGAAGCATAGATGGCTAAAGGCTGAAGTTTCAGGTCTAACTAGAAGTTTGATGGGGTTTGGCAGCTGAGGCTTCTAAACTCATTTTAAAAATACTAGGGAGTGAAGCCATTTTCCTCTTGGGAGGAATCTTTTATTGAAGGGAAAATATCAGGCAATTAACTTGCATTGAATGAAATACATATTATCAACTAATAAACGTTTACTGCAGCTTTCATGCACTTCAGTGGTCAGGAAGTGGTTCATATAAGAGAACATGTGTGGTACCAAGAAGCATAGTTTATATCCATATATATGCACCTGCATTAGAGACGTGGAATGGAAACAATAATTACAAGTATTTCTGACTAATTTCTTCATCACCAAGTGAAAAGTTTTATTAACTATAACACATATAATTACAAGTTTTACTGCAGAAAACCACGGTAAGTGCTAACTTTTGCAGGGAAAGTTTTATTATTCACTTTCCCTATGTAATACTGTAGTGAGGCCTCATTCTAGTCTTCTGTGAAGTTCTAGGAAGGTGCATGAGTTATTTTCTTGCTTACTTGGCTGCCACAACAGAAATCTGCAAAGCAGAAGAGTTTTATATAAAAACATGCAAGCAATAACTGTCTGCAGCTGGCAGCTTGTAAGACTGCTTCCTCAAAAACAACATCAAAAGTATAAGGTTTAGAAACATTGCTCTTACCAGCATGTGCTCTAGACACAAGTGCATCGGTTGATATTTATGAGTGCTAGTTATGTAGTGTTTAAATAGTCTTTTGCAAAGAATTTTGAACAATTAAAGAGTAAGCATTTTTACTTAATTGTAAGCATTACAAAGGAGATGGATTATGAACCAGAAAATATGAAAGAGCACTGCAATGACTTAATTTGGAGGTATTTGCTGTCCAGAGAGTTTCCTCCTACAAGGTAAGAGGTTTGTGGCATAAACCTTTGGTTAAGTGGCCAACAGAGAACTCTTATCCAGATGTCTGGGGGTTCTTAGGGATATAGGAAGCTATTTTAACTTTACATTGAGTTTAAGTAGTATTAGTATAGCAGAAACCTTTAATGTTCTGCCTAATAAACTTTATGAAGTCACCCAGGTAGAAGACACATAACTACTGAAATTTAGTTGGCATTTTGATTCAAACTGTGTCTTTTGCTGATTTTTACTCAATATTGATTTTTTAATAAGTAGTTTTAAATCAGAATACTCTAAGTAGCTATATTTCCTTTACTGTATTTCTGGGAAAATTACATTTGATAAAATTCACCATAACTTGTAAACCACAAAGATTATATCAAGAATATTGTGAAATAATTCTTTCATCTTTTCATTGACTAGAGTGACTTCAGACACATTTATTCAGCTGTTCCATAGGCAGAGGCTGGGAACTCGTAAAAACTCACTGCAAATATACTGAATAACTCCAGAATAGACCAGTTATGTCTCACACAAAATATGTTTATGTCTGAAAGTGCTAGTCTGTCAAACTGAACCCTTACCTAGAAAGGTTTCTCATCTCTATGTTATAATACCTAGAGAGAGAGGAGAGGCCTTCTAGTGACAGTCTATGGTGGAAAATCAACTTGGAGTTTGTAGACTTGGATTACCAATTCTGAAGCCACAAAGTCCTACAAAATAAAGATTTGGAGGTGGACCTTATTTTGACCTCCTTGCCTCCTGTCTATTGTGTGCACAGTTGACTCTATATCTGCAATATAGAAAGAATATAGAAAGAATATCTCTATCTGCAATATAGAAGAAAAAGAAAATAACAAGTAATAGGGCAAAAGTCTTGACCTCTTGAAGATGAGGGAGGATCCATTATTACAGTGCTGTCTTCCAGCTTTGGGAGGTGTCTTAAACTTAGAATCATAGAATCATAGAATCATTTAGGTTGGAAAAGACCTTTAATATCATCAAGTCCAACCATTAAACTAGCACTGCCAAGTCCACCACTAAAACATGTCCCTAAGTGCCACGTCTACACGTATTTTAAATACCTCTAGGGATGGTGACTCAACCACTTCCCTGGGCAGCCTGTTCCAATGCTTGACAACCCTTTCGGTGAAAAATTTTTCCTACTATCCAATCTAAACCTCCCCTGGCGCAACTTGAGGCCATTTCCTCTCGTCCTATCACTTGTTACTTGGGAGAAGAGACCAACACCCACCTCGCTCCAACCTCCTTTCAGGTAGTTGTAGAGAGCAATAAGGTCTCCCCTGAACCTCCTCTTCTCCAGGCTAAACAGTCACAGTTCCCTCAGCCGTTCCTCATAAGACTTGCTCTCCAGACCCTTCACCAGCTTCATTGCCCTCCTTTGGACACACTCCAGCACTTCCATGTCTTTCTTGTAGTGAGGGGCCCAAAACTGAATACAGTATTTGAGGTGCAGCCTCACCAGTGCCAAGTACAGGGGCACGATCCCTTCCCTAGTCCTGCTGGCCACACTATTTCTGATACAGGCCAGGATGCCGTTGGCCTTCTTGGCCACCTGGGCACACTGCCGGCTCATATTCAGCTGGCTGTCGACCAGCACCCCCAGGTCCTTTTCCTCTGGGCAGCTTTCCAGCCACTCTTCCCCAAGCCTGTAGCTTTGCATGGAGTTGTTGTGACCCAAGTGCAGGACCCGGCACTTGGCCTTGTTGAACCTCATGCAGTTGGCCTCGGCCCATCGATCCAGCCTGTCCAGATCCCTCTGTAGAGCCTTCCTACCCTCAAGCAGATCAACACTCCCACCCAACTCCGTGTCGTCTGCAAACTTACTGAAGGTGCACTCAATCCCCTCATCCAGATCATTGATAAAGATATTAAACAGAACTGGACCCAATACTGAGCCCTGGGGAACACCACTTGTGACTGGCCACCAATTGGATTTAACTCCATTCACCACAACTCTTTGGGCCCAGCCATCCAGCCAGTTTTTTACCCAGCGAAGAGTAGGCCCCTTCAAGCCATGAGTCTCCAGCTTCTTTAGGAGAATGCCATGGGAAACAGTGCCAAAGGCTTTACTAAAGTCTAGGTAGACAACATACACATCTTTCCCTCATCCACTAAGCTGGTCACCTTGTCATAGCAGAGGATCAGGTTAGTCAAACAGGACCTGCCTTTCATAAACCCATGCTGACTGGGCCTGATCACCTGGTTGTCCCGTACGTGCCGCGTGATGACACTCAAGATGATCTGCTCCATAACCTTCCCCTGCACCAAGGTCAGACTGACACTTCTATAAATTCTCTATCTGAAGAAAGAAACTTTACTGAAGTGAATGCTCCAAAAATAATAATCCTAACCTAAAAAATGTGGACTTCACTTTGCTCACAGAAGCTACTGTAACTGATGAGAAAACACTTTTCCAAATCACGTTCCTATTGTACAATCTGGCTCTTTTAGCAAAGTACCAAAAATAAGTGGACAATTTTCAATAGCAAAAGCTAATAAGCATTTGTTACAAATCAAGTGGCAGTGGAAGATCAAATAAAGGATGGGAAGCAACCAATACTTTGAAACTAATACTTTTTTTTTTTTTTTTTGCTAGGTATGGATGTCAGAGTTAGTACTCTAAATTAAAAAAAAGAAAAAAAAAAAGGAGTTGATGTTCAGACTGGGCATACAAGTGTGACCTACACTCCATGAATGATACCTCATCCTTGGTAAATAGCATCATTTTTATGTATATCTTTACTCAGATGCTCACATGTATTGACTTGTACTGTAATAATGGAATTATTACAAACAAACAATAAATTATAGTATATGCAGTTCAGGTAGATTGGATGGTCTGTCTCCGTGCCTATACTTCAATTGGAAAATGTCAGTTCCAAGACAGAAAATCTTCTTATGGAAACATACTGAGTCGGGTTTGKTTTTTGTTTTTTTCTGAAAATTTCTTAAATCTATGATGGATTTATTTTATTTTATTGTATTTTTTAAGCGAGCAAGACATCAACATATAGGTTATTAGGTCAATTACCTAGAAGGCCAGTATTTTAAGTTTCTCTGTATCCTGATCTGAACTTGACTTCTTTCACTTGCCAGGTTAAGTGGTAACCATCAGGCTGTTGGCTGTTGAACCTAATTATGCAGCTCACTCTATGTATAGATGCTGGAACTGGTCTGAAAGGGGCAGGCATACAAAATTTAGAAAGTTTTACTGTTGACCCTAGACAGAGTAGAAAAAAATTTTGTTTAGGTTGGATTATTAGCCAGATGTAACTGTGACCTTTTCTGCCTATCATTTGCTCTTGTTAAAGACTATAGTATGGCTCATTTTCCACATTCCTCTTTCAGTATAAGCTTTCATCCTTCGTGAAGGATACAATATGGTGGTTAGTTTTTGATTCACACAGCATATTTTGAGCAGTATGTCTAATAAAGACGTACACTCTCCTGGTCGTCTGGTCTATTTAGATAGTGGTAGTTCATTAAATTGATGCTGAGAAAATCTGTGTCATTGGGACTCTTTTCTATTCCTGAGCAGGGATTTAGTACCTGCTGACAATTTTTCTGTTAATTAAGATCCATATCTAAGCCCAAATGAACTATTAACAGAGAACTGCTTACTCAGTATGAGGAGGGAAAAGGAAGAGAAAGTAAAATAATACTGTTGCATCAAAGCAAACAGTAAGCATAAGAAAAAGATTTAAACAGTTTTGTCATTGGATGTCTTTATCTGATTAGAACTGCAGTTTTGTTTAAAATATGAAAAAAAGGAAATAAGAAAATCAGCTTGTATTAAACATGCTCTGACAGAAATATTTGCCTTCCAGCACCCAAATAGGTAACTCTGAATGCTTAAAAGCTGACCTCCTTTCTTCTGTCACATCTATTAGAAATTTAGTACATTTGGATTAAAAAAAAAAAAAAAAAGAATGGACAAATATTTGTTAACATTTCAGTGGGGTGACATGAAACTGACCTATCTGGACCTTTCATTTGTTTCAGTGTAAGAATTCTGTTAATATCTTCTTTTGAATATTTTTGTGATTAATTTAGACGTGGACAAGTTTGAAAAAATATAATTGGGCTTTTTGATAGGATTTCAGATAGTGTGGAGACTGTCAGCTCCTATTAGAACTGTCTGATTTGATTGCATGAAACAAAATAATTTCCATCTAATGGCTTCTAAAGACAGATGCTACCATCAGGGGAAGAATAGTAGGACCCATCTGACAAAAATTCGTTATGCCTATACTGTAGTGCAGCTGTCTTCAAGTCCTGGAYCAGGTCTTGTCTGTTCTTAGGCATCTGTACTCCTGTGCTCAAGTGTTACAGCTTCAAGATTCATTTGACTCCTCTTGCAGACCAGAGGCAGAGTATGAGGCAACATGCAAGGAGGGAGTTTATGTTCAAGTACAGGCTTGATCCTCCCAATCCAATGGTACAAATACAATGCCACATTGCACCCAGGGACCAGACACACTGTCCTCAGTGCTCAGTAGTGTTTTCAAAGAAGTGGCTCCAATCTTTCAGGTATTCTTTCTTGCAAAAGAGGTTGGAGACAAAAAAAGGAATGAAAAAAAAAAAAAAAGAGAGGCCTGCACCAGTAATTGTTTTGAAAAGGAGAAAAAATATCTCAAAGTAATGAATATTTTTTAATTAGCTATTAAGAAAATGCAGGAAAATTTATTCTTCTCCTCCTCTCATTCATTCTTCCACAGTGACCATTTTCTCTTGCAAAACAGCTCTATTGGTATTATTTAGAGACTTTTAGTCTTCATATTTTCATCTTTTAATGACTTTACAGTATTATTTAAGGTTGTCATTATCATTAATATCACATTTTGTTTCCCTAGTTCCTGTTCTGATTATTTGTCTGAATATCCCCCTGTGTATGAAATTCTCAGATTACCTCAATTCTACACATTGTAATTTCTAAATTAGCTGATGGAAAGATTTCACTGACTACACACAAACTGTTCAGTTTTGGATTTAATGATTGGTTTTTAGCACAGTCTCATGCTGGACATTTAGAATATATATTTTCTCATCCGGAATAAAGCTAATGTGATTACTAACATCTGTACTGGCTCAGGTGAGTGCCATATTTTATTTATTCATTTTTTTATGAAGATGGATCTCTTTTCCAAATATCACATCAGCCCGTCATGTCTTTGGGATCTTTTAAGCAGCTGTTAAGATACTAATAATGAAAACCTGCTTTGTGTGCTGCCAGCTCTGCACAGATGCTGTGGACAACTACTTTGGGAGTAGAAAAAAGTATCTTTCAAACTGCTGAAAATCAAATCTATAGTGTACTGAGGAGTTAAAACTTCATAGGATAACTGCTGAAATAGCACATGTAAGCAGTTCATGAAACACAGACAAGTAGACTATTATATTACTCTCTTCTATTGACTTCTAAAATCTTTCTTCTGATCCCCTCTCTCTGAAGTATCCCACTGATTAACAAAATAATCAGATATCTTTAGTAGACAGCAGGCTAAATTCCAAGTTGCAAATCCATGCAAACTCTATATGTACTTGTTTAACTATTCTTTTTTTCCTCCCAAGTCCGTGACCTATTCTAGCAAGGAGCTGTGAATTCAAAATGTAGTCACTGATGTGTACATCTGTCTGCTACAAAACTTCATTCCAGGCAACTCATTGCTGCTTGAACAAGGGCATTCCACTTTAGCAGTTGGGTAATCTCTCTGCAGTCAAAGACAACTTACTACCGTACCACAGTTAAGTGTCCCATATTTGAAGAGAGCAAAGAAACATGAACCATAGATTTGGTATTGTGTGACCAGCATCCAATAAAATTGCTGAGTGCAATACAAAACTATTTTGTTATAGCACCCTGCATAGATAGTCCCTTGAAGTTTTGTGGTTTGGTAAAGTCTTAATAGAAAAAAGAATCTTTGTAGACAAAAAACTGATTTACTGTGTGAAACAGATCAAGAATTCTGCAAAAATGATGAAGCTATGCAAGGGTCTAAACAGGTCTAAAACCTGTTTCTCTCAACTGTTATTTTTTACAGCAATGATTTACTGAAAGTGTGCTTTGAGTGTAGATGTGTAATAATCACATAAGCATTTTACTATGCAACTCTGGTACTGATATATTGTGCCTTTTATAAACTAAAATGTAAAACATACATATTGGAAGCAATTTGCCTAATGAAGTCCAAAGTAAAGAAGAATTTCTAAAGAAAACAGGGAAACCGTGCATCAAAAGAAGGAAAATTTGAGCAAGGCAATACAGAAGGGAAAAAGAGGCCAGTTCAACTTTCTAAGAATTCATACTGAATTTCATAAATATTTTAAAATTATTTTTTAGGGAAGACAATGGATGAAAAGACAGTCAACAGAAACAGTCCTTGGGAAAAGATGTCACTTGCCTTAAACTCTATAAAGATTTGAAAGACTGTATTGGCTCTACAAACTAGCATCATCTGTCAAGAGAGCTTGTAGGCTGCCCAGTGGCATGATGTAGCCTGTGGCGCAAGGTGTACACAGAGTGAATYCCTAATGGGAACAGCCTTACCTCAACCCAGCTTGAGTTAGATGTGACAGCAAAGGACAGCTCAGGGGTGGGATGAATCAATGACCTGAGGTATAGGACCACTTTAACAGGTAAAGATCCACAGCACGTTTTTTCAGAGATTTTGAGTAACAGATCATGCCTCTACTTCAGCTGTTATGGCTGAAACASGGAACTGGTATCACAGATGTGTCTCCGGTATCAGGAGTGACATGTCACGCAGAGACCAGTGGTAGTCAGCAAGGCTCCCTCTTATACAGCTAAGTATTGGAAACATGTTTGAACTGCAAGGTTCACAGGGAATGTGGTCCATTTCTTTTTCAGGCTGAATATAAAGCACACTATACATCTTCATTGTTCCACTAAAAACATAGAAGGTATTTTAAAAACATAAATCCGCTAGGATTCTATTTTTCCATTTACCAGTCAAAGAAATTATATTTGTCTACAAAATATATATATTATTTTACTCAGAAATTCAATAAAAATCCACATTTTTTCATCAGGTCAGAATTATGGCATTCTTATACCAATATTTCAGTTTTATATATTATCCTCCCTGGTGCTCAGTGGCAAAAATTATGTTCTGAAGCATTTAGAAATTGGTGACACTGCAAACTTTTGACCTTAATCCACATTTAAGCCACTGAGCCACAGATCAATTACAAGGTTCACGGCACTCATGTCTCATATTAAATGCAACTTGCCATAGGGAAAAGGCAGGAAAAGGGAGGTCAGAACTGATAGGTTGGTTTTTTTTTTTTTTAAAATGTGATGACACAAAGTATTGTTTCAGGTAACTGTTCAAAGAGATTAAACTCGGGCAGATGGAGCATCCTTATCCCACTGCAGAGTCCCTCAGCGTATTTCTGTTAGAACATAGTGATGGATAGGCTCATTGCTGGACATAATCAGCTTTAAAATGGTTTTACATTGCAAAAAAAAATGTTTAAAATTTTCAGCTGTTGGCATAATTTCCCGTGAATAGAATTTGTAAGCACCTTCTGTAGTCTCCTATATAACTGTAAGCACAGAGACTTGGTGTAAGGATTTCCATGACTGACAACTACTTTTGGATTCAAAGCATTGTATCCAAATCCAGATGGGATACAGCCTCTATAATGATACCCAATTAGTGGTTGCAGTTCTTCCACGTGTTGATTCTGATGCAGGCTTGTGTGCACTGCCCTGGAATTGTGTGTATTCCAAGTATGTACTGTGCTGGAACAGTTTTCTGCTTTTGACCCTGGAGATTGTACACTTGTTAGCACAGGAGAGATACTGTATATAAGGGTCCTCCCTTTTACTGAGTAGAAAATAATTTATACATTAGCATTCTAACCAAGAGACATTCTTGCTTTTACTCCAAAGCTAGAGCAGATGTATCTAAGTATGACATTCCCTGCTTAGGACAACTCTCTTGAAACCTCATCAGGAATAATGTAAGGTACTTGAATGTATTATACTTGGAGCTCTATCATCCTAAGATTATAGTAAAGAGCATGTAATTCACGTCTAGATAGCCACTGGAGATAATCTATTCCACATTTGAGAGTTTTGTTATGTTTTTAAAGGCAAAGTTTTCAGGTCAAGATTGAGAAAAAAAAAATCCTAGGAATTTTTGTCCAGCTTGAAACAATTTTATGGTCCTGATTTTTAAAAGACGCCAACTTGAAAGGTCTCTCAGTAGATATCCCATAAAAACGAGCACCTAAAGCCACTTGAGAAAAACCTGACATTGGTCCCTACACTGTAAACTTCTGTTGAACTCAGATGACTAACTGAAAAAAAGTATAAACCCTCAGGCTTTAATGACTATCTTAATACATATTTACTTGTTCAGATATTTCACAACCATGCCTGAGTATTGATATTTCTATTTTGTAAAATATCTTGGAAGGTATTGTGAAAGATGCAGTAACATTATAATCAACTTTAATACATGTAAATGTTACTTCATTATTATTCTTTTCATTTATCTCCTTATGTTCTCCTTATTTTCTCGTAAAATATGCTTTCACACAGATTTTTCTCTCACTTCCATGGGCTTTTGTTCATTTTCAAAGGGTAAAAGGTTGGAGAAGAGGAAAATTCTAAGGGGGGGAAAAAAGCAGCAAATATGCAAACCCATTCCTGAAATATTAATAATAACTATTAGGGACTTTCTGGAGGGACCTGGAAAAGACGCCTTTAATTCCCACTAAATAATGATGTTATTGAAACAATATTACAGAAACTGTTTTAAATCTTTTTATGGCTCCTTCCCATTTAGAATAAAAGCACATTTAATGTAATTTAATTTCTAGGACTCAATTCTTTTCTGCTAATTGTGAAGGTCTTAGCCACAGGTAGAAGCCCCTCTATGGCTCCTATTGCAATCTAAAATGTATCAAAATAAATACTAATATTTACTTGTAGATGTTCATTAAAAGTGAATTAAGCTAAATTCCATTTAAATAACTTTAAAGCTGAGTAAGGATATGATATAGATAGTTAATTGAGTTTAAGTAAACCACTTTGAAATTCATTAATTTTTGTGACTAATTCTGTTTAAACAATCCTGATGAAAAGTGTCAGGATGAAACTAACACTGGTATTACCTTTGAATTTTAGTAATTTCAGTGATTACATGGGGAAAAATATAAATTGCTGTCAGAACAAAACTTTGCAGTGGATAGCTCTGCAGTCATAAAACATATAGTACATACTGAAAAGCTGGTAAAGTGTATTTTGACTTTTAAGAATGTCACACATTCCTGATAATGTAATTTTTTTTTTTTTTAATTTGAAGAACATTAAAGATTTACTGTATCCAGCTAATGGAATACATGCACATGGTCACAATGAGTTTTTTCAAAGAACTGATGGTGACATCAGTGGTGACAACATGGTGATTCCCTAGGAATGTGATTTATGAGCCAGTGGTACATGGATTGTAAGGGCGGTTGATTCAACTGTTGTCTGGAAAGATTTACTCCCACAGAAGGACAGGTGGCATCTGAACTCCCATCCTTTAACAGATTATGCTTGAAGAGGATATTTTTCAAGTGCACCTGCATATAGGCCCTAATTTAAAAGGCATGCTGAGCTGCTGTATTACTTGATAGATGCTGTTCATGTTCCCTTCTTTAGCCCTTTGGACTTAACAGCAGTTTAGTGTTGCAGGTATTTGCAGATGCTTTTTTCTGATTATTTTCTTGCTTCAAGAGGCAGTGTCTTTCTACAATGACCAGGCACAGAGCATATAATCCTCACAGAAGCCCAACCTATACTATAACAACAGGTAATACACCCAGGGGAAACTACAGAAGTAACTGCATATTTTACTGAAACTGTAGGAAGAGGAGATTTCCCACCACAAAAAATCAGCACATAAACCAAATAAAGCCAAACATCATTACTCCAACCAATTGCAAAACATTTGGGGGGGGGGAATCACTTCTGCTAACCCTGGAGCTGATTCACCCTGGAGAATACTCTAATGCATGTGGTGTTGGGCTGCAAGCAATATCCCTGTGTTGTGCTCCTCCGTGACCAATTTAGTTCAGACTCATCTGTATCTGTGTGAGAGGGACATGTGAAAATGACAGTTGAATATGATGCAAGCTATTTTTCTAGTTGGAAAGCACACAGAACATCACAGCTATACTGCTAAGGAAGAAA
Source organism: Phoebastria nigripes (assembly GCA_035582835.1). NCBI lineage: Eukaryota > Metazoa > Chordata > Aves > Procellariiformes > Diomedeidae > Phoebastria > Phoebastria nigripes. Next base: position 100,826 of record JAYKAV010003213.1, on the reverse strand, counting down.
ACAGAAGGGAAAAGCAGAATAGGGAAGACAAAATATGTAAGGCAAGATCTACTTCATGCTTGCTCTAACAAATTCTTTCATTTACAGATTGGCTGGGATTACTGTATGGCGAACTAGATATAAAATGTCTAATGTTATATACGCAGATTTTCTATCTGATGTCTTGCCCATCATGCAAAAAAGTCACAATAAACTCATGTATTTTAAAAATCATATATATTAATGCAAATGGTATTTTAGGGGATGGGGAGGAAAGGGTGAATTAATATCATTAATTCTTTTTCAAAACCAACACAAAAAATCTGCAAATGACCTGACAGTTTTTAAGTAGAGTGGGCTTTCCTTGTTGACCCTTTAAAGTCCGTAGACAGAAAAAAATGAGTCAGCCAGCTTGAAGGACAATGTCTTTGGCTCATTTCCTGAAAAAATAGTTGCATAGTCAGATCATGTATTGAGTCCTGTAAACCTGTGACAGACTGAGTATACAGAAAAGGACCAAGCTCCTGTCCAGATTTCCTGGTATTTAGATATTTTCTGTGCTTTCTCAATAACTTTATAGCTTTAATCAGTATTTCATTTTGCTTTTGAAATAGTTGCTGTTTACAGAGGTGGAAAAAGATTATTCCAAAGAGAGAGAAGGCTTTACCAGAATTACTACGTTTAACAAGATGAGAATCTGCGAARAGAACTCAGAATGTAGTGATCAAAAATAAAATCCTTCTAGCTGCCCTAATTTATTGCACATAATAGGCAAATGACAGTATTTAAGTGATGAAGMCACATTTTGTGCACCACTGAGAATAGATAAAAGGGTCAGAAAGGATGTCACCTTGGACTATGAGTCCATGCCTATGCTAACAGGCACCAGGTGTGCCCAGGAATGCTCACTGGCGCTCAGGCCAGTTGGCCTAGAGTAGCCCATCATGGTGTTAATAAACTGTCTTGGCCTTTAAAACAGTGTGAGTGCATTCAAACTGCCTGCTGGGAATGACCTCTGCAATGTTGTAGCTGTATTTGGAAACTCCTGGGAGAACAATGGCTGACATGGGCCAGAAGTCTGCTAAGGACCATACTATTAATTTAAAAATACAGATGACCAGATCCAGTGCTAGATGACATTTCTGGTCACTATTTAATTTATTAGTACAAATGCATCCTCTAGGTCCCTACGCACAATCCACTACTCTTAAATAATATAGGAATCTTCCATGAGGCTAGCTACACAGAAGAGGCACTGGGTTCATAAAGCTATTTCTATAAAACAATGTGTTTGTCTTGGAAAAGCAAAAGAACATGCAGATGTCAACCATTCAGAATCTAATTTTCAGTGCAGAATATATTTGGACACTCCACTGTATCTGCAAAGATTATTATATTTTTGTTTTCCCAGTTTATGCTTCTTTTCTAACAATCCAAAATACTTTTTTTCCAAATATTCTTTGTACACTGAAAAGCAAGCATCTCYGTAAAGCATATATACATGCATATGTATGTGAAATATTAAATGCAGACACACATACCAACACATACAAATAGCCACACGTATGTTCTCTAAGTGAAAAGTACTTGTCAATAATGTTGAGAGGTTTTGTATTTCTGTGTATTTTTCTTTCTGAAAGTGGGAACTGTGACGAAACATCCATTCTTCAATTCCTTTCTACTCCATACACCCATGCTGCCACAATCTCAGGAGTTTACTGCACATCTTGAGGGATCTTTTTCAACAATCTTTAATTGTGTCATGCAGAGTAACCACTTAAAATATATTGCGCTTTAAAAAAATTGTATTCTATTTCATTAGTGGCAAATTTTAAAAGGGMAAAAAACGCCCACTTCTGTTTTAGATCCAATAAACTTAATAGTGATTGTAGGAAATAAAATTATAAAACATTTTTAAAGAATTCTAGAAATTAATAAAATTATATCAGAAAAATAAGGAGGAATGGATCTATTAATATTCTTTTTATGAAATTATTTTATTCTAAAGTTATTGCAATAATTTCCTTTGCTCATTCTTAAAAGTATTTAGGTGCTTAACTACTATCACAAGTGGTATTAACATCTTCAAACCCTGAATTTTTATGTTGTTACTCTAGTTCATGTGAATAGCAATGCTTATGTTTCTGTTTGTGTCATGGATTTAAGGACAACAAATTTAATCAAGATCCAACAACATAAAATTACAACAATGCTGTAGATCTTACTTGTGTATTTCAATAATGTGAGAACAAGATTTTGGATGATTAACACAGCTTTCTGGTTTTTCACCTACATAAAGAATGTAATCCAGTGCTTGGTCTACATTAGTATCTGGAATGCTTTCTTAGCTATAAAATCTATCAGAGAATTTTGACTCTGTGATGTGTGTTGCATTGGCTAATCAAATAATTCAGAATTCAATAAACACTGTACAGAGTTTTCAACAGTCTTAAATTGGCTTGTGTGAGAAAAGTAATTATTTTTCAAATTTTAACATATGTTGCTTTTGCAATATGTCTTAACATGCAAGCTGAAGTGTGACTGTGTCATCCATATAAATTATATAGTATAGTGAACTAATACTAAGGAATGAATGGTACATTATTCTGGGTGTATCTAAAATAACACTCTGTGGTTCTGACATAGACCTACATGAAGGCAGTAGATAATTGTCAGTGTGGCATTTCCAAATATTTCTGTGCTTTCTTAGCCTAAATTTAATTATATACAAGAAGTAATTTACTTCATATTCCTCAAACAATTAAAATACTTTAAAACAGAAAAACAGTATGACTGTTTTAGTCATTATTTACTCTTTTACTCTGTTTGTCATTATAGTTCTATTGTTAGAATTTTACACATGGAAATACGTCGGAATAAAGGAACAGACGATCAGAGCACCACAGCACTATGTAAAATAAGGAACAGAGCAAGCTCCAAGCTAAACATCTCTTGATAGTTAGCGTAGAAGTTCTTAACCTTTGGAGTCTGAAATTATGACAGTTAACATTTTGGGGGGGGCTTCTTAATATATATTTGGCAACAGAACAGCCTATTTTCATAGCATCCCTAGTGCAAAATATATGCCTGTGGTGTTTTTGGTCTGAATCCAGACTTCAGATTTCATGACTCAACTTTCAACACCTCTCACTGTAATAAATCACAATAGGCAGCAAGGAATTTACTTATAATGCACGAAACCAAGACACTGAGTCATGGAGACACCACAGAAGTCTGGAGTTTCCACATCTGAGGAGCAAAACAAATATTTTTGAGATTGCAAATTCGTGTTAGCAAATGGTGGGCTAGTAACACTACAACAAAACAGCCCTGTTGTACAATGAAGTCCATTGAGCTCTTTTCACCATGGCTAAATTTGGCAGGTTAATATGAAACAGTGAAGATTCAATGTGAAAAAATCTCAAAGGACTCAAAATCTCAAAATTACTACAAATACGCACCACAGGACCATTTTGGGAAATTAAAAATAGCTTTTAAAGATTAGACTTCCTGGAAGATATAATGTGGAAAAAGATTTGATTTTAACATACAAGTATTGCATCCTATAAAGAATTCCTATTCTCACACAGCTGAAATGGGCTTTGAGCCTCTGCCACGTCTTTGGATTTGAAGGTAGATTGAATAACTGAGTACAAGATGTCAGAGGCATCAAAAGGTATGGAATTAGGCTGATGAATGTGGTAATTCTCAAAACATTTATTTGGTTTAAAAAGTGTTTTTTATGCATATTTCCTACAGATTGCTATTTGCTTTTAATGTTTTCTTCAGGAGCAAGTGGGAGGGCAAGAGAAAAAATGGAAAACAAAACAAAACAAAACAGAGAAAGCAAAATAAATTCAAATAAATAAGTGGAACACACTTCCTAAAGCAATAAGGGAAAAWGAATAGCTTTTTTGTTTGGATTAATTGAAAAATATTAAAAAGAAACATCTTCTTTTGTCACCAGAAGTGCAGTGTTTTTTTCCCTAAAAAAATATCGGTCCAAAGAGGGGAAAAAATTAAGACAAAAATCCAGATTTTTATTGCAGAAGATGAGAATCCAGATAAAGGATGCAATATGTAGTATCTTCTTGTCCTAGTTCAGTGTGTGAAGTGCTGGAAGCCAGTGAAGGGGAAAGGTACTGTTGCAAAAGTAACTTTTACTGTTTTGACTGCACAAATCATTTAGGTGACTGAGGGGGACAAGTTGCATAGAAAATCTTGTCCTTTACCTCTTTTCACCATTAAAGACTTACTCCTCAGAGAACATTTTCAATAGCGGTAGAGGAAGGAAAATGGTGTGTACAGGATCTCCGGAGAAGAAAACACAGGCAGAATTTTCTTAGCATTAGGAAAATATATGATTCTTACAATGTTAGGGACTTCAGATAGTGTAAACAAATAGTGCAAGAGAGACAGGGGCACACTGCAGTGAGTCCAGCAAAGGGCCACAGGATGACTGTGGGACCAGAGCGTCTGACACGCAAGGAAAGGCTGAGAGAGATGAGACTGTCCATCCTGGAGAAGAGAAGGCTCAGAGGGATCTTGTCAATGTGTACAAATACCTGATGGGGTAAACTAAAGAAGATGAAGCCAGACTCTTCTCAGTGATGCCCAGTGAATGGACAAGAGGCAATGGGCACAAACTGAAATACTGGAAATTCTGTTTAAACAGAAGAAGGAACCTTTCTGCTCCGAGGGTGATCAAACCCTGGACAAGGTTGCCCTGGTAATGACAGGCTGTGTATCTCCATCTTGGGAGCTACTCATAACCTAGCGGGACACAGCCCTGAGCAACCTGCTCTAGTCGRCCCTGCTTTGAGCAGGGGGGTGGACTAGATGACCTCCAGGACTCCCTTCCAACCTCCTCCATTTTGTGATTCTGTGTGAAATATTTCCCCTACTACTAAAAAAAAGAATGATGATAGTGAAAATATTTCACTTTTGKATCACTTCCTTTGACAATCTAAGTGTTCAAAAAAATCTAGAAATCAAATAAATTTGGTTTCAAAACTGAACGTTCTAGAAAATAATTGGGTTTATTTTTGTTTCTTTTTTTTTACAGGTTCACTAAAAGCAAGTTTTCTTCAAACCTAATAGACAAGTAAACAAAAGTCACTGTAAAAAATTTGACCGGCTGAATATCTACACTTGATCTACTTTATCCCTTTTATTTTCAAAGTAATAAAAAGGATCTTTTTCACAAACAAGATGTTAGCTCAGAGACTTCTTCTTTTATATTTCCTCTTGAAACCCCTTTTGCTAAATCTTCATTGCTGAGTAAGTGGAAGTTCATGATCCAGATGCAAACTATTAAATATTTTGGCTAGAAGGTCTTTTTGGGATGAGGTCTGAAAGATACAGTGGAACCAGGAAGCTGTAACTCAGCATTTGGTATTTAGAGGTAAACTTTTTTTAGGCCATAAAGAGGTAGTTTACTGGTACTAATGTGAATCTAAACAGATGGAGAATAAATTATAAATAAGTGTATATTTATTGTTTTTTGACTAAATGATACTTAGTTGTAGCAAACAGTGATGCTGTGAAAATAATTATTAAATGGAGAAGGCTGAATTAAAGAAATAAGCAACAATGTACATTATACAGCTTAGAAAGAAAAAAAGGAGAGCAAAGGCATACCTGTTTTATTTACAATAAAAGGCAAAACAAACAAACAAAAATAATTGCACAGTATTCAGCAGACAAACCTCTCCATTTAATTGTTACTTTGAAAAGACAGATGAAAAATATTTTCATAGTAACGTATTGTTTATTCTTACTCATAATTCTATTTCTCATTTATGTAAGGCAGTAGGCATCAGAAAGATGCCTGTGTTGGGATGACATCTACAAGGGGAAATAAATCCGTTTACATTTGAAAGCTGTCCCCCAGGGATGGATATTTTCATAAAGGACATCCTTTGATAAATAAAGCAAGGAGGCACGTTTACTTCTACTGTACATTACCTTCCATGTAGCTGCAAATCAGAAAACGACAAAGCTGTCACTTGAAAGTACCACATAGTTGCACTTCCTCTCCCAATAAAATTCCTTCCCCAATATCCCCCTCACCCTGAATAAAACCTTTTTATGTGGGATCAAAAGAAATCTCTGAAAGGACCGAACAGACTGAAAACATTTTTGCTTATTAGGAAGTCATCTTATTCTTTTGATAGAAAAAAAAGCATAATAATTTTAATTAAAGTGTTAAAGAATGGAGATACTTTGCGGATGATAGAAGAATGTTTATGTGTTCATTGATTTTAATACATAAGCTTGTGCCCTGTTTAACCTTACCTTAGAGACTGTTTTCTAATGCTGTATAAGTAGAAATTAGAAAAAGGGAGAAAAATATTGGCAAGGTTGTAGTAATAGCACATAGTTAGCTATAAGAAGAGATAAAAAATATAGTTATATTTAACTAGTCAAGGCATTGAACAACCTGATCAAAATTCAAAGTTGGACTTAGCTTTGACGTTGTCCCTGCTTTTAGCAGATGGCTGGGCCAGGTGACCCCAAAGGACCCTTGATTCGATCTACATGACTGGGGAAAAAAAAAATGCAAACTGAGAGTTTTYGTATTCATAGGAAGGGTGCTATTCCTAGAGCTTTTGTTGTTGCTTTTGTAGTTTGCAAATAGCTGAGGCTATCCTTTATTTTACATGTTTTCTTTTTTTATGCTTTTCATGAAACTATCATCTTAGTTTAATAAAAAATGTGGAATGCTGGTTGAAATTGAATTTCCTGGCAGCTTTTGATGTGGATATCAGAAGAAGTTAAAGAGTGCTATTTTTATAGTTTCATCGAAAACAGCTATTTTCCTTATGCAAACAAAATGACTGATGTCTTAATAAAAGCAGGCAAGATTTTAATATAAATTTCATACAAATTATGCAGACAATTTACAAGAGAGGGGTGAAACTCCCAGAGAGAGCACACATGCCTCTTTGACATCCTTTATTATCCTGATAATCTTTGACATATTTATTCCTTAACTACATTTCTGGATTTCTACAGGGTATGTTTAGATTCTTCTAGAAAGTATTGCATTTGCTGATTGATGTTTGGAGAAAACAATACCTAGATCTTTAAATGTATAAACAGATATATTTGTCACATATTAAAAGAATATTGCTTCATAGCTTAGGTATTTGAAGAACACAGTGAGGAAAGCAAAAAAAWAATCCTCCAGTAACTGTCAAAATTAATTAAAATCACAAAATCTTACACTTATTTGAGACTTTGATTATCTGTCTTTGATTATTTGGTCATTTGTCCATAACAAAATGTAACTATAAAAGGAACAAGAATGTCAAGTGATTGTGAAAACTAACTTTGTGACCTTGAAGGAAGAGAATTTCTCCATAACAAAGACTGAAGACAAGGCTGAGAGTAAAAAGGGAACTGATGTTTGAAGAATCATGACTAACCAAATTAAATTTGGTTAAAAAGCTAGTACTTTTTGAGTTTACGAAGTAGTGTTGAATATTACTAATGCCCAAAGCCAACATTATAAAAGTACATTGCCAAGGATGATATCATTACTGCTTATATGACTCAAGCAAATAAATGTCTTGTGGGAACAAAATGGAGTTATTATCAAGCCACTGCCATGTAACCTGAAATCTGCCAGATGACTGAAAACTGACTGCAATGATTGATCTATGTTCAGCAATGAGAGATGAAAAGCTAAGACCAACTCCACCAGTATACCCAAACTCTACGTGGTTCAGGAAATTGCTGAGCAATAGTAAGCCAGTCCTACTCTAGCATCGATGTCTTTCACTCCAAATCTAATTATTTGAGATAAATTTTGGGAAAAGGGAACACAGGTCTTTGCTGGGAGCTCATGGTGGGGACTTCTCCCTCCTCTCTGCTGGGAGGAGTGTGATGTAGAAGCTTCCTTCCACATCACTCTTGGGCTCTGCCTGGGTTTCCCTCTACACRTTCCCTTTACAYAGGCTGCTTCCTTCTCATCYRTTCCCCACAAAGCCTGGAATTGCTTCCCCCAGCCYCAGAGGATGCAAAGGGATATTGTTTGCTTTGCAGTCACTTTGTCCCAGCTTTGTCAGACCTTCACTGTAAGGTATTCACAGGGTTTTAGCTAAAACAGGCTGGGCAATAGTCGCTTGGCAGGGGGACAGAAGTTAAAATAAGGTAAAACCTGGTCAGGCCAAGACAAGCCCAGACAAGTCCTGAGAGCCTGCATTCAGGAGCCCACAGGCCCATACAAAGCCTGTGACCGTTGCCAGTAATGGCAAAGTCACATTTACTGGGGTTACAGTCAACATAATTATCACACTTTAAAATTGCTTTACTGGAATTTAGGTTGATTCACTTTTAATGAAGATATAGAAGTAAATATTAGTACTTATTTTGATACAGTTTGAATCACAATTTAAGTCATATGGGGGCTTCACAATTAGCATTAGAGAACTGAGACACCAGAAATAAAATTAAACATGCTTTCATTCTAAATGGAAGGAACCATGAAGAGATTTAAAACAGTTTCTGTAACATCTTTTCATTAAAATCCTTATTTAATGGGATTAAAAGTCGTCTTTCCCATATCCCTCCAGAAAAGGTCTAACAGTTAATATTAATATTCTCAACTGAGCTAGATGTTATTCAGAGGGAAGAACACCTAGGTCTTCAACTTGCCTTTCTGTGAGAGAAGTTTTAGCAATTTTGCCATTCCACCTAGGCCTAATAGAAGGCTACTATAATCAACTGCGATTTTGTCAAGTGCATGCTAGCTCCCCAGAAGGCAATAGAACTAGAAAGCTGAAGAGGAACAGGTACTTTTCAGTGGAATAGAAGCCAGGCTGATTAAGGGTAAAAGAATTAAAAGAGAATCAGGATCTGAGATAGATTAATTGCTGCCACTGATGTAAAACATATAACATATAGGGGAAAAAAAACACTTCTGAAAGGAACAAAGACACATTAATTCTAGGAAGTGATAAATTTGACATGGCAGAATTAATAGCTCATTTGTATCCTCCTTTAAGAAAACTCATTGCATAATGGCTTCCATCCCAGCCAGCATAAATTTCAACTTTGCAATACAAAAAGACATGTTAGATTTTACTATGTTACACTTGAAATGCAGGGGTGTCTCTTTCTTCCTCTTTGTTAGATTTGCCTGACTCTCATGTGAAGGAAGCCACTAGTTATTTAAATCTAAACCAATGGAATGGAATGGAATGGAATGGAATGGAATGGAATGGAATGGAATGGAAAAGAAAAGAAAAGAAAAGAAAAGAAAAGAAAAGAAAAGAAAAGAATATTTTCAGTTGGAAGGGACCTACAATGATCATCTAGTCCAACTGCCTGACCAATTCAGGTCTGACCAAAAGTTAAAGCATGTTATTAAGGGCATTGTCCAAATGCCTTTTAAACACTGACAGGCTTGGGGCATCGACCACCTCTCTAGGAAGCCTGTTCCAGTGTTTGACCACCCTCTCGGTAAAGAAATGTTTCCTTATAAATCATGACATATAATTTGGTTTGTGAAAAAGCAGAGAGAAGGGAAGAACAATTTTGTTATATTTGCACCCAGAATCTTTCTGTTAAATTTTCTACCATCCCAATATAATTGATAGGGGAAATAGCTATTTTTGCTTACATTTATTTTCATTAAACCTGTCTGTAAGCTTTCTCATGGAATGGTTTGTCCCAGAAAATGATCTTGTGGGAATTTCTTGATATTTTGTTTTCTCCTTATGAAATAAGATTTTTTTTTCTACTTCTTGTTATCAAAATATTTTGATCAATTTAGAATGTGTTATTTCAGTTTTTTTTTAAACAAACACAAGCAAATAATTCCAGGATATTCACTGATGCAAGGATTTCAGTCCTGCCTTATAGAAGACTGAAAATATAATCCTAGAATCTCTAGCTGATGAGAGTCAGTTTTTCAACCACATTTACAAGCCTGTGTTTTGTGTATAGGTGCAATTTGTCACTGTATTTTTGCAACATATACCAAAATACAATCTTAATTATTTTGCCATTAATTTAATATGATAAATCTTTATATAGCATGTGGTAAGAACTTTGAATGATACCAACCCAAATTTTAACCTATGAATTTTAAATAGCTATTAATGTTTGAGTATGCTGTGAACCAGCCATTTTATTCTTATTGCTAGATTTTTGTCATATAAATTTTTAATCATGATAAGTATTTATTTTTCAGTGTGGATATCAAGTATCCTTAATATCTCCTCRTGAATGACTTTAATAGAATCTTTCATTAAGTTTAAATAAATTAATCCAATTGACTCATCTCTGTCTACCTCTCCGACAGTAAGGAAGGTATAGCCCTATAAAAAGCTGTCCTTTTCTTTGCTCCATATATTGTATTGATCCAGGTGATTTATAAGTCTAACTCTACCTAGTTCTTCTGAAAAACTCCTTGTCTTTACTATTTCCCTACCTGAACACAAACCATTTTCCTTCTATCGTCTTATGAAAAGTTTCTGTTTAGAAACATGAAGCCCAGAGTGGGATGAACACTGAAAAATGTGCTACAACTCTCTCTTTGAATTCTTACACTTATTTACATTTAGCTGTGTGTGCTCTTCCTATACCCCTTCTGAAGTTCCTAAAAATGAATTTACTGTTGGTAAGAGATATGATAATAGTATGGTGATCATCTCCTTAGGCTCCTTTTCTCAAAGTACAAGTCTTCATAAGTTTTAAAAAAGGTTTTTTGCTTTTTTGGGAACTAGTGACTTGCTATTTGGAGTGTGTCCAGCTGAAAACATAGACAGCACAACACCAACTTTTTTGTCAAATACTTCAACAGGAATTGCTGCCCAACAAACCTCCTTAATTTTATCTCTGAGGTCCAGTTTATAACAGTTCTGCTGATGCAAAGGAGCCATAAATCACCTAGAGCTGGCCYCAGAGGAAGATCACTAGTGGTATGGAGCTGATGGGGCAAGGCCTGCACTAAACATCCTCTTGGCTCAGCCTGCAGGGCGCTGGGACATGGCCAAAGGAGAAGGTGGCAAAGGAGAAGGTTTTACAGCAGTGTGCCTATGCTCCAGCTGTTCCTGGMTGCTGCAATGGTCCTTTGCAGTTGAACATAAGTTACAAAAGGGTTTTGCCTGCCCTAATTTCTACCGGGGACCAGCCTGCTTTTGAAGCAGCCTGGACATATAATTTACGACCGTGTCTTCTCACTGTTGTGGCATTGTACTCCACAGAAAAATAGCAGTACAACACRATAGATGATGAAAAGCAGAGGATTTATTTAAGCTAAGTACAACGTTTAGGATGAACAGTTTGCTGACATAGTGCATTTCTCCAACTTGTCATTGGTAAGTTTCAGCTTCCCAAAAATATACACTTCTGATTTACAGTAAGCTCAAGTGTTTGATCTGGCAAGGAATGGAAATTTGAAAAGACAAACACAATAGTCTAATATTTAGTCTAATATAAAACACATTTTTCCTCAGCTGTCTCAGAAAATTACAATGGATTTTAGAGAAGGTGGAGTGAGTCAGAGCATTTGGCAGGGAAGAAAGAGGTTCAGCTGGGGCAACTCTAACAAGCAGATTAATTAAATTGTAATAGGGACCCCTAATCACCAGTCAGTTTGAATAAATATGTTTAGAACTTATGGAGTGTTTTAAACTTTTGATCAAAACTGCAAAGATTACTATTGCGTAAATTATGTCCCCTTATACTGCTTACCGCTTTCTAATGATAAGCCTGGCTATTCTGTATTTGCAAATGGATGGCCACTTCCACATGCTTCTGAGCTCTGTCCAGGCTTACATGACTTCCTTATTTTCTCTCTTAAATATTAGTAATTTGAAATATCTATGGAAAAGAGAAATTCTCCCAGCCTAAACAGTATTCTCTTACGACTTTCTGCAGCTTAGATGGGACTTACACACTCTAGGCCTTTTGTATCTCTGTCCCTATCTTCTCCCACTTGGGACCTAGAAATGCAAAACTGATATGTAAAATATGTCTGTAGGGGCGCTGACTTAGAGCAGCAATGAGCTTTTAGTTACAAAGCTCATAGCTAAGTAACTCYGGTTAGGGCTCTTGAACTTAGTGGGACCTCTGATAATGAAAATTAAAGTGTCTGGAGACTTCTGACCTGGAGGGAGAGGAGTCCAGGGTGTGAATCTAACTGGAGAAACTGAACTCCATGCAGCACAGAGGAAGGCATCTAATTCTAGACAGGAGTGCAGCTTAAGACTCAGCCTCATGCTTTGTTCTTTGTGTTATTTTAGGCAATTCCTTCCTGAGGATGCTGGTTGTAGCAATTCCCTTTTTGAGATCCTAAATGTTTCCATGCTTGGAATCTAGGGAAGCAAATTTCAGGTACCTAAGCAAAGGTTTCTGTAGCCATTTTAGATGCAATATGGTATCCCAGCTGGTCTTCAGCTGCTGCTGCAAAAAGGCATGTTTTTTTCTGTAATGCAGCCTTGTGCAGATAACTCAGATACTCTTCAGACACTTAAATTGGCCCTAGAGGACGACATTTAAGTACATGAATTGTCATCTATGTGTCCAGGTCAGACATAGAATAAGTTGAATATCTGAAAATATAAATTTGTTTTCATGGGCTTTAAAAGGTTCCTGGGCTACTACCCTTGATGTAGACACTGACCCCTACCTTTTGTACTGATGTCCTTTAGCAGATTAAGGTCTTATGTCTTGTAGATCATTCTGAAGAGATGCAATTTTTAGTGACCATTCAAGAACTCCTGTAGGGTATTGCAGTGTATATCCAATTAGGATGTTATATTTTGGGGGCTATGAAAAATTCATTGTGTTTTATGCATTTGTCAAAGTGGGAGATGGTTTTCCCTTCTAATATACAAAAAACAAAACAAACAAACAAACAAAACAAAAACCAACCAACATAAAAACCTAAACCAAAAACCCAACCCTCCCAAAAAGTATTACCACATATCTTCAGTGCTGGCAAAGGGGGATGAAACTGAGTCTTAGGAAAAAACCTGATAGACAGAACGTATGCAAACCTTCACTTACTGTGTAAGATTATGGGAAMCAACATTTATAATTAAAATGTAATTGGTTCAAGCTAAATGAAATCCAAAGTTTTTGGGAAATCTCATACGCTAGCAGAACCCTTGTAACAAAGAATGTGTAAAGTTACTGCATCTTTTTTTAAAGTACTTCCATTGTTAATGTATCTGAATCAAGGGTAGCTTACATCTATAATTTATTACAAGCTAATTAGTTAAGCCTTTGAGGTATTCAGAGCAAATTTACAATACTACTGTATAAATCAGTAGCTGATACACTGTTTGACATTTAATGTAATGATTAGATTGCTCTTAGTTGAACTGACAACCAAGAAGCATGTACAAGTGAGTTTTCCATAAAAATGAGGTCTTCAGGTCTTGTTATTACTATGAGAATAAACTATATTTTAGAACCTACAGTGTGTACAGAAAATACTTGAGAATTTTTTTTTTTTTAAATCCTTTTTTTCTTTCTGTAAAACACTACTTTTTTCATCTTAGACTGAGTCAAAGGTAAACAGGACACAGGAAGCTCTGTCAGTCTGTTGAGTAGCTATTGCTCAAACAGCACCAATAGACAGAAGGAGAAAGACAGTCTTTCAGTAAGCTACCAAGATAATTAAGAAAGGAACTTGCCCAAACAATTATCTGGGGACCCTGCAGTACTGGTTGCAGCCATAGCTTGGGTGTAAAACATTTTCCTGTGTATTTAAATGTAAACTCTAAGAGAAGCCAAGAATACTCTTTTATACTGGCTGCTTAAGTAAATAGAAGAGAATACAGATTTGTAGAAGATAAAACTTTTCTAGCCACAAGAAATAGGGGCAGATATTTGTCAGGGCCTTAAGTGCACAGATAGGCCTTAATTTCTCTGAGCACCCCCACCCCTGCTCGTGGGCCCAGGAGCCTCATTTCAGCTCAGGCCTGAGCAACCAAATCTCCCACGAGCTGTCAGTGGTGTACCTGCCTCCAGCCCTGGGGTGGATCTTGGACCTACATTGCATCTGCTACAACCCTGTCTCCCAGTCCTGCTGATTGGGTTCCCTGGATGGACCCTGGAGGAATGATGGACTTGATTCATCCCCTCACCCTTTCTGGGGCTGTCATTGAACTTTATCACCAGCGCCCAGCTCTGCCTGCAGTGCTCAGACCCTGTGGGACCACGTTCTGATAGTGAAGGCACAGCCTGTTCATGGGTCACCCTTGTTTCCTGCCTCGTCCCCCTCTTGAAGCACACCTGCAGATATTGAACTAGGAGAAAACTATAGAAATAGACTGAACATCCTAAACTGTTATTGTTTATTGGCAACACTTTTTTTCATATATTTTGTTAATGTGACACATTGCCAATAATTATACATATGCAATAAAATCAAGGGTGTCACAAGATCTTTGAAAAACCCTCACATGTTTTTGTCCCTTTTCTGCTGTGACTCCCAACGATATCATTATGACCAGTGTAAGGGGCAGAGGGGTGACTCTTCAGAGTAGTAGAACCAGAACCTTAAATGTAAAAGGCATATCACACCAGCCGAAGCACGATGTGCAAACATCCGCCATTCCGGTTTATGCATAGAATCATGACCCTAAGTTTCAAAGAAAAGCAATCCTGCTGTGTCAGTCTGAAGTAAGAACACACAACTCACTCGACAGATTCAATCAAATAAGAAAACCTGGACAATTACCACATTTAGCTGAGCCAATGTAACTCATGAGTTTGTCTTAGACCTGAGGAAAACTTGCCTGCATAAGTTCTCTCATGGAGATTTTACTTCACAACACGTTGTGGTTAGATGCATAGACATTGAACTAATGGAAAGTAAATCGCTAAAATGGCATCAATTAGTAATGTGAACACAAACTCGATTTCTACAGATAAAAATGCACGTGAACAATTTAACATTGGACAGTAGAAACCTATTCTCTTTTATCTTGCTCATTAAGACGTGCTTCACATATTTTAGTCATATACAGTTTTTTGTGCTGTAACAAAGTACAAAGGGCTCTTTCAAAATGTGGATGTTTTGGTTATGCCTTTTTGATGGGAATAAAGCCCAAATGTATAATAGTGTGATCAGTGGGAGGTATTTATAAGTTCATAAAGAATTAGATATAGCTGACAACTGGCACTTTTTAAAGTTAATTAATTTTTAATTATAGAATTTGACAAATCTTATGAGCTGCAGTTAAGACTGGGAGGGCCTCTCCAGGATTTGTCACTTGACATAATAAGAAAGATGCTGTTGTACATATCTCTGCTTATCTTTGTGACCCCCTCCTGTTGCATAAAATTAATAGGGTTAGAAACAGCACTTAGAAACATCCACTGGTAAATCCTGTACATATAGATCATAAATCACAGAACACTTAACATTAAAAGGGGCCTCTAAAGGTCACCTGGTCTGAACATCCACCCCCCACCATCAACCTCTCATTTTTTATCCTCTTTCTAACTTCTAATTTAAAGAAAGCTATCAAGGACTGTAGTATCTTCCACAGGGTTTGCATCCAAACAGCCTTTTATGCATACAAAACTGGGGGTCCTCTACTCTAGATAAGTTCTGTACTTAATGTAAGACTCCTAGTCCTAGTAATATCTGGAGATGTGCTGAGCTCTGAGGACCCATTTAAAGCTGTTATCTTTAGAAATTTCAACCCTAAAACTTGGGACAAAAGAAAAATGTTTGACAGCACTTTTGGCCCATCTTTGATTTTGATGATTTATACATTACTCCTATTTTGGCAAGTGTTCCGAGCAGTAATGGAAAGATTGGGAATAACATGTAAATTTCAAATACCAAGGGACAGGCTTGGAATAGATGCTTTGCTTATGGTTCCTGAACAATTGCCAAAGATAATATGTTATGGGTTTCTCAAGCCAAAAAGAAAGACGACAGCGGGAAGTGACATGTACAGAGGAAATTAGTGTGAGAGATGATTTTTGCTTGAGTGCTAGTTGCAGAGATACCTTGAGTCCCTGAACTCTGGGCACAGCATGAACAAGTACAGAAGTGAAATTGTTAAAAAACATTTTAGCAGAATGGTTGATTTCATGGAAAAAACCCCACATGGTTATAAAGAAAAAGAGCTGAGAATTTAAATTTTGGGCATCTTGCCTCACAGCACTTGCAATATACTAAGCCAGATAATATTTTAGGAAAGAATCTGACATATTACTTTGGTCTTATCTTTAGTAAAAAAAAAAAAAAAAAAAAAAAAAAAGCAGGAAGATTTCTAGCCTCATGTATGTGCAACTGGCTGCTTTTCTTTAGACATCTGTTGTATGTAAAATGATATTTTGCACTTCTTTTTTATGTATGTGAGAAATTGTGGCCAATTCTCCTTGCCATCTTCCTATATGAATGAGTTAAAAGCATTGTTAGAGCACACTGGTGATCCATGAATCTCTAGAGTGGTAACAGCCATAACATCTACATCAACTCCCATCACTGGGGTGCATCAACTCCCCATACACTGGGGTGTATTGAAGGGCAAATCATAGAATCATAGAATCATAGAATCATTAAGGTTGGAAAAGACCTCTAAGATCATCAAGTCCAACCATCAACCCAACACCACCATGCCCCACTAAACCATGTCCCTAAGCGCCTCATCTACACGTCTTTTAAATACTTCCAGGGATGGTGACTCAACCACTTCCCTGGGCAGCCTGTTCCAATGCTTAACCACTCTTTCAGTAAAGAAATTTTTCCTAATGTCCAATCTAAACCTCCCCTGGCGCAACTTGAGGCCATTTCCTCTCGTCCTATCGCTAGTTRCTTGGSAGAAGAGACCRACACCCACCTCGCTSCAACCTCCTTTCAGGTAGTTGTAGAGCACGATAAGGTCTCCCCTGAGCCTCCTCTTCTCCAGACTAAACAGTCCCAGTTCCCTCAGCCRCTCCTCRTAAGACTTGYTCTCCAGACCCTTCACCAGCTTCRTTGCCCTCCTCTGGACAMGCTCCAGCACCTCAATGTCCTTCTTGTRGTGAGGGGCCCAAAACTGAACACAGTATTCAAGGTGCGGCCTCACCAGTGCCAAGTACAGGGGGACAATCACTTCCCTACTCCTGCTGGGAGTTCAGTTCAGACTGAAAGAGAATAAACGTATATATAGTCCTTACAGCAGAAAACTAGAGCAGAATACTGTGCACATAAGGAAAAAAAACATTTTTACATCTAATTCCACTGCACATGTCTATCAGTGATCTTATTTTTATTCCAGTAAGTTTGTAATATATGTACTAAACGAATGAAGAGTTATTTTTTAATGAAAACTGAATTTCTTTTCATGTGAAAGTACAAATAATCCTGTTTCAAGGAAGTTTTCATTTTCTATTCATGGGAGTAGTTTGGGAGACTACTACAACATTTAGCGATGTCAGTTGAAGTCCCACCACTGATGACAGACTTTGGAACAGGTTTCTATCCTCTTAATCCATAAACTGAAAAATAACTATTTGAAATAAATATCAGAATATTGCTTTTAGTAGCAGTTGGACCAAAGGAAAGGTTTTTTGAAAGTTTTAAATTTCCATGTTTTCAGATTTGGCGCTTTTTTTGCCCCCTTTTTTTTTTTCCCCACCATTAGGCTGGATGAAAACTTGGAGCTTCTAGCAACCTTGAACACTGCAGTTCTTCATTGAAATACCTCCTCTTGGCTGCTTTAGCAGCAATGAAACTGGCACGAATATGTTTTTCAGTGAAGAGAATATGTTTTCCAGTGGAGAGAGAGGCAGATGCACAGCTGGCTTCTGGTCTTTGAGAAGACCTGCTGAAAACCCAAGCATGCTTATGATTCTTTGAATGCCATGTAAGCTTCCTCCCCCCACATGCTGCCAAAACCAAATGACCCTCCAAACAAATCCAATCTATTAGATGATTTAAACAAAACATTTAGGCCCCAAACCTAATGCATTTGACTGAAAGTGTTTTCACTAGAACATTTTCAAGCAACCCCACTCTGAATCAATGAGACTGCAACATCTGAAAATTGTCAGAAAATGAGAAGTGTATCCATGGGTAAATATAGCTATTCTTTCTCAAAAGACATCCATAATACATAAGATTTTATATGTCTTTTTCTCTCTGCTGATTTGTAAAAGTCTTCGGAGGCTATTTTTCAAAATGTAACTGTAATTGTACTAGTAAAGATCACAGAATCAGAGCATACATTTGTTCTCAGGTTGCATTTGGCCTTTTCGGCCAAAATAATTAGAGATTGTTGACATTAAAAACATCCTCATCAAAGCCTAGGAACATATATAAATACTACATATTACTGATAGTTCAAGATCCTTTATTAACCAACAGAAATTAAATTATGTTTCCTGAAAAGCTATTAAAGTAAAATACATTGTATTATTTGACTTTTCTGAATCAGATTTTCCACAACAGAATTCTAACATTAAAATTTCACTAGTTAGTCACTAGGATGACTAATAACTGAAACTCCTTTCTGTCTTCAGCCTTTTATCTCACAGCCTGTCTCTCTCACAAATATTGGTATGAAGAATGCCCTGTAATTGAAAGAATTGTGCAACTACTTTAATTTAAACTTTAAGTAAACGTGTCCTTTTTATTATTTATTTTCAATACATCACTCATGTACTGTTTCTAATTATTGAACTAGTGTTTTTCAAAATAATTTTAAAGACACGGAACATGCTGGAAACATTTTAACAAAATAGTCTCTCATAGAAACAGACATGAATATGTGAAGCCTGCAAGTTTCATTTAATTCTATTTTATCAACTTATCTTTTATACTATCTCTAAAAGATACTTCATTTAAAGCTTTAGTGACATTATTCAATCTGGCCACTATCATAAGAGATAACAAAAAATGTTTTTACAAATTTATTAACAACAAAGAGGGCCAAGGAAAACACCCATCCTTTATTGGATGCGGGGGGGAACGTTGCCACCGAGGATGAGGAAAAGGCTGAGATACTTAATGCCTTCTTTGCCTCAGTCTTTAATAGTCAGACCAGTTATCCTCAGGGTATTCAGCCTCCTGAGCTGGAAGATGGGGATGGAGAGCAGAATAAACCCCCCATAATCCAGGAGGAAGCAGTGAACGACCTGCTACACCACCAGGGCACTCACAAGTCTATGGGGCTGGATGGGATCCACCCGAGAGTGCTGAGGGAGCTGGCGGAGGAGCTTGCCAAGCCACTCTCCATCATTTATCAGCGGTCCGGTTAACGGGGGAGGTCCCGGATGACTGGAGGCTTGCCAATGTGACGCCCATCTACAAGAAGGGCCGGAAGGAGGATCTGGGAAACTACAGGCCTGTCAGCCTGACCTCGGTGCTGGGGAAGATTATGGAGCGGTTCATCTTGGGGGCGCTCGCAAGCCATGTGCGGGACAACCAGGGGATCAGGCCCAGCCAGCACGGGTTCATGAAAGGCAGGTCCTGCTTGACCAACCTGATCTCCTTCTGTGACCAGGTGACCCGCCTAGTGGATGAGGGAAAGGCTGTGGATGTGGTCTACCTGGACTTCAGTAAAGCCTTTGACACTGTCTCCCACAGCATTCTCCTAGAGAAGCTGGCGGCTCATGGCTTAGACAGGTGTACTCTTTGCTGGATAAAAAACTGGCTGGGCGGCCGGGCACAGAGAGTTGTGGTGAATGGAGCGAAATCCASTTGGCGGCCGGTCACGAGCGGTGTCCCCCAGGGCTCCGTTTTGGGGCTGGTCTTGTTCAATATCTTTATCAGCGATCTGGATGAGGGGATTGAGTGCTTCCTCAGTAAGTTTGCAGATGACACCAAGTTGGGCAGGAGTGTTGATCTGCTCGAGGGTAGGAAGGCTCTGCAGAGGGACCTGGACAGGCTGGATTGATGGGCTGAGGCCAACTGTATGAGGTTCAACAAGGCCAAGTGCCGGGTCCTGCACTTCGGCCACAACAACCCCATGCAATGCTACAGGCTKGGGGAAGAGTGGCTGGAAAGCTGCCTGTCGGAAAAGGACCTGGGGGTGCTGGTTGACAGCCGGCTGAACGTGAGCTGGCAGTGTGCCCAGGTGGCCAAGAAGGCCAATGGCATCCTGGCCTGTCTCAGAAATAGTGTGGCCAGCAGGACTAGGGAAGGGATTGTGCCCCTGTACTCGGCACTGGTGAGGCCGCACCTCGAATACTGTGTTCAGTTTTGGGCCCCTCACCACAAGAAGGACATTGAGGTGCTGGAGCGTGTCCAGAGAAGGGCAACGAGGCTTGTGAAGGGTCTGGAGAACAAGTCTTATGAGGAGCGGCTGAGGGAACTGGGACTGTTTAGTCTGGAGAARAGGAGGCTCAGGGGAGACCTTATCGTGCTCTACAACTACCTGAAAGGAGGTTGGAGYGAGGTGGGTGTCGGTCTCTTCTCCCAAGTAACTAGCGATAGGACGAGAGGAAATGGCCTCAAGTTGCACCAGGGGAGGTTTAGATTGGACATTAGGAAAAATGTCTTTACTGAAAGAGTGGTCAAGCATTGGACTAGGCTGCCCAGGGAAGTGGTTGAGTCACCATCCCTGAAGGTATTTAAAAGACGTGTAGATGAGGCGCTTAGGGACATGGTTTAGTGGGCATGGTGGTGTTGGGTTGATGGTTGGACTTGATGATCTTAAAGGTCCTTTCCAACCTTAATGATTATATGATTATATGATATATGATATTCTGTTAAAATTGTTACCCTATCAAAAGTCATTAATTTTTTCTATCCTTTCTGACATAACGTGATTTACTGAGCTTCCAATATTAACTGGAGGTTTGTTTTAATCTTAATGTCAATTTTTACTTCGAAAAGTTTAATTGTTTTATGCAGAGAAAATAATCTCCAATGGGAAAGAAAGCAGTAGTGCAGTGCAATGCAATGAAGACCTGGATTTTCATTCCAATAATTTAATTGCATTTACAGATTCAGCCAGAAGTGAACACTAGGTGGAATTATCGTATCTGTTCTTATGTTAGACCTACTTACTTGGTATTTAGGGCTGGACATATTTTCATTGGACTTTTGATCTGAAATCAGAAAGTACTGAAAATATTTTTAATGCCAGATATTGCACTCAATCTATCAGCTTATTAATAAAATATGGGAAGCACTTTACAAAATTAGTATATCTCTATTTCTAGAGTGCAGTGTCATTAGTTATATCAAATTGAATATCTCCTGTATAAAAGGTGATGTAAAAAGTCTATATCAATATTAATCTGATTGAAGTATACAGACTAGGGGAAGCTTAGTAAAATAGCTTTGATCCCAAATAACTCTGTGGCACAGACTGTTTGTTGTAAACAGTATTCTTTTTTTTTTAATTTTCAGGTAACAGACATTAGTGAGCAGCGTGTCACAATATCAGAAGTAACTTACTGTAAATAAAAGAAGTCACAGCAAAATACCACCCAAGAATACATAAACAGCTTGATCTTTATTTGATCACATAAAAGGTCCTCATGTAGGTGAATATCAACATATTTGTTTAATATGACTAAGTGAAGCATATAGACAAAATGGTTTTCTTCACTAGTGAGAATTACATTGTCCTTCATCTTTAAGTGAAATATATTTTACTTTTCTTGATTTTCACACAAATCCAATAGGATACTTTGAAAATTTGCAGTGCAGAGCAGCCCGTATTTAGGAAAGGAACCCTGCCTGAAGGCCGGTTTCTAAATCTCTATTTATCTGATTAGTTGCCATATGTTGAAATAGCTGGTTGCTTGACAGTGGAAGAGGCTGGTTATGAAGCAGCTCTGGAGGCCACATGACTCCATACATTTGGCCTCTGGATGTATGTACGTTGCTGGACAAAAGACACTTGAGCTGGATCCAACTGAAGTTGCTCAGGAACTGCAGGAAGTGAGCAATATTGCTCAGCACATTGCCAAGAATCAGCTAATTAGTGCTGCCTTGAGATGGAGCTAATTAGCTTGGCCACTAACTACAATGCTAATACAGTTTTACTGTGATCCACAGTTGTACCCATATCCTTGACTTTCCCAGGTAAATATACCAGTTCACCAGGTAATCTTTAACATAACACTATATTGCGCAGTGCAGACATGTCCAAAAGTGTGATATTAAGAAACAAACCCTACAAATGATGATTTATAGCTAAAAGTGAATTAAAGAGCTAATTAAAGGTCCTGGGATTAGGGAACACAAATATTTCCTTTTCAGGGAAAAAATTACTAGCATAAGATATCTCATGCCAACGAAGTCTCAACAGTGGGGCAGTTCAGGATAGTGAATTTCTTTAGAAGATATAAAGCACCAGTTACTATAACAAATGCTTTATTTCATTAAAAAGAGGTGAAAAAGCTGAGATATATTTGAGATAAGGAAGTAAATCTGTGCTGAGTTTACACTAAAATCCCTCCAATAATCACATAAGATAAGGGAACCAGACCTATGCAGTAATTGAACAGAAAGAATGTCCATTTAATAATAAAAGGTGGGAATTAGTAGCTTTATGAACTCATGTAACTGATGTACAACATTCAGCTTCTTTGGCCAGGTTCCAGGCCTGGCTATGTTCACTAGTGGAGAACAGGGAAGCCATGTCCAAACAAGCCATACCACCCAGACCCAGATTGAGGCAGTTGCTTACATCTGAATGTTTTGTAACATCAGCAAAACGGTTTGCCTGAGCTAAAAAATCCTGCCTTGGTGCTGCCCTGGGTGCAGGTGCCCAGGCGCTGGCAGTGGGACCTGCAGGGTGGCCTTTGTGTGGAGAGGCTGGGGCGGCCCCGTGCCGGACACAGCCGGTTCCAGCGGGCTCCAACCGACCCCCCCCCAGGGCACAGCTGAGCCCCACAGACAAGATGGTGGCACCTCTGGGAAAACACATTTAAGAAAGGGCAAAACACTGGACAGAGGTTGGGGTCTTGCAGCCAGCCAAGGTCAACCCACCACAGACACATTACTCAGAAAAGAAGAGGGTCTTAATGTCCATGGTTTATTATCCAAAATTTAATGGATAGACAGGATCCCACAAATCTGTGCCCAATTCTGTACAAAAGAAACAGTTTATTTTAAAACAATAGTGCAAAATGACTGTCATTCATTGTAAAGTCTCTTCAAGTTTTTAATCTTTCCTGTTTTCTCTGGTATATAAAGTTGTTTGTTTGTTTGTTTGTTTAATTGATATGTCCTCCTTCCACATTAGAGCAATTTCTTTCTTTCTGTCATTTTTCTTGATGCTTTTATAATCACCATAATCTAAAAAAAGAAAAAAAAAAATCAAAATCAGAAATCCCCCAAATCATTGCCAAACTCCATTTCTCCTGTGATCGCTAAGTATGTAAACAAGGACAGTTTTTTATCTCATTTACATCGTGTGTGCTATGTGTTTGTAGGTTTGTATCCTTCCGTAGACAATAAGACCCTTTTGGCATTTTTCTGCCATTGTAACACTCACTATGGTGAAATTCCCAACTCTTTAAATATCTCCCTAACAGTCCCAGTCTGTTTTGTATTAACAGGGTTTCAAACTTTATGGTTAATACTGTTTTCTTAGATTTTGTAAGGAGCTTTCAGGTAAATCTTAATGCCAGCATATAGTTGCATAAGCAGTAGACAAGAATTTTTTGCAGACTACACTCATAAACCATAGCTAACTGTTTAGATCTTATGTCAACATATGCTATTTGACCAGTTACATTTTAAGCTGAAACCCTATAAGCAAAACCTGTTTTCAAAAAATCCATTTCTGTCAGCTGCTCTGTTAACAGAGGTGGGGTTGGATAATTTACACTTGTTCTACTAAATAAAAATATGGAAGATGTATGTTTTGACCCACTCAAAACTGCAGAAACATGGCAAGGTCAACAAACTTGATTTTTGTCATAATTATTCTGTGAGGGATAGTCTTCACTCATCTTGTTAGATACCAATGACAATTTAAATGAGAACAGCCCTTTAAAGTTTTTGGCATTGTTAAAGCCTAATTGTACTATTTTGATCCATGTTAACTCTCAGTAATTAAATTCTTCCAGGATGTAGCTCAATGAGAAGCAAATGTCTCCTGATAGCCTTGCAGTACCTCTACGTTATGTAGCCTTACGGGAGGAGAAACTGAGCTGCAGAAAGACTGATTTGATCATGACTTTAAAAGAACTGAATAAATGTGACTTTTTATCCCTAGAATTAATTCAATCATGTTTTCCCTGCCATTTGTAATCAGAGATTCTTTCACTTACTGTGTAATACAGGACAAATATCTCTCATAGAATCATCTCAGCTTTGTTCTCCCGCTGATTACTCTGTACTTCCACCTGTTGGGCAGATGTAAATATTACAATCCTATTTTTGCTTTAAAACCTGATAATATTCTTCCACAWTCACTGAAAGTTTAAAAAAATCTGTATTCTTCTATTTGTTTAAATCCTGTGTTTCCCCCAGTCCTCCATACATTCTGTGGAGGCRGATCTCTGCAGAAATCAATCAAATTAGGAGGGGGGCAAGGTCTCTGGATATTGTACATTTTCAGTATTCAGGACATAGATTGTGGCAACATGTTTATGATTGGTTTAATTTGTTTGCATGTTTGATCGTTGCTTTTTAAATGTTTTAAATACATGCTCTTGAACTTGGGATATTCCATTGAAATTGGGTCAGCTTTATGAATTTTCTGACCTTGAGGAGGAGCTTGACACAAACACTTTTCTTTATCTGGGATTTTATAACATTCTTAAAAGAACTAGGGAAGAAAAAGGGATAGGAGAAGGCCATGAAGACACGAATCTGAAATGTGATAAAGAGGTAAGTAAGAGAATGMATAAAATATTCCTGAATTCTCCTTTCTGCCATAGACTGTTTCCCATTTGCTGATGTGCAATAGTTTACAAGTTTAAAAGCTCCCAATATTTGAAAAAAGTAAAGGTAGGAGACCATTCTTAATTCTTCAGAAAGACATAGTGATAAACAACCACAAGTTCAGGTAGCACTATTGGTGCTTGAATTTGATTGCCTAGTTTACCTTCTTTTCATTATTTTAAACTGATTTAGTTAATGGTCAGTATTAAATTAAAAAATCCATTCTTTGAAGCATAGGTATARTGATTTTGAAATTGTAGCCTGTAGTCTAGTAAAGGTAATTTTAAAAGAAAGTCTTTTGTCTGTTTGTCTTGGATTTGCTACAGAAGGATCCTAAACCACTGGATAAATGTTAGGAGTTATTCCTAAAAAAATTGAAAAACCACCTCACTAAGCAATAGTGTCCTTATTACAAGAAATTGAAAACAGTGGTCAAGCGTGTAATATATAGACAATAGTGTGTACTCAGATGTTAATATAGAATCTGTTAAGTAGCATCTGTCTCAAGCTTTGCCTATGGTAAATACCATTGCACACAGCTGCAGAGACAATGAAAGCCTGTGTGAAAGTAATAGATATTCTTCAAAAACAAAGTAGCTAACCTGTTTAATATATTTCAGAGTTATGAAATTATCTGCTTAACTTGGGTTGCACTTAATAAAAGTGTGCTTACAGGACTGTTAGTAAGAAAATTACCTTTATGCACCATGTATCCAACACTTTGGCTATTGTGGGTACTAGTATACTTGCCTATATYGACGAAGGCAATTACCCTGATTCTTTATCTGTCAGATTAATACTTAGCATTTTATGCGCTTAATACTATATAAAACTTCTGAGTCCAGTGAAACTGAAAACACTGTTCCACATGTTCATGGGTTTATGAAACAGGTTCCTTCCTGTGTGGACTCTTGCCAATAGTACATGCTTTAAATAAGTTAAGTGCGGAGCATATTTTTGCTATTTTTTTTTTCTTTGTCATGCTGTGGTGAGGAACAAGATACTTGATTTGTACAGACCTTTGCAAACTATTAATTGTTAATGTTATGCTCAGTTATGTGGCCAGTTTGCAATGAAATGCTGCCATTTTTATAAGCACTGATACTTTAATTAGGTCTATGTATGGTCCCTAATTATATAGGGAAATTATTGATGGTGAAAGGGGTTTATTAGCATATATATACATAAAATATATGATCAGAATTTAAAATTACAATTCAATTCTATTTTATTTTACAAATGAAAATTTTGTTTCATCGTAATTCTAAAGTAATGCTTGTTTAAATATTTAAATGATAACACAGTTTTAGAAATATAGACTAACGTAAAATACAGTTTCTATACAACCATGATTAGTGTCAATGGTAACTAATAATTTTAAATACCGTTCTCGATGTTTATTCTATCTGGTCAAAAATGGACAAATACAGGCCAAATTGGGATGAACTGAGCAGATTCAGAGAAGTATTTTAAGTAAGCTCATTAAACCACAAGTTCTGTGGTACGTCTGATTTATTACTTTTCTGTTTAATTGGCTTTTGCAGGGAAGGGAAGGGAAGGGAAGGGAAGGGAAGGGAAGGGAAGGGANTTTGCAGGGAAGGGAAGGGAAGGGAAGGGAAGGGAAGGGAAGGGAAGGGAAGGGAAGGGAAGGGAAGGGAAGGGAAGGGAAGGGAAGGGGAGGGGAGGGGAGGGGAGGGGAGGGGAATGGAACCTGTGTTAAAATGGTGTTAACCAGGTTCTAAGTAGGACCTCTTAATGCAGTCTGTGACTTTGCAAAATCTGCATGGTATCCCACTGGGTCTCCTAAAGTGCAGCGTAGGCTCATCCAGAAAAATTTGAACTAGAGAATTCTTGAAGGAGGAAAGAAATTAATGTTCCCAGTGAGGGGTGCAGTTACCTTTTAACGTGTAGAGGGTGTGTTTCTATCCCTACTATTCGGTCACATTCTTCCAAGAGTAAAATTTTGCCACCATTCTTGGATGTGCAGCATTCCAGTCTAAAACAACTGTTGTAATTTTTGTTATATGCGTTCTTTGTTTCACGGGGAAAACCACAGAGGAATCAACTGTTAGTCAGTAGAATATATCTTCTCTTTGTGTTTGGTGAATTAAGAAAAAGCTCTATTGTGTACCTCAACCTCATCACCCTTTACTGATATAACATTTCCTGTACTCAGATAAGAACACTTTTTCTGCACAGAAGAATAATTGGCAAGTTCACCATTCTCTTTTCTGTTGKCTGCTGACATACAACAATCTGGGAAAAATGATGAAAAGAATAAAAGGAACACCCAAGCAGATCTCAGCTGCTAAGGAGTTAATTCAGTTTTTATAGCAGCTGTACAGAAGTGAGTGATACACGGAGTAGCTGTTATGTTCATTTTGATATAATCATGAGAGTCTGACATGTGATTCCTCACTCCATGGATAGCAGTGTCATTGTGTTTTGTCTGMTTTTCCCAGTGTGAAAATCTATGTGCTTGAATGAGTTTTTTTTTTCTTTTTTTTTTTTTACATGAAAAGGAGTTAATAGAATGCTTCATGTGGTTTACTAATAAAGCCACAATCGGTGGGGTTTTATTTTACAAATTTGTATTAAAAAGGCATTAATCAAGATCTAAATAATGTAATCTACATCTGCTGTTTAGTAAAGATATTTATTTATAGTCCCTCAATTAACAACTAAACTCACAATTTGAGGATTTTTTCTTATGCTATCTGGGTAAAAATAACATAATTTTACAATATAACAAAAATAATGATCTTATTAATAATAAACTCATTACTGTGCAGGTCCTGGTTGACCCCACAAGCCTTGGTCCACTATTAAACATTCCCAAATATTCAGTTCATTATTATATTTCCAAAGGAAGAAATGTTACTCTACTAATCAGTGTACTTTTTAAATATAGTGACTTCTTTTAAAAACAAAAAACAAACAAAAAACCCTATTAGTAAGATAAAACATTGAGTGAAGGTTTTATTCTCTTGAGTGATACAAAAACACAGCTTTAAAGGTACACCCATGGGTGCTGGATGCCCACTGTTTAGAATCACTGTTGAACACTGTATGATGTTAATAGGCCTCCAAAGGTGCTCATGGACTCTTCATCCTCAAGTTTGATATGTTATCTTGCATGTACAAATCCAATGAAATGTTTTATCCCTTGACAATTAATACAAAATTTGTCTGGTGATTTCTTTTTTTTTTTTTTTTTTCTTATTGTTTTCCTTTTTAGGCTTTTATTTATTTTATTTTCCCCTCATGTGATAACTTTATAACTTTTAGGGACAATGGGGGAGAGAATGTACAGATTTTAATTATTTCTTTTACAGAAGGAGATCCTGTTAATACAAAAAAAAAAAAAGACCCTCCTAAATTTTGCTCTCCAGCCATGTCCATAGTCACTCGTTGGCCATGACTCTGTTATTCTTACAGAGGTTCCTTGTTTCTGTAATTTTAGATTTGTTATTGCTTTACTTTTTCTATTGAAACATCTTTCCAAAAATTATACAGTATTCATTCATTAATCTTCAGTCTCCCTTTAGGGAAGTTTTCTGTTAGTGTTGGCTTTACAGAGGCCTTTATAAAATTTTCCTCAACTGTTGTAAGTATCTTCACTGCTCACATCCCAGTTGACTGCCATTTCATTGCAGTGCCTTTTCCTACACGCAGAATGTTATTCATAGTCTTTCAACACCTGACATATGGCACAAACACCTGTGAGATATCAAGGTTTAAACAGTGATACACTGTTAATTATTATAAGAAATAGGCTTCCCAGTTCATAAATTCCCGTAAGCCTTTTATATTTTTCAAGCAGCAATTCTCATTCCTTGGCTTATTTAGAAACTGGCTGATGAGGTTGCTGCACTGTTGGCCATAGAAATGCTTCTGGGACCATCTTGGGGCCAGGCTGTTGTGGGGCTGGCGAGGCTTCCTTATATCATCCTGAATGATTTTTCTTTCAGGTCATATTGGTATCTGAGGAATTTTTACATGGCTTATATGGGCAAATAAGGCCCTATACAAATTCCACTGTTGAGATAGCATCCGGTTTCAAGTGCAAATGTAATGTATTACATATAAACTATTCCTCCGATCTTTCTTTTTTTTTTTTTTTTTCCCTTCCCACTATGGTATGAGAACTAAATTCATGTAGTCATCAAATAACATAGTTGATGATTTCTTTCATAAGACTGTAACAGATGAAGTTCTCTTTCTTCATAGTTTTAAATGGACCTAAAGAAGACCCACACAAAACACATCTATAAACACAATATTGGCTTTTTTTTTTTCCCCCTCTTCTTTTTTCTTTTCAGGAAACTCACTCAGTTTGCTCATGAAGATGTCTGGAAAGAGACATGCCAAGCTTACACAAAATATTTCCAATAACCAGCAGGCGTCACATAAAGGTAGGCAATGACTTACAGAAAGATGAGATTTTTCTACCAATAATGATATTGTCTCCCTAAACAGCATAAACCTCTTTAACATGTAGAATCATAATTATTTCTGAATTGTATACTCCTGTGATATTGAGCTTATTTAGTTTATTTACTGTGAATTAGTATGTCTTTTATTTATGTACCATTCATGTTTTCAAATCACCTTTGTTAACAGCATAGAATCGTAGAATCATAGAATATCTCAAGTTGGAAGGTATTCATAAGGATCATCGAGTCCAAGTCCCTGCTCCTCGCAGGACTACTTAAAAGTAAGCCATATGACTAAGAGTGTCATCCAGCATCAGCATGGTATTTAAAGATCACAGTTCAGAGTGGACTGTTACCCCTGTTGCACAGCATTGGATTTCTTTATTCCTTCCTAAGTAGTCTGTTAGTGTAAGTATTAGCATTTTAAGATGTGTCTCAGAAACAGTCTACTTTTTCTGATAAATTGTCACTGAATTGTATTGATATAGTAATAGACAAGACTTCATGATATTTATTCTTATACAGTCTGACCATTAGTGGGTCATGACAGTATCTGAGGAGCAATTCTGTAACCTGGGAACGAATTATATAAAAAAAAAATACTTAGGCAGAAGTGGTTTTCCACCTGAATGGGCTGTTTTGTTTTGGTAGTATAATGTAGCTACCAAACCAAAATACAGCTGGACTTCCAAAAAAGCCATGCTCCGCTCAAGCACGGCTACTGACATAAACACCTTGGGTTTTGTTCTAGCACAGAAATCTTTGCATCCTGCAGTAGAGTTTAGCTCAGACATGCCCATAGGATTTGAGCACCTAGTGTTATATTCACTATTCTCTAGTGTCGTTCACTTCACAGTGGCCCATCAGGTAWGTGCTATTCTGTCTTCTTTGTAAAGGCTCTGCTAAGACACCACGTAAGAACTAATGACACACCTAGTCACAAAGCAGTAAAGTGCTGCCATGCCCACTTGTTAAGCACCTTGCCTCTAAGATTAGACACTTAATTTCCCTATTGTACTGTATTGCATTGTATTGTATTCCGAATTATATTGGAAGGAACTGAAAAAGTCACATACTTTCTGGGAAATATTTATTGTTAGATAATAGGAAAGAAGTATTTTTATGCTCTTACCTCCTTTTGGAAGTTTCTCTTTTCTATTTATTTTAAATTTGGGTGCCTAAATTATAACTTGAGTGGAAAGCATGTTTATGTTTTCTTTTTAGGTTGAGCGCTGACCACCTTTTACAACACAGCAAGATTAAGGGAACTGAACTGGCATCTGGAAAAGGGTTTACTGGTCACAAGACTCTATTGTAAATAAGCAAATAACCATGTGAGTAACATACACAAACATATACCAACAAAAAAACAACAAAACAAACAAAAAAACCACCAGTATTTCTTTGCTTAGGACTGAAGAATTAAAAAAATATAATTTCCAACAGAAAAGAATATAGCTGAACTCTGTGGATTACATATGATGAATATTTCAGCACTTTTCACATTACTGAACATGACCGAAAGCTGAAAACACACTATGATGAAATTAACTGTTAGGTGTTCCAACCTAAGGAGGAGTAATTGGACAAAGATGGATTTTCTTTTCTTACATATGTATAGCAGCTCACTCTAAAATTACACTGAGCTGACACAGAGTAAAGAGAAAGAATACTTAATATAAGAAACAGAGAAAGAAAAGCAAAGTACAGAGAGAACTGTACTTTGTGTGATTTGCTTTCAGAACTTGGCATTATTAGTAAGCAGTAATGTAACTGGAAATGCTGCTTACAGTGAGGTGCATGCTACTATAACAACAAAACATCTCCTAAAATATGTCTTATAGTGGAAATATTTATATTTATTTACAGTATTTTCCATTGACAACATTAATTAATTAAATCAACAGATGAGGCAGTTATTAAACTCTTGTCCAAAAACAGTGTCTTGGCAGTACATAAGAAGATGCTTTAAAGGACACAGTTTCTCTACTTATCACACTAATTGCTTCCTATTTTGGCTGGCTGTCATAAAGCTATCTCCCAAATTATGTGGTAGTGAAAGATTACTCTACTGTATTAGCAAGTCAGTGTACATGTGTAGTAGCAACCTCTTTTTTTTTTTTTTTTTCCTTTTTAAAACTGTGTGAAATCATGGGTCAGGCAAAGTTTAAGGACTCTTTGAAGTGCCACTGAAAATTAAAATGATCTGGTTTTCCAAAGCTTGGCTGGCTGCAAGTCCTATGTATATGCTGCTCCCTGATGTAGATTTTTCCCTCTTTGTATCTTTCTAGTTGCAAATAAACAATATATTAAACTGTTATTTTTAATGGAAGCTATTATGGCTTTGGAATGTAAGGGAAATTAAATGTATAACTTCAACTGTTTGGATAATACCAGCAAATCATCTACCTCCCTTAAAAAGCAGTTACAAATTATTACCAGCTTAGAGCAAGTGAAGGAGCTACTTAATAACAATGGTGACTTACACTGGTTGTAAAAGCCAACAAAACATTTCATTTTAGAAGTAAGTTTATAGAGGGCTATTATGGATCGTTGTTGGTAGTATGAAATCAAGTCTTTCATTTTAGATCTCTGGCCCAATGCTTTCACAATCTGCAACCTAGCTTTATTCACATTGGACCACTCCTAACAGCTGCTGACACCATCTTCAACACSATGTAAATTAACCTAACTTCTCAAAGAGATATTTCTGAAACTAGTCCTAGCAGAAAAAAATGGCTAAGTCAATTCTCAGAGGCCTTTCCTAAAATTTTTGTTAGTTTCTTTGGAACAAATCTCCCATAACCACAAAAATAGTATTTTAAAAAGAGAAAGAAATAGATTGTTCCCAACTTGACAAAATCAAAAATAAAACTGAGACATAGAAATCTTATTTCAGATATGTTCTTAGGTAAATTTGCAGAATGTGACATTTGCTGATTATTTATCCATGGTATATGTATACTAAACCTGCCAGAATCTTTGCTGAATAATCTTAATTGTGTCCAGATTTAAAAAAAACAGATTGACATAGATATACCAGTTTAAGATATCTAGG
Source organism: Phoebastria nigripes (assembly GCA_035582835.1). Lineage (NCBI taxonomy): Eukaryota > Metazoa > Chordata > Aves > Procellariiformes > Diomedeidae > Phoebastria > Phoebastria nigripes. Next base: position 68,536 of record JAYKAV010003213.1, on the reverse strand, counting down.
CAAAAGTAGCTTGTAAGTGGTCCAGCCCAAATCCAGGCCGCAAGACTAGTGTCTTCTCTGTTTAATTTCAAAATCTACATTAACTATTTGTGGCTATACCTATTTGACTGTAGTACATTGGAAGCAAGGACAAGCKCTCTCAAAACTGTAACAGCCTTACTACACAGACACTCCAGGAGAGTGGTAAAAACAAAAACAAAAACAAAAAAAGCACCCCAATCTAATGGGATCTTTTGCATAAAGACATCAGCATTGAGTCTTTTGACCAGGGTGGTGGGTTGCTGTCCGTGTGCCCAAGGGCACTTGAAAAGTTTTCTCGAGCTGGATGGAATGAGACTCCCTGAACYTCTGTTCTGCTGAATTCATATAGTCAGCTGGCCAGCAGTCCCACCCACCCACCCACTCACATGCACGATGCCTGCTACTGACTGTCTTAAACTACATACAAAACATCTATGTGATCATTGCAGAGCCTACAGGAACAGTTTCTACTGACTATTTACAAGTACCTCATCTGTGTACATTTTGGTCAGTCCTACAGCAGGAACCACCGGGGAGAGCCTCTGGGGTGGCCAGGCTCTCCACTTTTGCCATACTGTTCATTTCCAGTTCAAGCGACAGCAAGACTATACTGTGTAGTCTCAGGCCAATGAGGGTCTCTAGATACTGCATCAGAAACCAAACTTTAGACCACAACTGCAAGAACAGGAAAAGCAATAGAGCACAGACTTCAGCCTAAATATGCTGAGTTATCTCACCTGAATGAAAAAATAATTTGTTTGATAAACAATTAGTCAGACACATAATTAATGTGGACATGAACTGAGAAATGCAAATCTCTTTCCTGTGTTTTGTCTTTTGTTTTCCTCTGAATGCCTTGTTTCTGTTATTCATTCAGTAACAATAACTGAAAATGAATTTAGTATCAGCATGCATTTGGATGGGAAAACCTTTATTGTCTTGTCCTAAATAAGCTTATTAAGGCATCAAATGAAGCTGGCTTTCTGCCTGCTTTTTGGTGAACAGATGCACAGAACAAAGGAAACAAAGTGTATAAATTAGAACATTAGATGTGAATGCTTTTCTGTAGCCTTAAACTTTATAGATAAGTGTTATGCAAGTACTGGGTTTTCGGGGGAGGGGAAGGGATAGATTTTTTATTTTTATTTTTTAGCCCGGAGAATTAAATTCATCTTTCTTCTCAAGAAGAGAAAATAAAATATGAACTATGACTAGACCGAGTTTTAAGTATATATTGCTGACTAGATGAAGACCAGCAAATCAGAAAGTTTAAGCAAATCTCTGTTCTCAGCCCAGTTCCTTAACTGTTATTCATGCTGAATAGTACCACACGTTATGTTGATTTCAATATGTAAAAGTGATGAAATTAAACCATCATTGAAGGCATCTTATATTTCAGATTATAATGTCTTTATCAAGGCTAAGTTAAATGTTTTTGGCTCCCTCATAGTAATGTTCAAAAGAAAATAATTTAATTCAGGATTTTCACCTGTGCTGAGCTTTATGTACTTTATTATTCCCTGGTTTGAATGCAACATAACCCTTCATATTTGGTTTAGACTGAGTAAGGAGTTTATGGTCATTTGACACATATATAAACAAAAATATAATGCCTAGGAGTTGTATTCAGGGTCAGCATTTTCAAGCAGTAAAGCATGATGGACAGAATTCATAAATATTKGTACCTTCCAAATTAGAGATCAAATGCTCTGTTAATAATCAGTTCACCCTACAATGCAGTTGAATGCAGTCACTTTGCTGTGTATATGCATCTATGACAGCTAATAAAAATATGTAATGCCTTTAGAAAATACAGCAGATTTTAAACACAGTTATGTAAAGAAAGAGTATAAAATTTAAAAAGTTATAGTGCCTCTAAGACCCTTGCAAAATTTGGAATTATGTTATCCATAGAAATCAACAAATGTGTCATCAAATTAATTTTGATATGTAAAGCAAAGCAAATCTCTTAAGTATTTCCTTGTGTTTGATGAAAAGAATTACACAAAAGCAAACCCAGTCTCCATATGGAACTATTTTTAGTGCATTCCCATTGACATAAATGAGGCTAGAAATAGTAGAAATAGAATGTAATTCAATAGCACAAAGGCCAGGGTCATATACTTGGGGACTAATAATAGTTTCTACTAGAACCTGAGAGCTTATCATTTGGAAACAGAGGAGGACAAAAGCCTGGGAGTATTAGTTGATCACAATACGACCATGAGCCACCAATGTGCTATGTCTGGAAAAAATGCAAATTTGATCTTAAAGAACATCAAGCGTGGGTTTTTTTGAGCAGTGATAAGATGTTCATGTTATTGTACAAGACATTGATGGTCAGAAGTGGTCTACTACTTCAGCTCCTGTCTGTCGACATTCTTCCCAAGTCAGCTCCTCCTGTTCCCACTTGCACCAGAACAAGCAAAGGAGCAGTGAGATGAGTCTAGGGCCACTGACAGCAAAATTCTTAGACTGGAAAGACTTTGAAGCATGTTACAGGACTGATCAGAGGGATAAAGATGAGGTAATAGAGAATGATTTTGGTGTAGGGTTGCTTAGCTTTTTGCTCTCCTATGRGAAACACAAAAGAATGACAAGGCAGGATTTGAAAGTTTTTCCTGAGAGTTTAGCTTCAAACATCTAAACAGATCATGACAGTGTGATCTTGGATGGAATGAGACTGCAGGGACACTACATGTCTGTTACTGTGATCATCTTTGTTTCTACCCAAAACTAAGAAGCAGAGAAACGTACTGAGCTGAATAGTATTCCTGCATAACTTAGATATCATAAAGATTTCTTTATTCATGACAGACTTTTACGTGGGAGGTATGATGTGGTGGTGCATTTCCCCCTTCCCCTGGGCCACTCTACGATCTCAGGAACTCCTGTTAGGCCTTAGCCATTGTGTAACAAGTTGGGCGGTTGAGCGTCCCTTGACTGTACCAGGCACTCTTGCATGGCTGAGGTGGGGAGAAGCACTGGTCGTACCAGGAACACCGGCTGCCTGATCAAGGTAGGGAATGAGAGCAGGGGATAATTTGTCATCCCTGACAGCCCTGAAGCATTTCCTACCTGGATCRTAGCTCAAGTGGAATGATACCATTGTTACYGTGGAACAATACCATAATTACTATCCCGGATCACCCCGAATAGTGGCCAGGATGGAAATTTACTGATGACTAAAGCCAATCATCTTGCAAACCTATAAACAGCAGTCCAAAGTGAGACCCTTTGAGCTCTCCTGGACCGCAGTGGGCTGTGCCCAGCATCTCCCTCTGAGTGGGACGCCTCTCAGAGTTCGCAAACTCTCGAGTTTGTGATATTCAGAGGACCTGGGCTGAAATACTCCTCAGCCGAGACACTCCTCGAGCCTCAACCCTTCGCCCATTGAGAAATGCCAAGACATTTAGCGTGAGTATTTAATGACATTTGAGGGGAATTCTTAACAGGTACCTTCATCTAGCTTTAGGCCTTTATAAAGTGTCCTGGTTTCGGCTGGGATAGAGTTAATTTTCTTCCTAGTGCTGTGTTTTGGATTTAGTATGAAAAGAATATTGATAACACACTGAAGTTTTTAGTTGTTGCTAAGTAGTCTACTAGTCAAGGACTTTTCAGCTTCCCATGTTCTCCCAGGTGCACAAGAAGCTGGGAGGGGGCATAGCCAGGACAGCTGACCCAACTGACCAATGGGGTATTCCATACCATGTGACATCATGCTCAATATATAAATAGGAGGCGTGGTCCAGGAAGTAGTGATCGCTGCTTGGGTATCGCTCAGCGAGTGGTGAGCACTTGCATTGTGCATCACTCATTTTGTATATTCTATCATTGTTGTTATTATTATTATCATTATTTTCCCTTCCTTTTCTGTTTTATTAAACTGTCTTTATCTCAATCCACGAATTTTACTTTTTTCTTCCCGATTCTCTCCCCCATCCCACTGAAGGGAGGGGGGAGTGAGCGAGCGGCTATGTGGTGTTTGGCTGCCTGCCGGGTTAAACCACAACATAAATTTATCTAGCTTTAGGCCTTTATGAACTTATCTAGCTTTAGGCCTTTATAGATCTATTTCACTTTGGGCCCTTATGTGAGATGTGTGCATGAGTTTGTAGGTATTGATTTAGACAATAAGTAATAAGCGTAATCTGTAATCAAGTAGCTTTAGTAATTGTAGTAAACTCGATTAATTCACTTTGTAACTGCTAAATTAGTCAATGATTAAGTACTGTTAAAATCTTATAATCTACCTTAAAACTGTGAATGAACTTTAGGTTGCTGCTAAACACCTATAATCCCTTAGGCAAAAACCTTTTTGTTAAAGGAAGGACCTATGATGTCTCAACACGCTGAATAGAACACTGAATATAAATAGATAACCTGTATGTCTAAGGTTGCACTTGTTGACTGAGGAGGAGATAGCTGATTTATCAAATGTTAGGGATGGCAAAAAAGGGTTATAATGTACAATCTCCAGAGAATGTCTTCTAGAATTTTTGGTAGGTACCAAAACAAATATGTACATATGCATATGTCCTCCAGTATAAACTGAACCAATTTCTAGGCATCAAGTTTGTAAGCATTATGCTCTTATTAGAAAAGGAAGGGTCAAAGCAGAGTCTTTTCAGGACTGTTCATAAGAATATTGAGCAATAACATCAAAACAACTACTTACAGGTATCTAGGGAAAAAAAATACATTGACTTCTGAAAGATAAAGCTTATGAAAGAGTAAAATATAAATAATCCATCAATACTAAGGATAATAAAAATATATTTCAGTTCTGTGGTGAGAACTCAGATGTTGTGTGACTTGGTTTTGTAGATTAACAGACAGTGAAGGAAGTAAATATTTGCAATAAAAACCAGACCTGTGTAAGTCTGAATGATTAACATAAAATAGTCATGGGTTATAGTATCCTTTAATCTTGAAGAAAGACGCTGCTGGAAATTAACAAGAAATACTTGCTAGGAGAGTCTCAAGGGGAAAAGATAACAATAAAAAAATCCCTTCTTGCCCATTTAAGAACGCAACTGAGGTGCAGAATTTGTTCTAGGACATTTTGGAAAGTATCATGAAGAGGTCTCTGTGTGGCGCCAAGTTCCAACTGCTAGATGCATAATAGGTACTTTGAACAAGCTGTCTTTCAGAAAACAGCACAGAAGGCTCTGTGCAATAGTAGATGGTTTAAAATTATGTTGAACATCCTACATGCATCTGATGGAAAACACAATAAAACATTGAACAAAACAATAGAACAGTGAAACAATTCACATCTATATGCTAATAATGTCACCAGATGTAAGGGAATGAAATATAATTAGGGATGACTCAGTTTATTCAAATGTAAACAAAGAGAAAGAGGAGTTCAGAAGAGATGGAATGGAAAAAGAATATTTTTCTTCCAACCAGGTACAATCTTTTTTTTGTAACCTAATGTACAGGGCACTTATCCAAAATAGGGGAAACATAGTTCATTTTCTTTCAGTAAATAAAATTTTAAACTGACATCACTCTGTTTCCAGGGTTATTAAAAAGTCTTTTAAAAAGCTATCCTGTTTCCATGCAGTATTCATGTAACAATCTAGGGGTGCGTGTGGTTGGGGTGCTCTGGGATGTGTGCAAGTGCAGAAGAGGGAACCAAGCTTTTATTTCCTTTTCCACTTCTAAATACACAATTTGGGTGAAACCAGCAGAACATCACTTGTTTCGTATGTGAGGGAAATAATTASAGTTCATCACTTCTTTTGATTTTATTGCAAATTCTCTAAAAGTAGAAATTCATGTCATATAGTGGTGTTTGTTGGTTTTTTTAATCCCCTCTTGAAAATATTTCTTCCTTCCATTGCAAAAAAGTAACAAAACAATAGAAATGTTTCTAGTTTTGCGTATTCTAGGCTGAAATGTGTTTTTGACATCTTGGTTTTGTTACTAATGTATAAACTTAGAAACTAAAAATGTCACAAGCTGAGGAGAGGACAGAGTAAATGAAAACAAATAGAGGCATCTACTGCCTCAGACTGAATGCCCAATATAAAATATATTCTGGAAAGAGCTACAAAGAGAATACTGTTTAGCCGTGGAAAAATTTTACAGCCTTATGGAATCTTAATAGTGTGCTGAAAAAGTGTAATCTGATTCACATCTAATGCTAGAAGCTATATAGACACAGTAGATGACTATATGAATTCAAGGAAGTGGGGCTACCAGGAGGCCATACATGAAAAAGCTATGACCAAGATACCAAAATTGTATTTTTCAGGCTATGAAGAATGCACTGAGAAGGACATGTCTTCAGGAAGACAATGCTGATAGTTCTAGGAAATGTGCTTAGTCACCACAACACACTGAGGCTGAACAGAACTGATTCAAGATCGTTTGGGAACCTGAGCACAGCATTTGGGAATCTCTCTGGCAGCCCATGAACAGATGAGAAGGCTGAGCTGCCAATAAGGATGACCAAGAGACCAACTCTTTTCTGGCACTGTCAGTCCAGCTCAGTACAGCTTGTAGTCCATTACAGATGCCAATAGGGTGGACATTGAGAGTTGCTTGCCATGAAGGATACAAGGCTGCAATGGRAAACAGAAAGGCAGACCAAATGCATAGATAAAGTAACCAATTATCCGGGGGAATAACAACCTCCGTGAGGAGCAGGCATGGTTCTGCTGCCCACCTAAGGATGGCAGAGCACTGGAGGAGAGGCCGCTTTCAGCTCCTGACATACATAAGTCACAGCCCTGCTAGCAGGAAAGTACCCCCAGTAATAGCAGAAGCTGCAGAACTGTCTCCATTCCTATCTTTCCTGTATGTATGGGAGCATCCCTCCATCCTTCGGTCCCATGCAACACAGTAAGCAAAAGTTGGTAGAGCAGCTGAAAAGTTTCTCCCTTCACTCTGCACAATGGCCTGTTGTTTGCAGGCTTTTTTTTTTTTTTCTTTTTTTTTCCTCTGGAAGGCAGAGTATATGGGTTCAAAATCCTTTAGTTGAGAAAGGGGTCTTCAGAAGTTCAGAAGTCCACCTCCAATAAGGAAGGTTAGAATTTATTTCATTTACTACAATAAGCTACTTCTGAATAATAGAATATCAGATCAAGCTGTCAAAAATATAAATCCTTTTAAAATTAATTTATTCTAATTGGTAAGATTTTTGTTGCTCTATGGTAATTATTTTTTTCCACTCAGGCTGTAAGCAATCAATACCTATAGTCTTTCCCTGTGCTGCAAGATTTGCCTGAGAGAAGGAAAATTTATTACAAGTGTACACAAGGGGTAAGGATAAGAAAGGCTGTCCAGCTGCATGACTGTAATTATGTCATAATATGTAGGAGTGCATGTTTCAGGGACCAGTGCTAAAACAATATTTCTTTCCTCTGATAAAGTCAGCGTAGTTTATTATGTTAACCTTATGTGTGCATTGCTGCAGTCTGTGCTACTGATAATATTACTTTGAGATTCTTGGGTGAAAGAGCCTTTGTAAAGTGCTTTATAGATAGATTAAGAGTCAATTAAATCCACATTTCAGATGAATAAATGAACTTAAAAAACTCTGTTATGCTCTGGCTCTCTGGTGCGGTTCAGAATGAAAAATATAATCCTTGATTTGCAAATATTGGTTGATAGCTATTTCTAACAGCTAAATGGCTTTCTTTCCATCTTGCACTCTGCTTATAATCATTGCTCAAAAGACAACGAGAAAAATTGTCTGAATGCCAGAAATGATCATTTAGATAGAAATGCTCCCTGGTCTGTTGCCAAACACTTGGAAAGGTTAATGAAAACATTAATACTGTACTCTACTGGAAAAGTGGGTATTGTTATCTCAGATTATAAACTTACCTTAGTCATAAACTTAGATTCTATTTTCTAAGTAAGAACAAAGTTTAATGGAGAATTTGAAATAAAAATAAATGAACTGACAAGGAAAGAAGAATTTATTGGACTAAATTTGAAAAAAAAGCTGCAGTTTTGGCTTCATACATAGACTGTAAAATAAGGAGTCTGTTTATACAAAACAGAATAAAATGTAAAATAAGGGAGACTAAGATTCTGCATAGCATATACAAATATGCTTTCAAGACTTGGCGATATTTTACATCTACTTGATATTTGCAGGGTGTATTTTTAGGGTAATTTGAATCATAGATGGAATAGTTCTATCAAGTTATCATGCAGTTCATCTTATTACTAATGAAGAATTGTTCCCTAAACACAATTTGTAATATTTTGTCCTCTCTGGTTTTGAGTACCCAAAGACATGGGTGCTCCTGCAGGATTCATTAAGAGGTTGTTCGACATGAGTGAATCACACTGTCTGTAAATGTGTCACACCATTCAACTTAATTATTTCCCCTTTCATTAGTTAAGATATGTTTCATAATCCTAAATATTTCTTCATGTGACTTGGTGGTTAAATATTAGTAAGTGATAGGGCATGTAGGACTCATATTCATAGCTGATATATGGTTTAGATATATGCTTTGGAGAATATATTTTATTTACCATTGCTCAATAGAAGATTTGTGAGGTTTTTTAATTTCCTGTGCAGTCCTTTCCACTAATGCTGCTGACTTCTCCTTGGTATGACTTTTTTATGGGGAAGAGATTGGTTTTAGGCTCCTTCATGTTGTCCTAAAATTATCTAATTATTTTAAAGAACTTTACTCAAGTAATGAGAAACCATATAGCATGGCCTATAGAACACAGTATCATATAATGTGCCCTTATATAGCTCTTCATCCTTCATAAAACTGTACTTCATGGAGTATAAACTTGCCTATTTATTGATGTCTGTAACCTAGACAAACATCTTCCCTCTTTGAGGCCACCCTATTTACATCAGTTTGATTTTCTGTGCACCCTAACACAGGGACCAAATCTTTTTAAATTACTGCAATTTAACACTGTTCAATAGAGTTTAGTTGTTTGAATCTGAGGAGTGGACACTCAAGCAAGTAGTTTTCAGATAAGCTAGCATATAGATGTAGCACATGTAAGTTAGAGCAGTAAATGTAAGAAGCATGCTCCGAGGTAGCTTTTCCCTCAGGACAAACAGGACTGCTGTGTGCAGTTGTGCTGTTGGTATTCCACAAATTCATCCCCCATAACCTCACAGAAATGTGGTTGTGTGCTCATATTCTCAGTGAAAGATCAGGTCCATAAGGCTTGTATGGTCTAGTTTACAGTCTGCAGCTAAGTGCATYAGCTTCAAAGAACTTGGAAGAAAGATGATCAGTTCTCTCTCTCTCTTCTGACTTTTCCTTTTCTCCTTACCTGTTTGTGTTGACTAGCCACAGGCTCAACAAATGATTGAAATAGTGGGGGACAAGAAAAGAAATAGAAATGGTAAAAAAGTAGATCATGTTGATGTATATAACAGTACACTGAACAGAGACTTGGTGGAAGAACTCACGTCTAGGTTATTTTTAGAAGGTAATATAAATACAGAAGTAGAAGCAGGGAAGGATATAAGCTTAAGAAAGAGCAAAAAAATTATTCAGATAAAAACAATTCAGATAAAAATAGTTCAGATAGATAAAACCAATGTTTGTAAAACAGGTTGCACAGTGAAAATACTGTCTGATGTCATTTTTGGGATGTTAGAATCTATCTTTGTCAACTTGTGGAGAACAGATAATGTCACATGTAAATGTGACTTTGCCAGTACTGGCAATGGTCACAGGCTTTGTATGGACCTGTAGGCTCCTGACTTGTCGGGGCCTGTCTTGGTCTGACCGGGTTTTACCTTATTTTAACTTCTGTCCCCCTGCCAAGTGACTATTGCCCAGCCTGTTTTAGCTAAAACCCTGTGAATACCTTACGGTGAAGGTCTGACAAAGCTGGGACAAAGTGACTGCAAAGCAAACAATATCCCTTTGCATCCTCTGAGGCTGGGGGAAGCAATTCCAGGCTTTGTGGGGAAYRGATGAGAAGGAAGCAGCCTRTGTAAAGGGAAYGTGTAGAGGGAAACCCAGGCAGAGCCCAAGAGTGATGTGGAAGGAAGCTTCTACATCACACTCCTCCCAGCAGAGAGGAGGGAGAAGTCCCCACCATGAGCTCCCAGCAAAGACCTTGGGATACTGTCTGCTTCTAGGAACTTCCCTCTCCTTCTGTTTGAGCAAGACTGAAGTGTCAGACTTAGGACCAGAGAATTATTGGAAGGGTGATTGTAACACCGGAGAAAGGGGGTATATAACTGGAAGATTTTATACAAMCTTTTCAGCAGTATGGGGTTCATACATATCATATTAGATAATTTGATATGTTAATGTGATAATTGGCCTAATAACGATTTATTAGCTCCATGTGTTCTCTTTTGCCTGTAACAAGATTTTGAGTGTAACATCTAAGAGTAATGGAAAARGCAAACATGCTTTAAAGAAAGACATAATCAAATAACTATCTGTAATCACATGGGAAGAACAAATTAGGAAGTAAGAGTCATATTGAGTTCTTCAAAAACCAATCCAAGTCAAACAAATTTCATTTCCTTCTATGAGAGGACAGTAGGCTTTGTAGATTGAGACTTTTTGACAAGGAGTCAGCTTGAAAAGACATATAAAAGTAGCATGGAAATTTGTAACTGTGGGGCTTGACATTGCACAACAGTGTAACAGTTAGACTGAGTTTGATGCTGGCAGAAGTCACCTGCCAGCATCTGCCTAGGTCTGTCCAAACATCCTTCCCTTTGAATGCCATGAGTAGCCTAAATCCAACTAGACATTTGACGCTAAGGGGTGCAACAAGTAGGGACTCACAAGTCAGGTTTGTGTATGTGACCTCGCAGGGTGCTCTCTCACTGGTGTGTGGATTAGTGGGTTGTGGGGAGCGGCACAGCTGCACACAAAGTTAGAAGCCCCCCTTCCATCTCCAACAAGAGGTGTAGGTAAGTAAGGGAAGCCATGCCTGGAAGAGGTGGGAGGTATCTGTAACACATGTGTCTGTAAGAGAGGAGGGGGAAGAGCACATAATCATGCATATTTCTGAGGGGGACAGGTGGGGATGAGAACTTGTGGGGATTAGTTATAGAAGGGTGATGAAATTTGTAGGTGTTTACAAACATTTTGTGAATGCCCAGTGTTGTATCTGTTTTACTGACTCTGTATGTATAGTTCAGAGATTGCTGGTTAATTGCATTTCATTAATATTAAATCTATAAACTGCTTCAATCCTGATTTGATTTAAATCACATGAGGAATTTATTCCAGTGACTGATGCTGCAATAAGAAACAGTAATCTGCTACGGCTCAGACAAAAAGCCACAGGTTTCAATGAAGAAGAGATTCAAGCTGACTATTAGGAAAATCTTTCCAAAAGTAAAAGATAATGAAACACCGGAATAGGTTTAGAGAACTGTCATCACTGGAAGTTTTTAAGAGTATTGGGAGATTTCGAAGAACAGATTGGGTAAATATGTATCAGTAAAACAGAAATAAAGTTAAAGTGTCTTCAGAATGCGAAGAAATTCCAAGATCCAAGACAAAAGAATTTATACATTATATATTTATTTAGCTTACTTTAGCTTATACATGCAGAAAAATATATTAAGAGAAAATAATTAGCCAGAGTTGAGAAGTGGCTAATAAAATGGTGGAAATCAGCACAAGAAGGCATAGTAAAAAGGAACAATTTATAATATGTAAGGACTTGACAGTGTCCTTGAGCCATATTGGGGCCATAAAAGTATAGTATGGTATTTCATTTGTTTTTATGCAATCAGCATTATGTAGGGATTCCTATCAGTTCAGTAGCTCATTTTACAATATACTATGAGAAGAGCAGACCCTGTCAACCCATCATTAATTTGATGGGGTGAATAAAGAACTATCTGTGAACAACTGTATTCATTAAAATGCTGTTATAACATCATGGTTTCAATTGCTGCAAAGCTGCAGAATATTTCTGGTTGCTATATTGCTGCTGTATGTATGAATGACACTAAAAGTAGCAAATATTTCTAGTACAGCCATTCATTCCATACTGATAAGATACTCTAAGACAACATCATGATCTGGGGTACTATCCATTTTGACTGAAGAAATCTTACTCCTGTGAGATGTTTCTAGCATCAATTTATATCCAGACAGAATAAATATGACGTGCAGCAAGGTTACTATAATCTTTCATGTCATTCCCCATCACACATGAGAACTCTTAATCTCAAGGACTTTATTAAGCTGAATTTAGCTGTTATTGTTGTTACAATTGGAACTTATAGCAAAATAAGTAATAAACCAAAAAAGGTAATAAAAATAACTTCAAGTAACTAAAGACAATCAATACAGAATAGTAGTAATAGTAATTATAGCAATAGTAGTAGAATAGTAGTAATTAACACAGAGGAATCTACCTTAAATTATAGCAAAAATGAATATATTCCTTTATTGATCACTGTATATAATAATTGATTTCAGTTGTGCTATACCTTAGTTCYGAATGTGTTGGTTTTTTCTACTCTTTATGTGGTTTCATGTTCATAATTTTCTGGTAAGTGGTATACTTAAGTTATTTGTGATATATTAAAATGTTGGAGTTTTCTTTTTTAGAGTTTTTTTCCCCTGCCCATTGTATTTCTTTTTTATTCTTTTTTTTTTTCTTTTTTTCTTCTGTGACCAAATTGCTCATGGTTTGGTCTGAACTAGTGCTGTAATTCATGTCTCTCCATTCACTAACACAGTGAAAACCGAGGCATTGTTCAAATGGTCACTTTAATTCAACATTAGCCCTAATTTGTCTCTGAACAGTATGGCCTAAATTTTCCCCTTGCCCAGCCACTTCTGCCCCCTACTTATCATTGGCCCAATGTTGGCACAAGCAATATATATAACTGCAAAATTAGTTGAATCAGGGAATTGATCCGACTGTTAATTATTTTTTTCACTTGTTGGATTATCTGCGAGGGAGGAGGCTGTTTTCCACGGGATAATGCCCGTGGTCTGAGTTGCCTTTCATCAGTTGCTCAGATAAATGCCTAAATTTCTTTCAAATAAACAACTGCTGTATTATATTTCAAGTATGATTGTTTAAAATGAACTAATAACTGCAAAAATATAGAAGTAAAAAGTAACTGCAAAAATTTTATGAATTATGTAATACTTAAAGCCTAGCATAATGTCAAATGTATGCTAAGTCCGTTTTAGGTATGGGTTACTTTAGTTATTCTTCAAAAAATACCTGGTGGACCAGAGTAATCCCTAATTTTACTGTGCTGCCTTATTTGAACYTGTGCAGGACTGCTTTTCCTGGTTTTTTTTTAAGTGGAGTGGAAAAGTGTTGCATATATAACATTAAATACCACAAGCATACAGGAAGTGTTGGTAAGTACAGCAAGTAGAAAGGTGAACATTTCAGCCTTGATTCAGTATTTGTCTACAAGATTTTTGGCTACATTGCCTGTGCTTTTGAGTCCTCCCTCAAGGTGAAATGTTCTTTCATCATGGTGACTAATGTAGTTAATGTGAATTCACACACAAGATAGGATGTTGTAGTAGATTAGAAGTTTTAAACACATAATTTTTAAGTACTACAATTGAAATATTGTCTTAAATTAAGCTGGTTTTTGATCCAGATAGATCTTAATAAAGCTGAGGTTTTAGTCTATATTTTCTTCTTGCTTTGGTAAATTTCCTCTGCACTGAGTGAGAGGTTTGTTTAACAAAGTATTGCAGAACTTTGTTTTTAAATGAGAATCTGTTAGTGAGTTTTTGGAATATTAAGACTGGAAAAGCTATCAAGTAGCTATCTAAATCTTTGAAGATTATCAAGGTTATTAAGTGGGGAACAAAAAGCAGGACTGGAAAATTTATGGAGTAAAGGAATTTTCTGGTCAAATTCTGATTACTGATGAAACCAATTATATTTGTACTTTGTTGTGGTTTAACCCTAGCCAGCAACTAAACACCACACAGCTGCTCGCTCACTCCCCCCACCGCTGGTGGGATGGGGGAGAGAATCGGGAGAGTAAAAGTGAGAAAACTCATGGGTTGAGATAGGAACAGTTTAATAATTGAAATAAAATAAAGTAAAATAGTAGTAGTAATAATAATAATAACAACAATAATAAGAAAAGACTATACAAAGCAAGTGATGCATGTCGCAACTGCTCACCACCTGCCGACCAATGCCCAGCCAGTCCCCGAGTGCGATCGCTGCCCCCCAGCCAGCTCCCCCCACTTATATACTAAGCATGACATCATACGGTATGGAATATCCCTTTGGCCAGTTTGGGTCAGCTGTCCTGGCTATGCTCCCTCCCAGCTTCCTGTGCACCTGGCAGAGCATGGGAAGCTGAAAAGTCCTTGACTTAGTGTAAGCACTACTTAGCAACAACTAAAACATCAGTGTGTTATCAACATTATTCTCATCCTAAATCCAAAACACAGCACTATACCAGCTACTAGGAAGAAAATTAACTCTATCCCGGCCAAAACCAGGACACTCAGTTTCATCTCCTCCAAATTAACTGGTCAAAATGAACACAGTTCCTCAATTATTTCCCTTCTTTTAGTCAAAATGTAAGTTTTCCCAGGCCAAGCAACCAAGTCTTCTTTCCACATAATAGACTATGTTTTAGCAGGCAAGGTCCTTATCCTAAATGATGTGTCTCCTTTGTAGCCTAGATAAGTTTGTCAGGCTAAGATCTGTGAAACCCCCAAAAGCCACTTTCTCTCCTATTGCGGTCTCCCTGCACAATGCCCCTTTACTTGCTACTGGTTGTTATATCTCCAAGGGTTGAAACATTAAGCTAGGTTTCTGCTGACCATAGCATCCCATGAAGCTCAGTGGCAGTGCTGAATAGCATCTACCAAGTTACAGTGAAAATCAGAGCATATCTTCCAGATGAAGGCCATTAATTTAATTCAGCTGGTCACCCCCCAGCAAGAGATCACAAATAAAATGCAGCCTGGGCATCCCAGCTAAGGAGTAGAAGGAGAACTGAGCCAATTCCAACAAATTGCTATATAAAGTAGAACTGCACACACTTCCTAAAATTCTGAATAAAACACTCTCATGTGTGCCCCTCACTTAGCTTGGTTTTTAATCACTCATGACTAAAAACCCATACAGTTTATGGGCTTGCATAAACAATTTTTGCTGGATTCTATGGCTCAGTGTTGCTCTGAACTTAGAAAATGCACATCTTGCCAACTGGAGCTCACTTGCCCTGGCCTCCGAATAAATAAATAAATAGATAGATAGATAGATAAATAAATTTTAAGTGTTAAACTTTGAAAAGAACACTTTTTAAAAATTATTTGGCAGAACACAAGTTCAATCTAGTCCTTGGAGAATAACTTTACACAAACTCTCTGGCTGTGCTACTTCCAGTATTAATCACATACTCACAGAGCTGAAAAAGAAATTTGAGCTATTAGAATTCTTCAAATAGTAACCTTTTTCCCCCTTTTCAGTATTATTCTTGATTTTCTTCCACTTGCCCAATCCTTCCCACTTCTGTAGGGAACACAATCACAGGATATTTTAGTAATATGATGTTATTGTAGATACTGCATCTGTAATGAAATTATTTCCATTGCATTAGTGCGTCATTTTAAAAAAGGTTTTTCCCCCTTCTTTGAAAGAATATAGATAATTTGTGCAATGAATCTGGAAATGATTTTTTTTCAGCTTTTTGCCTAATTTATGACCTGTTCATGTTGAGTGCTTTTGTTGAGGACTCTTAATTCATGCACAGCATGATTGCTGATTTTTTAAAAAGAWGACATTTCAATGCATATTATTCCACTCACTGTTGCCTTGCAATTTTCTGCATTTTATACAGTTGAATCCCTATCATGCTTTTTTGTGTACCTCAAAAAACTTCTGGTCCAATTCCTGCCATAAATTTATTTCTATGAAATCACATGGTAATCTCAACAGACAAGCTTAGTATTTGAATCAAAGTAAATTAGACTTTAAATTGCATTCTTAAAAAAAAGTTGCGCAGGAACTTTTGTTTGGATAATTTCCATAGCACAGGAAATTTGTTATGATGTGGTGTTCTTATGTCAAACGTAAAAAAACAAGTTAGGTAATGAAGGACGTAAATATGGTCCAGAATATATTCTTTTAGGGAAATCATATTTGAGATACATGCTTTTTTCCTGCTCACTGCTGGAAATTATTATTTCTGAAGGAGGAAACTCACTAATTTGGGATAGAAGCTGGGGCTACAGAAAGAATGAGTTCTTCTAAGAAACCCTGTATGTGCTAATGAAGTCAGCCTGTCTCAGGAAGTTATAAAAGATAATTTAACTTTGCATAATGTTCTTTTTCGTTATTCCACTTTATCACTAATATAAATGCTTTCTTTTTCTTCATTGAGTCTCCTGTAACGAGGTATATTCATCCTCACTTGATCTTTCTAGATGTTAGATATTTAGGCTTAACTTGCCATGTAGACTCTCTTGACAGCCTGTTTGGGAGTGGAAAATCCCTTCAGCCACCTATTTAGGCACTTCCAGTGCCTAATTCTCTTTCCACTAACAATCATGGGAAACTTGACTAGAAGTTGAGCCATATCATGTTATATAAGTTATAACTTATAAGTTATATGTTATATATGTATATATATTAACTTATAAGTTAACTGTATAAGTTAGGAGAGATGAAACCTAACCCTCCTTTGTATATTTTTATTTCTGGAAATACATATTCCTTTTAAATTAATGAAACTTTGATAAACAATATTGGCTGTTTATACAACCATAATATAATTAATTCATTGAATATTTCATATAATTTTCAAAATTTGCCTTATTTCTAAGTGAGATAAATAATAAGATAAAACATTAATAAGGTAAACTTGTTTCAGTACTTTTTAAATTAAAATGTCTAATACTTTTACCCATCATTCTGTATTTTCACTTGTTTTAAAACTGACATGCTTCCAATCTATTTCCTTCATTGATTCAATTTTTCATTTARCATTATTTGGATATGTCAAATTCCTTTAAGCAGAAGGTGTCTTTATGACGTTAGCTACTCTTCCCTCTAGAGACACAGCTAGTTCTGGGCATATCTAGAAGCAGATACTAGTCTACCTATATAATTTAACCTATCTTCAAATGCCTTCAACACAGCATCTAAGCACAGGTTTGAGGGGTGAGTCATGTTAGACATTTAATTTACACATATTCATGATACTGCTAGAATGAATAATCCTCATCTTCCCTTTGCTTGGTCTGCTCCTAACCCTCTCATTTCAGCATGAAAACCTGCTTGCCCTTGAATGCCTTCTGGGGCGTGAAGGATTTCATGTATAGGAACCACTCTGTTTCTGTTTGCATGTACATGATTCACTTTTTTTGAGAAAAAAAATTAAAGTTACTGCATTGGCACTTCCCATCCTTGTAGCTGATATGGTTTAAATGTGTTTTGATTGCTGACAATGATATAATGGATGTGCTTGCACAGTGTGATCTGGAGATTCTTCAGGAGCAGCTTGTAGATCTCTGGAAACAGCAAAAAGTAGCAATTCTACTAGGCCTGAAAGTGGAGAAGCCATCCTACAACTCCCACCAGGGATTGTCACACCTAGACCTTTGAGGTAACATTGGGATTCAGTCTCAGCATTGCTCCTTATAACTGCAAAAGAAGATTAAAACATTTTCCTGAGGGTCAGTGTGGGCTAGTGGATAAGGTTATGAATCAGATAAAAATCCTAGAGCTGCTAACATATTTTTGCTGAAATTGACCAAAGCACTAACTACTACTTTCTTTGTTGTACACTTATTCTGTATCCTTCATCCATACTGTTTTAATAGATAGTTATTTTGAAGTAACTTTTCTATGGAAATCCTTGCTATGCACACTTCTTCCCTCATCATTCCTCATTTGTTATTTGGTAAAAATGACTGAAAGATGTGATAGCTCTTATCAAGCCTCAAGTGATCTCAAAATAAGGATTTAGTTCTAGTATGAGAACTTAAGGACAGATTTAGCATTTTATCTGCTTTAGTCACTGGTATTCAGAATGTATATATTCCTGCTTCACAGTACAACACATAACTTTACTATGTGACAGTATTTTATATTTAAATGTATTTTCTTTATTACTTATTTAAGAATATGTTAGTTCGCCCACTATGCCTTCCCTGTTCACCCACTGTGCAGCTGAGGAACTACAGGATTTGAATAATGAAAATACATAGTGTTGCTTCTACAAAGGAAAAAAAAAGAAGAGAAGAAACTTCAAGAAAAAAGATTATGAGAATTATTACAAGTTTGCACAATATTATAAGCGAAAAATTAAGGAAGAGTTCATTTGTCAATAAGTAAATGAGTATCAGGAATCTTTTTTTATGCCTAGACTCAGTTTTGGTTTACTCTAATTGCAAGCTAGGAGATAGGAAGGAAGTGCTAGAGTATCATCAGTAAAATTATTTGTATTTTCAAAGAATTATTCTTAATGTTATAACAGAAATTTAATTTTTACTTGAAGAAGTCATAAGGTTCAGACTGTGACAGCAGTATTTTCAGCCAAGCTAAAAATTTTAGTGGATAAATGCAATCCAAGTAAATAATTCTTTCAAAAATGAGTGGCAAGAGGATGGCAGATTGTGGGATGGTTAATGGTGTAAAGTAGGTGTTGAATTATCCTCAGATCTGAAGTGTCTCTGAATAGTTTAAAATACCTGCTTTTGGCAGATGCTCAAACCATGAACATATCTGATAGTTTGGATTGTATATTGTCTATGAAAATTTTATAGACAGTCTGAGGGAATACATTTTGATATTTATGACATGTTGCTTTATGTCCTAGTACCTTATGTCCAAGCAGATTATTTGCACCACATGACATGCACAAATAGAGCAAGGTGGTGTATTTATTTTGTTATGAAACAGCAGTCATAGCTATCAGCAGCATTATGGGAAACATTTCTGCTTAATCATATCAATTTCTGGGTTTAGAGATCTCTGGGTTTAGAGACAGCAAGAGCTCTGTTTCTTATGAGGTGTCTTCATCGATTTAGTCATGTACAAATAAGATTTATTTGCATTAGATAACATATATAATCAAATACTTCCACATTTGGATTATTMAGCATACAAAATCAATATGTATTCTGTAACAGATTTATCCATTTCTCAGCCTATGTATAGTAAAATGAAATATTTCTATATCACTGTTTTTCTAAATTAACAGATGTTAATGATTTGCAATAATACAGTTATCCTCTTATTTTTAGTGAGAGTTAACAATCCAATTCAAAATACAAATTCTATGCCTATTTAAATCCTAAAAAATAGGTGAAGACACTTTTGTTGCTACTTACATAATTTTATTTTGACTTAAATAAATTGGGGAAATGGCTTAAGCTAAACAGAAAAGCGTAGCTCTTAAATTCCTGATTTCTTTAAGACAGTTCAGAAAGTTTCTTTAAATTAAATGGATGTAACATAATAGTCTCAATCTTATTCTCTGCAAGAACTTTTACTTGGATGAGAGAAATAAAAAGATTTGGGGAACCTTGCAAAAAAAATTAAAAAAAATGAAAGAGTCTGGGCCTGTTTCATTGCTTCATAGCTCTGCTTCTAAACCAATGACCTCAACCACAGTATTTAATGAAGCAATCAATCTAATGAATGTTTAGACTTTTCACTGTAGTTGTCACAGTGTCTTAAAATACTTTATAAAACCATTCAGGACAAAAAATGTAAAAATACTTACGGAAAACAAACAAGAGCCCACTTCATAGTCTCAGCTTTAAATTTAAATTCTGCCACAACATTTGCYGGCAAAGGTGTTTCAGCTTAAGCACATTAACTGTGTTTTTTTCTTTTATGCATCCTGAACTGTTGTTTTATTATTATATGTTTGGATTTAGGTTTGCCTAATATTTTTTGAATCAAACTGAGAAACTAAAGTTACTAGTGAACCTTTAAACTATTTCCTGGGGGGATTCTAGCATACTATACATTAGAGTTATTATCTGTTGAAGCATACATTTGCTTATATGAAGGATGAGTGTGTTTCTACAAAATGTGATGGTGACCACCATCCTCTTCAGATAGCTGTCAGTCAAGGAAAAATAAAAAAATGTTTCTTCTTCTTCCAGACAATTTCCAAAGACGTTGATCTCACTACCTAAAGTGGCATGTTTGCCTTCACAGAGAAAACTTATGATGTGTTACATCAAGCATTAGAACTGATGTTCTGAAAAAACAAAATTTCCATTTTCTCCTAGCTTTTTATGCTTTTTAGAGTGTCCTGGTTTCAGCTGGGATAGGGTTAATTTTCTTCCTAGTGCTGTGTTTTGGATTTAGGATGAGAATAATGTTGATAACACACTGATGTTTTTAGTTGTTGCTAAGTAGTCTGCTAGTCAAGGACTTTTCAGCTTCCCATGCTCTGCCAGGTGCACAAGAAGCTGGGAGGGAACATAGCCGGGACAGCTAGCCCAACTGGCCAACGGGGTATTCCATACCATGTGATGTCATGCTCAGTATATAAACAGGAGGAGTGGTCCAGGAAGTAGCGATCGCTGTTTGCGTATTGGTTGGCGGGTGGTGAGCAATTGCATTGTGCATCACTCATTTTGTATAGTCTATCATTATTATTATTGTTATTGTTATTGTTATTGTTATTGTTATTTTCCCTTCCTTTTCAGTTCTATTAAACTGTCTTTATCTCAATCCATGAATTTTACTTTTTTTCTTCCCGATTCTCTCCCCCATCCCACTGTGGGGGGGAGTGAGCGAGCGGCTGTGTGGTGTTTGGCTGCCTGCTGGGTTAAACCACAAAAAAGACTTTTGTGAATAATTTTTAATTGAAAGTATTATCAGGTGAAATACCTGTAGGACCTATTTTTTTACTCTTCAGACAGTTTTTGGCTTTCAGCTCTTTCTTGCTTTGACCCTAACATTCTCTCAAATCCCACCAGCCAGCTGGGCACATGGAAACTTAGGTACAGGATGTCAAACAACGCTGATCTAGCTTTTCCTATCATTTTATTTTCATTTTCCTTGATGACTTTATCTTTTGTTTCCAAAGTGGAACGGATTATGTTAAAATTCTCTTTAGGTTTTCAATAGTCTTCAGTTTTAATAATATTAATTAAGAAAAAGAAAAAAATCTTACTAACTCCTATCATCTCTGCCTTTCTTCTGTCATTCCTGCTTCTAATTTTCCTGCTGCTTCTCTGGTTTGTTTGCTGCCAAAGAGACAGATTGTTCATCCATAATTCAACATTTATTATTTTTGAATTTGAATCCCTTTGATTTTCCTTAAATAGTTACAAAAGTTAATGAGTGCTGAAAACATAAATAGGAATGTCTACATTTAAAAGTTCTTACATTTCAGGATAAACTATTTCCAAATAATGAGTAAAGAAATCAGTTAGTAAGACCAAACAAAAATCTGAATTTAAGATCCATGAAATTCTCAGATGTTATATAGTTAGGAATATAATTCTTTAATCTCTGAATGAGTTTCCATATTTTCAATATCGGACACAATTAGCAATTGTTCCTGAAGTGACCCCATGTAATGATCTATAATCTTGTTGACAAGCCGGTTTTTTTTTTCTGTTGTTTCACTAGCTAGGCAAACAATTTTAAAAGGTTGGTTTTGTTTTTTTCAATTATTTGCTTTACTCTTTCACAACATAGTTGTCAGATACATAGTCTTCAGACTAAATGTATGCTGTGAATAGCCTAATGTGGCCTGCTAAGAAATTAAAGATTTGAACTCTTTCATAGTTTGTTGAGTCTTTACATAGGAAGCATCCTCTGACAGAAGGGAATTAAAGAGCTGAATTTACAGCTGGTAAACAGTGGTGGAATACCACGTAAAGTTCCATTAGGTAATACTCATCATAATATATTAGTCATTTTAGTATAATACTAAACAGCTTTCAAACTAATTGGCATATCACCCTTCTGAGTAATAACAGTCTAGTTTTTGTCAAATAATTGTGTTGATAATACTGTTAGATGAGATTTGGTATTGTTAAAGTTTTTCATGTTATTTTATGTTATGGTATGTTAGGCTTTTTACTTTTGTTCAAATAATGATGCAGTTAGTCAATAAATAATTTTAGGCACTAACCATACTCTGAGGTTGTCTTGACAGAGCAGTTAAAGGGGAACTGCTGTGGATGACCTCAGCCTTCGCCTTGTTCCCAATTGATCCAGCTGGCACATGGTATTTTGTGTTGGGAAGTTAAAATCAGCAGACTATCATGCAAGTCATTCTTTTCCCCTGTATGCTATTGGTTATGAGGAACTAGTATTGCTTAAGCTCTCCATAAGCCACTTACACAGTCATTGGATACAAGCACTCCATCTTAAGCTAGTGTTTCCTGCTGAAATGCTTAAATGTTTTTTTTAAATTGCATCATATTTATTTCATTATATGATAAAGAGTTCCATTTTATGTACTTGCACCTCTTGGAAGTACGGTAATTTGTGTATATTTGCTGTTCACCGTAACAAAAGCCAGATAAATGTAATGGAGAAAGAAGTAATAAATCTACCTGAGTTTATGACTTGGCCCTGTTCAAGTAGCAAAGTTAATACAAAAGATTTCTTCAAGCATAAAAAGTATAAAATGAGATAAAACTAAAATAGCTAAGTGAACCTAGAGGAAAAATGTATCACTGCCTGTTAATTTTAGGCAACATATTTTTCCATAAAACACCCTCACTGGGGAGTGATACTTGTTTTTTTGAAAGCAATTACTCTACTGTGCAGTACATTACACTGCAAAAAAACCACACCAATAAACAGCAATCATAATGATTCTTTAAAGTGTCCCCTGTGTGCTGTGATGTATCTATTGCTAACTTACACAGTAAATCTAAACTGTTCAGCAAACAGTATAGAATGTATCTGCAGGGCTTAATCCAGCTTTTCTCATTTAGCATTCTTAATAGTGCAAAATTGGATGCAACAATATAGTTTGAACAGCAACATTCCCAAAGTTTATTTAAATTTTCAGAAAACAACTACAGAAACTAAGCCATCGTTGAAAAATCAGATACACGACAGATTAATAAAGCATCATAAAGAAGAGTTGTAGGCCTTCATCTTGCAGACTAATTTGTATTGGTGCTACTGGGTCCTCTCTACCAGTCAGTCTTCAGGTTTCAGACTCTTCATTCTAGACTATGAAAAATATTACACTATTTAAACAATTGCCATATCTTTAATAATCACACACTTTAAAGCAAACTTTCTGCAACTTATTTTCTTATTTGACTATTATAAATTATTTTATCTCCTTTTATCACTAAGTAGAGAGATCTGTGTTATCCCTGATGCCTGAAGAAGAGTGAGGACTGCTTTCTCTGATGATTTTGGATTTCTACAAAATGGTGGAAGAAGCATCAACTCTGGAGTGGATAGATAAAAAAATGCGTCTCCATAAATTCTGAGTGGCCTGTAATGATTTCAGTACAGTCATATCACATATGAATTTTGCTTTCTGCAGTGGACTAGCCTTTGCAAACAGCCAAACACTGACCCAGATGCTTGCTCACTCCCACTCTGCGGTGGGACAAGGGGAGACAATGGGATGAAAAAGCTCACAAGTTGAGATAAAGACAGTGAGATCAGTTGCCAATTGCTATCACAGGCAAAACAGACTCAACTTGGGGAAAATTAACTTTACTTTATTGCAAATTAAAATAGGTTTGGGTAGTGAGAAAACTAAGAGACAAATATTAAAGCACCTTTCCTCCCCTCTTTCCTAGACTCGATTTCACTCCTTCAATCCAGACTCCTCATCCCCCTGTGAGGTGCAGGGGGTTGGTGGGGGGAAGTTATGGTCAATACATAATGGTTTCTTTCTGCCACTCCTTGCTTCTCACACTTTTCCTTTGCTCCAGTGTGGGCTCTCCACAGGCCTCAGTTCCTTCAGGAATATCCATCTGTTCCATCACGGGTCCTCCACCAGCTTCAGTGTGAATCTCTGCTCCAGCACCTGGAATACCACCTCCTCCTTGTTCTTGTCCTTGTCCTTGTCCTTGTCATTGTTATCATTATAGTCATTGTCATCGTCGTCCTCCTCCTCCTCTGCCTCTTCCTCCTCTTCTTCCTCCTCCTCCTCCTCCTCCTTCTCCTTCTCCTTCTCCTTCTCCTTCTCCTTCTCCTTCTCCTTCTCCTTCTCCTTCTCCTTCTCTTCCTCCAAACCCAGTGTTTCCTCTGCTGTTTCTCACTCTTTATGTTCCCTCCTCCTCTCTGCTTTCTGGTGTTATTTCCCTTTCTTAAATACACTTTCCCAGAGGTGCCACCATCTGGCTGATGGGCTCAGCTGTGTCCTATGGTGGGTCTGTTGGAGCTCGCTGGAACCAGCTATGTCTGGCGTGCAACAGCCCCTGGTCTTTTTCCACAGAGGACACCCACACACACTCCCAGCTGCCAGCACCTTGACACATACACACAATACACTTACATATCATGCCTGCTTTGGCAAAAAACTCAGCTACTTGTGATCATGTCGTAACATTTGTATGAAAATTTTATTTTGAAACTTAGACTGAGGAGACCTCTTTCCATTCACTTCTCACAGAGAAAGGTAAAGCACATTCTCATTTGCAACAGGATCTAAACTAATTTAAGAATCCATATTAAACAATATCCAATATAATTTTCCCATAACTGCCCAAAGGAGAGGTCTATATATTTCACAAAAGTCTTTGATGAAAGTTGAGGTATTTTAATTACAATAGCATTATGCCTAAAACAGTATTATGTCCAATTAATGGAAATTTTAAGACATAAGGCCTACAGTGGAGACATACTATCAGCTTCAGGTACTGTAAATGATGTATTAAACCTATTTATAACTCCAAAGATATTAGTCAAAGTTCAGAATTAGCTGTCTTCTACTGCATGTCATAATCCAGCATTTTTGATTGACTATGTCAGGAGCTGAGCATATCCTGAAATTGCTACCTGTCCACAGAAAATAAGAGTGCTCAGGAACTTCACCCAGAAAATTCTACTCTGTTTTTTATGTAAATGTGTTATAAAAAGCCAATGGCTCAACAAAAATAAAGAAAATGTTATGTAGCAAAGAGTTCATCAATTATCATTTTCACAGGCAACATCGCCTCACTTTTCAATTACTGTTTTGAGTCATTCTTACACCTTTAGTGACGGTAGTTGTTCAGGTCTTCTTTCCTTTCTGTGTTGAAGATTCCCACYCCTGAGTTATATCAAATGTTTGCATGGCTGTGATTTACCTGCATGGGCAGAAATTGACAATGAACAGATTACAATGCTAACTAGTTCTTGTTTAAACAATATGATTTATGACTCAAATTGTAATTCTAAATTCCTACTGCTCTGAAAGCTGCAGATTTTGTTCAGGTTTAATCTTTTCAAGAGTAGTTTTCCTCTTAGGCTGAAATGGCAAGAGTTCTTGCAAAGCTATTTCACACTATCAAGAAAAAGAAAAAGGTGCCCGGTGAAACTTTCTTAAGTGCATTCTTCAGTCAATTCAACTTACATTTCATTCATCTATTTCCAATCTCTTTTTACAACTCTTTACCTCCCTGAAGTGATTTCATTAATGATTACATATTATGATATGAAAATTTGTCTGTTCTTTATTTATTTACTAAAGATAGAATATATGATTGTAAAAAGTCAGAATTCTCAGAGTGTATGGATGCATAGAAGGAATCTGTTGCAAGTTTAAAGCTATATATGTGCTAGGAGAAAATAAAATTTGAAATATATTATTAAAAAGTCTTCAACAACCCTGACCAAGACTGTGAATAGCATTTTATGATATATTGTCTCACTGTGCAAATACACTACAATAAAATAATGATAAAAATATTTTACAAATTGATTTCCATTGGCATTTTAATCCCAAATTATCTGTGACTAATTGTCTCATATAAAATGTTCAAGTTTCTATAATTTCTGAGTTCTATTATGCTTTTGCTTGTGATTCCCTGCTGCTATGCTGTACATGGACTTATGTCACATCAAATTAAAAGAACTGGGGAATTGCCCTTTAAATGACTTTAGCTTCTGCTCTGATCTCCAATTAGTTATATTTTATTTACACGAGTCCTGAAGCAAAGCCAGGTTTAGTTAATAAGAGTTGACTTATTGCTAAGAACAATGGTTTTAGATTAAGCTTTTAGTGTTTAGGTTAACCCTAGGTAGATTCAGGAAATCAATTACTGAGTGTACTTATGGTTCAAATGAAAAAAAAAAATCCCACCTTTGAGTTATATTTAAAAAACCACACTTTTTTTCAAGCAATATTACTTGGAGTTAATTTGCAATGTAGTTATAGCACTAAGGTTGAGGATCTTACAAAAGGATATAGACAACTAAATATGGGTTTCATAATATTTGTAGATATACCAAGACACAATTCAGAAGTTTAGCTTGTGTCACTATTAAATCTAGCTACTCATATTTCCACAAAAAAGGAGATTTTTGTCAGCACTGCTGTATCCATCATACCAAAATTCTCATAGGTGATGAAAAACAGCTTTCTGTGATAAGGGATAAAGCAGTAATAGCACAATAGCACAATCTGTGAAGGCAAGACTGATCTCTTATTCACAGAGTGATTTCAAATTGCCAGAAGGGACCGCTTGCTGTAAGAGTGTCTTTGTGGGGAACATCTTCAGCAAAATTGAATAATAATGTTTCTGTGGACCTTAAGCACTTTGTGCAGGATGTGTGTTTTCCTGAACTCATTTCATTTCCATAATCACCAAAAATGTGTCAATATTGCAAAACAGTTCTGGTTCGTACAAATGATCCTGGACACCTCCTGGGAAATATTTCTTTATGCACGGTGTATAAAGAAGTCCCATTCAAGTAAGGAATCTAAGAGGAAAAGGTTTCATATTTTGTTCTCATTTCTGTTCTGAAAGGCTTTGAAAATATGAGAAAGAACAATCTGAGCACACATAGATTTCTGTGATTAGGCACTTTCTACACACTTTTCAGCTTCGATTCCTTAATCCYGTTAAACATTATTTGCACAGCAGGTACTTACTGAGAGTAGCTTTCATTGTAGCTGGAGATTTCTTCAGTGAAAGCTCTGAAAATCTGAAGCTCTATTAATACCTTTTTTYCCTTCATATTTCTCAGTCTATAAAGTAGATTGAAAAAAGCATCTTTTAATGTACACGTTTTAAATACGAATCTTTTCATTCCTGATGTGAACTGTGTTCTGTTTCATTTGATAGGCCTTTAACACATTATTCAGTTGTTGCAATCAGCAGGCAACTGTGTTCATAGAATCGAAGAACCTTCAGGTTATCTCAAAGGAAGTTGTGAATTAAATTTTATTTAGCAATTCATGTGCAGTACATTACATTAAACATTCACCATGTTTGTCAGAGGCAAAGAGGGGAAAAAGAGGGAAAAATCTCGGACTTCTGAGAAAATCTCTTTACAGATTTCAATCAGATTTTTGCTTCTCTAATTTTAGTTGTCTTCTTGCTTCTACCTTCATGAGACAGGGGAGCTCTTCGTGGGTTTGGTTTGGCTTGTGAAGATGTGCAAAACAGTGTCTTCTAATTTCCTTATGAAAAGCTGACTTACAAAAAAATTTTGAAGATTCTGTATCAGGAAGGAGAAGTTGTCCGCAGAAAGTGAGGCAGGCCAAAGAACATGTAGATACAAAGCACAGGACCATTTAGATAGTCTTTATCTTCCCTGTTTGGTCCTACACGGAAGATAGAGTGAACCAAAGAAGGAATGAACCATTCCATCTTTGGTACTTTCTTTCCTTCAAATAGAACATTTCAACTTACATTTAGGGAGCATTTCAAGTTACAACATAGTATTAATGCACTACTTAAATGAAAAGGACTGGCTGAAAAGTGATACAAAGAGTTTTACAAAGGAACACATGCAAGATCTATGTTTTAAGCATGTGGATTAATTCCAATGTGGAAAGAAGACAGTTTTTTCAGAAAGCAGCCTAATAAAATGAAAGAGATCTTGTGCAATAGAGAACAGGCCTTATCTTAAGTTGCTTGAACTTGAACCTTGAACTTGAACCTTGACCACCCCATACTGCAGGTAACATTTTCCATTGTCAAGTAGTAAGCTCATACTGTTTCCTATATCAGAAGAATCCTGTGTTGTGAAGAAAGGTCTTAAATCTGTCTCCTAAATGCCTGGCTAATAGGATAACTAGCCAACACAAATTTCATTAAAATGTAGTAATTTCTGATTTTTTAATTATTATTATTTTGAACAAATTAATGTTTTCTAGTGGAAAAACACTTTGTAGAAAAATTCTTAATTCCCTCTATAAATAAGATTAGCAAGCACTTTAATTATAAACAGTAAATTTATCTTGTTCTGATGCCTGACAGAAACATGAATTATACCCTGAGGGAAATAATGGATTCTGTGGCTGTTGCTAATGATTTGAGAGAAAGTTTTTAGGAGAACTCAGTCCCTCACAATTTATGTGTGCCAATAGACTGTTCCCATCATCTACCATTTCAAAATATTGCAGAAGCTTTACAGCGATATCCTTTTAAAGTCTCCAACTTTGTCTGTACAAGCTTCAGAGGAGAGTTGAGAAACTGAACAGCTTCATCTTCTACAAATAACAAGTTAAAACATGCATAACCCAAGCTCAGGATAGTGACAAATCCTAGCTGTCCTTATGGTGTACAGATTTTGAGCATTTCTAGAAATGACTTCTCAGCTGACTTGTCTATCAAATTTTGACCACAAAATGGTAGTGGGAGTGCAGCTGAGGTATAGGTCAGCAGTCTGGGACAGTGCTGCAAGTCCTATCTGCCCACATTAGGGTTCTGCTTGAAGCTAAGCAAAATTAATTGTATAGGCTGTAATTTTCTGTCTGTTTGAGTCTTTCAAGCAGTATAAATGAGAAGAAACTTGGGCCTTGAGCCCACAGAGGTGATTTTGGGTTCAGGCTTACACTCAAAAAGCAGTATATCGTAGACATTGCCTCCTTCAAAAGGCTCTGAGGAGTTTTGCTTGATCAGAATAATCTTATACTGTATCCTCTGAGTTTATTGACACACAAACTGCTCCTAATACATTAATAAAAAATGTACTGTCTAGATTTAACACTGACTTCATACCATGGAAACTGGCCTTTGACCCGATTTCACTTTTCCCATTAATATCCCCCCACAATCTTCAAGACTTTTGGGACTGTGTCCTGGTTTCAGCTGGGATAGAGTTAATTTTCTTCCTAGTAGTTGGTATAGTGCTGTGTTTTGGATTTAGCATGAGAATAGTGTTGATAACACACTGATGTTTTTAGTTGTTGCTAAGTAGTCTACTAGTCAAGGACTTTTCAGCTTCCCATGCTCTGCCAGGTGCACAAGAAGCTGGGAGGGAGCATAGCCAGGACAGCTGACCCAACTGGCCAATGGGGTATTCCATACCATATGACCTCATGCTCAGCATATAAAGCTGGGGGAAGAAGAAGGAGGGGTGGTACGTTCGGAGTGATGGCGTTTGTCTTCCCAAGTAACTGTTACGCATGATGGGGCCCTGCTTTCCTGGAGATGGCTGAACACCTGCCTGCCGATGGGAAGTAGTGAATGAATTCCTTGTTTTGCTTTGCTTGCGTGCATGGCTTTTGCTTTCCCTATTAAACTGTCTTTATCTCAACCCATGAGTTTTCTCACTTTTACCCTTCCGATTCTCTCCTCCATCCCACTGAGGGGGAGTGAGCAAGCGGCTGTGTGGTGCTTAGTTGATGGCTGGGGTTAAACCACGACAGACTGATAAAGTGATTTTTTCAAATATACAAAGACCGTCCTTTTCTCTTGTCAGAAAATCTGATGCAACAACACTGGAGTAACTACCATTGGATCAGAAGAATTGTGCTTAGGTAAGACTAGGATAATAAAGCCAGGACTTTGTTGTCATAGTAGTTTCATGTGTATTGACTATGACAGAAAAAATCTGGACCATACAACATATGCAAAGATTTAGTGGTTATCAGATATTCTTGAGGCTAACCCTTGGAACTACTGTAAGACAACTCAAATGTTACAAATGAAATGCAAAAGTTTAAGGTGTGTTAAGGGAGATTCAGGCTGGCATTACAAAAATATCAGTCTTGAAAGAACTGAAGAGCCCCAAAATATATTGTCTAGGGAAATTTAAAGTCTAAATTATTGGAAGTTTTAAGAACAGATTGGACAAACCCCTGTCAAGAATGGTTTAGGTATTGTCAATCCTGCCTTTGAATAGATAACTTCTCAGGGTCCCCTCCAGCTCTTTTTTGTTGTTCTATGATTTTACATCCATTCTATTATATTAACTGGAGTTTATTCTAAATGTCTGAGAGTCATCCCACTCTTTTCCATTTGGCAATCTCAGGAGTATATGTATAGTACCAAGTCATTCAAGAACTAGGAAGTTCTGCTCACATTTCTGCGTGATAGTTTTTTTCTAAATTCTAGTAATCTAAGGAAAAACCCTGAAAGTCTCACAGTACTGTTTGGGATAAAAAAAAATATTTCTTTCATTTCTGGCTTAAAAAGAAATATAGATAACTCAAGGTTTCTAAATTTTTTTGTGATTCTTTATGCTTTCACAATTTCTATGTCAAATATTCCTTGCACAATTTGGATGACATAGGTGATTCAAGGAATGAAGTGTCACTATTTCTGTGTCTAAAATACCTGTGAGTAAAGGTCTCTGTCCTGTGGGAATATCACATTTTTAAGACTAACTCCTTTGCATAGTAAATGTAGGTGCAGTTTTCTTTGAAATTCATGTCCAGACTGAATTACAGTCTGCAAGAGAAAGACCTTTTGATAAGCATGGAGAGTTTGATTTGAATTAAAAAGTTGGATCTTTTATTAAATGAAAAAAGAAAACTGCTTCATTTTTTCTTGGTGATTCTGCTGAGGGCACTCTGGGGCTTCTGCAGCATGACTGCAATCAGAGCAGTGCCCTAACAATCATTGATTAATCAAATGCAGAGGCATATAATARCCATCATTTAGTATAAAATTAGTCATCTTATGTTTTCACCAGAAAGTCTATTTTTAGTGTGTGTTTTTCCCTCTAACTTAAAATCTTTTTAATATCAGTTCTTTGCTTGAAAATTACAAGCTTTCTGTAACATGCAGACTATCTGCAGTGGCAGTTTTGGCAACTGTAATTGGGGGAATACATTAATACAAACAGATGAATAGTGAAGATGGAGGAAAGAGAGACTAGAAACAGAAAGAGAAAAAGAAAGCATGAATAACAAATGAAATACACATATAAATTTAGCTTCAAACATGTTTTCATAAAGAAACAAGTATATCCAATTTCTCTACCTTTTGTCATTTCTACCACTTTCTCAACATTTTCTATTTTACAGTAATTTTGGTATGACAATACCCACCTCACTCTTTGAGGTGCTCTAATACTGAAATTCTTTGCAGAAAAAATACTAGTCAGTAAGTAAGGTTTTAATTATGGCTTCTTTTACACATTTTTCTGGATCAGTATCAGGCTTTTACACCATATAGTGCTTTATCTGAACTGATCAAACTCTATCCTTAAACCAATCATGACTATTCTTATTTCTCCTATTGGAACCATATTCCAGGACATTATTCATTCAACAAAGAGAATACCCCTACAGCTTACACACTTTACATTTCATTGACTAATTTTTACACTAGTTATTCTTGTGCCCAAATGGTTAGCTTAACTCTTTTTTTTTCCCACTACTAATGCTAACTGATACATTTTTGAGAGCCAATACTATAAGTTTTTTACCTTTATATTATTCTATTAACCAGCTGAAAACTTCCTAAAGATACTTAGGGTAGAATGGCTACTTAGCAGTTCTGTTCTGGATACAGTACCTATAAAAATTCTATCATCTCCTAATTATCATAATGAAGATACTTCTAAATGACACTCATATTTTAAGATCAGTGATTTGATCTAGAGACTTCAGGGGAATTACCAGCTAAAGTCATACAGGATTGTTCACAGCAAACCATAATATTTGAATACTCCATACAAAGAAACCCCTAATAGCATGCCACTAAGTTTTTACTCTTGAATAGCTGAGATTGGAGAATTAATCTCAGATTAACTTTTGCATCTGGATGTCTCAAATGATACGGTGCTACAACATATAAAAAAATAGTATGAACAATTTATTAGACACTAATAAGAGAAATCAGCCATTGTTAGACTATAGCTTTTATCTTGATCAAGTCACTGGGCAATAAAATATTTTCAATTACTTTTGCAATTTCAAGTGATATTACAGCACGATATTTTCTTTGCTTCTGTTTTGGAAAAAATGCTTTTAGTTTTTTAGACTCCTGACATATAAATAAGTGAAATAAATTCAAAATTACTTTCTGTTTCAAAATATGTATTTATAATAGGAGATATAGTTATCTAACTTCCAGTGTAATTTACCTGGATATATTGAAAAAAAAAAAAAAATCACAAAAACATAACAAAATGTTTTTCTTTTACAATATGTAGTCCTTTAAAAGATTTGTCTGAGGACGGTCATTGTACTTTTAGTTATCTTATATCCTGATCTATGTATGTATATCTCTATGTATGTACACATAGAGATAATTAAGGTCCAAGGTGTATATATATGTGTGTGTGTACATATACACATTTTTTTTTCTCTCTCTCTCAATCTATCCATCTTCATGGATAGTGTATTCATAGTGAATATCTCCCTGTACATTTTAATTTCTGATCTACATAAATCAGTTTAATTTCTTACCATCTAAGGTGTTCAGCAAGACACTTCATTTACTTAGAAGCTGGTGTGAAAGCAATACATTTATATTTAGTACATGTAGTTCTTAAATAGTCTTATTGTGTAAGAAAACACTTTTTTTAAAATGTACAACTGCATATTACTCCCACTGTAAACAGACTAAAGCATTCAGGGGCATTAACCTAAAGGATATTGGAATAGATCAGTTAGAATAGGTCATTGTGGGGCAAACCCAGGAATGAAAAAAATTTCTGTCTCTGGGTCAATAAGTGCCGTTGACTCTCTCTTTCTAAGTAATTGTGTGAACATCATAGTTGTAATGTACATTTGATCATTTAAGGAATGTTAAAATCCACTTTAGAACACTTGTGTTAGACATGATTTTGCTCTCATTTTTCCACTGGGAGAAATTCATAAGTAAATAATTGTAAATTACTATATACAATCACTTTTCTGCTCTGGTTGTACCTTAGTTTTGGGAGAGGGGATATGGATGTGAAAAGAAATAATTATTAGGGTTTGCAGACTTTGGTTTAATAGGACAACAAAGGATACAGAAAAAAAAAAAGACATTTACTGATATGCCTTTCATAACAGGAAAAAAGTGTTTACTTCCATCTTCAGAAGTTAAAATAAGCTTACGTTGACTTCAGTAGCTGAAGAAATGCTCATATGAATTCTGTACCTCAGCTTTAAGACAGAACCTTACAGCTCAAAGAAGAGAAGTATTCATTGTTTTTTAATGCGCCTGACGGTATGAACACTGCTTTTGTGTTCCCTTAAAACCGAACATACTGCAAAATCTTTTTGGTTGAGCACAGCAGAACATAGTGTTGGGTGTCATTCGGTAATAACTTCAGGAATCTGAATTTCCACCTGTAAGCAGGCTGGGAAACTTGTGACTTTCTAGGCATAATATAGGCTCGGATAGAAAAGAAAATCAACACAAATGTGTAGAAGAGTTTCTCTAGCAGTATTGCTATTTCTGTATTGCTGTTACAGAGATGTTTTATAACTGTTTTTGAGGACTTAACATCTTTTGTCTCTAATTTTCCTTGTAAGCAGTCTGAATTTGGCCTGACAGAAAAATTCATCTGTTCTTTTAGTTGATTGAGACAAATCCTTGCCATTTTATCTACTTAATCTCAGTCATATGGCATCACAACATACCCTAATAAGAGAGGCAGAGCTCTGAGTGTGCTGGCTAAATCTAGGTGTAAATGTAGGGGGTTTTTCCCTGGAAAAACAAGAGAGGATACTCTGAGCTTTACTCAACAATGATCCCATGTGAAAGCATCATTCATGGATGGATATCACACTTAGCCTTCAGTCCAGTCACAAGATTGTCCTAAACAAGAGGGAGTGGCTTTAAACTAACCAGTTGGTTATAGGTTAGATACAAGATAGTAGATGAATAAAAGTCAAGCAATGGTAATATGGAATAAGCAGGAATTAATTGGCTTGTAACACATGAAGATCCTGAAGATCCTATAGCTTTGGCAGGCATGATACTACTCATTCAGTCATTGTGTCCTGCTAGAAGAGTACCTAAATGCTATTAGTAATGGATTTTCGAAAGTATCGTCTTTAACCATGCTCTTTTGCTTCTGTAGGATCTGCAAAGCTTGTAGGAGCAGGACAGATACTAGTCGCTATGGTGATTAACTTTCTTGGGGCTTCCTGAGGCTTTAAAAATGCATATTTAAACCCTGGCTGTGCTTTGTTCTAAACCAGAAGCATGAAAAATTGTAATGACATAGTTGTAATCGTGGTTGGTGATGCAGCAGCAAAATAAAATCCCTATCCAATATGCCCACTGTGTTTAAACAATTGAGTTTGTGAAGTGAGTAACGTCAGTCACAGAGATAAGCACCCTTGCTGAGCTTTCAGCAGCATACAGGTCTCACTTTTGCTTCATGCTACAAAATACAGATGAAAAAGATAACTATCTTGAGGAAGAAGCCTATCAATTGTAAGGGATTTTGGAAAAATATGAGTGCAGAACACAGTCCTGTGACTTCTAAAATTACTTGCAGCAGCTAAAAAATCCCTGCCTCAGGCATAATACATACAGTCTGGTATAAGCTGTAGAAACTCTAAGCAAAAAAAAGATCTCTCAATATTACCCAAATCCAACACAGTATACACAGTGACAAAAATAGACAACATGCCTCCCTGCTCTAATTTTGCAATTTATTTCCTTTGAACTTCCTGCTCTGTTGCTGTGGAAAAACATTATTGAAATGCCTACTAAGGCAAAAAAGTGACACTTTTCATTTTGAAAAAAAAAAAAAAGAAAAAAATGTTCTTCTTTTACACTCTTAGATTCTTGCTCAATTCTTCTGCTGCCTGCCTGCAGGTCATCTGCAATGGTACTCCCGGAGGGCCCTATTGGCACTAAGCAGCAGGTGACGCGATTCAAAGAGTACAGACTAGGCGGATGTAACCAGTTCTTAATGCTGCTTGACCAAGCTGCCTGTCAGCTGCTGCTTGATGAAAGAATATGGAAGACAGGAGAGTAAGGATGTTTCATGGCCCTGGGGTATTTCGGAAGATCCAGAAGGCTCTTCCTATTTGCATAAGGCACTGTGTCTTAGATAAGATGGTTTCATTCTGCTTTCATGCAGCATTTTCCCTACATGTCGCAAGTCAGGACCAGCAACCCAGACTGCTATCTGGTTTTGTTCTGAGTTGTCCCTTCGTCCACTCATTATCACACTGATGTTGCCAGAACTGCTTAATGTGAATAAGGTAGACAGCAGGGTGGAAGGATTCCCTCCCTGTCCCAGATAGTTCTCTTTACTCGCCTTAAGTGAACTGTTTGATTTGGCTAAAATTGTTCCACCGTTCAACAGACAAATTTCTTTCTTGTGTAAAAATCCCACTGAAATCAGTGAAACTACTCTAGGAAGCATATGCTTACCAGTGGGAGTAGAGAGTGGCAAGGGACATGAAACATCAACTTGTAGTTAAAAAGGTAATTATTATTGACTTGTTTTCCATCTTAGCCGATGAAAAGGCTAGTGTTCTGAGAAGGAAGAAGTCACTTAAAAGCCATATTTTTGGCCTGCTTCTTGATTGGCTGTTCAGCTTCTTACCTCTCTCCTGCCCTTCTGAAGTGCTACCTTTCCTAGATCTTTCAGTTTAGAAAATATCTAAAAACAGTTTTATAACCTTCATTTTGCTTTGCCTTCGAAACAGAGCTCTACAGGGTACTGAGTTAATATGAAGTAAATGAAATCAAGAAACTGATGAATTTTGTGATCAGAATTAAATTAAAAGAAATTAAACATTCTGAGTCAATATTAGCTTTCAGCATTCACAACTGCCAAGGTTCACCAGTCAACTCTATCTGTCCATAGCAAACAAATAGTTTTCCAAAATGATAAATCATATTTTATTTAAAAAATAAATTATTGGAAAAAATAAATCTGCATAAACATATATAGTTATTGCCTAAGTAGGAGCATTAGATAGTATAGAACAACTTATTAGCAGTAAATGTGTCCAAACGTGATACAAAATAGATGTAGAATTGCATAGAAGACCACAGTTGCTCATAACATTGATTCATTATGTTATATCGTTTTTACGGGATGACACTAKGGATTCTGTCACTTTGCTCTCAGATGCATCCCAGCATAACCTGTAAAACACTTATACTACATGTCCTACAGGAAGCTTATTATAAGCAATCTAAAACATGCCAAAACAAAGAGGAAGCATTATGTAGTAGATAACACAGGAGACCGAAAATGCAGAAAGCTTAGGTTAATGGATCATCTTCTGCAGAATTTGTGTGTGATCTTGCTGAGTTGAGCAACCCATGTGAATTTATTTCCACATCTGTAAAACGGCAACAATGTCTATGTAAACAGAACGTTATGAAGCTCAGTCTAATAATGTTTGCCAAGAATCTTGAAATTCTTGTACACAAGACACTGTATTATTTATTGTATTACTTCATCTTTTATATAAAACAAAGGCTGAGAGTGAAAAAGTACAATTGAGATGTCATTTTTGTATATAATGTATGCTATGCCAATTAAATTAATGTAAAATCAAAGGTGTTTGACTGATATTTATAATGCTGTGACTAAACCTACTTAGAAAATTTCTGTTGGAATACTTTTAAATGGGAAATATTCACAAAATTGATGTTTTATGCCTGCAATTTTGAAGTATTTCCTTTTTTTTTGGTCATAAAAGTAAAAATTAATTGCACAGAGGTAGTGAAATATTAGGGAACAGAAGTACTTTGTCTCTGCCTGTGAGGCTTTCAGCAATTTCAGCAAACTGGCAGGAATTTTGGGCAGAAAGCAAGCCAAAAATTTCTCTTTATGTTATCCCAAAACCAAATTTTCCTGGGAATCCCTTTGCTCATAAAAGTGGTATTTTTAGTTTTTATCCTGAAGTGAAATGACAAAAGTTTCCATTACTTTAGAGGGAGATTTTTAATTTTCTATTGCTGTTTATACAGAAAGCTGTTAGGCAAGTAATAGACTTAAACTKAAATTAAATATTTCTGAGTGCCATGCTGTTGCACAATACATGCATRTGCCATTGAAGAGCCTTGATATAATAGGATAAACTAATTGATACATATATGGCATAAGCAGTTGCTCTGAATAGTGACTTATCTGAAAAACAAAGCACTTCCTATGTGTCTGACATCTTCAATGTAAGAATTTCAGTTGCACGAGATTACAAATGTAAAAGTATATTTTAATAATCCCAGTCACATTGCAACAAATTCTGGTTTCTCTAATCTCTGTTCAATATCATGGGTCTTTGTGAAAATAAGAGAAAATATAGGCTAGAATGTGACAGGATATTGTACAGAGAACTTTCACTAATCCATCTTCTTCCAGCTCACATTACACTGATGTCATTTTTCTAGGAACTGTTGTTGAGGAAGTGCTGTGGCATATTATATAATTATTCTTTTATCTCACAATACTTCTATTTCCAAGACTGGAATGATGAGGGGAGGGATGTCATCTTCTAGCAGCTTCACCTATGGATTCATAAGACAATTTTAAAGTTATTTTACTAAGACCTAAATCCATAAAAAATTTTTGCACTGAAACCTTATGATAAGGAGCTACATTTGTAGGAAATGCACAATATTTTATGGAGAAACCAAAAGAATGTTCAATTGCAGAAGGTTTTAAAAAGATTAATTTATTTTTTTAAATATTGTACCGTCAAAGATATATGTTTTCCCACAGTTGAACTTCTACCAAGTTACTTTGCTATACKAGGGAATTTCAGTTTAAATTTCCAGCAGGCACACATACACATTTTGCTTTGCAACCTGCAACACTGAACTCTCTACTTATTGTGAAATCAGACCTCATCTGAAAAATACACTTTTGTCATTACAGCTAGGTTACTTTGGGGTTTCTTTTCTGTTGATAGGTCCTCTAAGAAACTAATTCCCCTCAATTAGGTATGACTTGACAGTAACAAAAGAGAGGTTAATTCCTGGACTGATGGAATATGTAAAGGAACAGGAGATGAGGAGAGAAAGATAACAGTATAAAGGTTTTGCCACATGGCATATGCTTTGCACCTRAATTCCTACATTTACTTTCTGCTACGGCTCCAAATGAACTTTTGTCTTCTTTATTCCCAGTTTTCATCTCAGATGCTTTGGGAAGGTTTAACTGCAACTTAAACACTGAACATTACAGCTGCAAAATCCAGGTGCTCCATTGTGATATACATTTTTGTAGCAACAGCATCTGGACACTTGGCTGGCTGCACCGTGGAAAGCAACTGGCTCTAACACTGCTTGTATTGGCATCCAAGGAATTGCCTAAGGATCAGTCTGCTGTGGGGCTGGCTGGGATATGCTGCCCAGCTGGAGGCCGTAGTCCTTTGATAGGCCTGTCATTGTCAAGAACTTGTTCRAGTTTATATACCTAAGAATAAAATCCTGTTCAAATTTCTCATGATCTCTTCCACATGTAAAGCCCTATTATGGTACAAAGGAGCTTGTCGAAATTCATTGGAGTTGAGATATAAGGAACTTTTAAGGACCCACTACTTTGGCTAACTCTTTCACAATCCATGTACTGTAGAATATGCCACAGAAAACTGCATTTCTGTGTTATGTCAACATTTTATTCCAAAATAAAACCATTGTGAGATAACTGATTTACAGTAAAAATTAAGAGATTTTAATCTGAAATGTAAAAAAAAAACACCCCACAAAACAAAAACCAAAAAACAGCACCACAAAGACCTTGAATTGTTAAAGGAAATAACCTGAGGAACAAAGATTGGCAAAGTCTTTCAAGCACACTTCTTATGGCCATACAGACTTGTGACTGGAAATATTTCCTTTCACTTAGACTCACAAGAATATATATAAGAAGTTCAGAAAACCTCTGGTAAAGAAGTGAAAGGAGCTGTGAAATTAAGATTAATAATATTGGCTCTATGCATATAATAGGACTGAAAAAGATTTTTTTCTTTTCAATCAATAATTTATTTTTTAAATTTATTTTTGTCTGGTTTCTTTTTCAAATTACAGACACTTAATAACAACCAACACCAAACAAACAATAGTATTTATTCCAAAGTGAGAGCACAACTCAGAGCTGTTCTTCTACCTACAGAGGAAATGGCTGGCAAAACAGTTGTGTGGATATTATTAATGAGCCTGTATATGCTCTTTTCCTCCCTCCAATGACTGCTAATATTTCTGAGTTTCTCCAAGTATCTTCTTCCGCCTTCTACAGCCGGAAACTTCCTGTGCATCCCCCTAATGCCAGCAAAAAAACGCACCAAAAACTGTTAGTTCTAAATCATTGGTTTGGAAACTGTCCTACACAAATCCTTTGTGAGAGCAGAGAAAAGGGTGCAGAAGTCATCTGACGGCTCTGCTGCAGTTTACCAGCATCCCAATTTCATGTAGCCTGCAAGGCAACTATAATGAGCCTAATGTCAAACTGCGAAATGCATAGATATGCAAAAATATCTTGCTGTGCATATGAAGATGCTAATAAAAGTATTTTTTTTACAGGAAAATCTCTGGGKTTTTTTCTGGAAAATGTCTGATTATTGGTTAATATGACAGGGAGTGACCAAAAAAAAAAAAAAAAAATCACTACCTAAATGTGATTCTTTGGCTTTAGTTGTTTGTTGAAATATATGAAAAACTCCATGCAGATCAGACAGACCTCCTGGTAAGGCCAATGTTATTACCATTTTGAGAAGGGCGACAACCTGCACAASTTCCCAGACCAGATTTATGAACAATTGCAAATTATGGCTGATTATTTTAATAGCAAATAAGCCAGGAACAATTGCAGACAGTACCTACCATAAAACCTGGAATAAGGTTAACATTAGGTTATTCCTGTGTCTGGAGTTTGGTATTTGTTGACTGTGGACAATTTTTCATTTAGTTCACACATCCACAAGGTCACTCCCTTTTCTTTGGATTTCTTTGCTTAAATCACCATAAAAAGAGGCAGGCTCTATATTTAGGACCTTTAAATACATATTCAGAGCATACAGATTTCTCCATTAACTACATCTATCTCTTAAAACTCCTAACTGAATCTAGGCACTGTATCTCCCTAGCTAGAAAATTTGTCATTTTTTTCAGACATTTCAGTACCTAGGGTATCTGCTGGTGATCTGAATGAGGTCATAACTTCCATTACTTGCATTTCTTCTTAACACTGAAGAAAGAAATTACATTGGGTGCATCAAAGACATTCTAAGACACTTTGTGCCATGATGTTCTCTCATGAACCTATAAAATATTTCATTAATGTTTTCATGAAAGGTTATCCTATAGAAACTACAAAGACTATGTATTACCATATTACTCATTATTTCTCCAACTCTTTCTGAATCTGCTTAGGACTTCTCGGGTGAGGTGAAGAGAAAAGAAGTTCATTCACCACTACTCATGATCTGTTTGATTAGGCAACCATGTGATAGCCAGAACACGATCACATTTTCATCATGTTACTTAAAACTATGCTGGAAAACGTCATTAAACTCAGGAAGCAGGGGAGCAAAGAACAAGACTTTTTTTCCATCTATTCATATACCTGGAATAGTAAATTAGGAAACACATTCAATGGTTTAATGATGCAGTCAGTTGCCCAGAAAAAGCTCAGACCCACCCAGGTTAATGGAGGTGCAGAGCCGTGTGTGGGCAGCTGTACCATTTCCAAAGCTTTCAGGCCACATGGATCTTCAGTAAGAAAGTGCAGCTAGGAGTAAACTGGCATCATGTGGAGACAGTCCCTTGAAYATTGAGGCCCTGGATCTAAACCCGCTGAGGCAGTGTGATCCAACACGTACTCAGCCCAAGTGGTTTCGCCGAGTTGTCTAGCCAGGCCAGCTCCCAAGGAATCGGTCTTTCACACTGGATCTCTTGTTCCTGTTAGGGGAGAAGTAGTGCCATGGCACTTCCCAGAGGGCATTCTGGTGCAGTGCTAGACATCAGCTGAGACTCAGTGCTGGCAAGGCCACAGTCTTGCTTTAAGCAGTCACTTCGTCCAAATGTGGGGAAAGTAGAGCAGAAACCCAAGTGACTCTGAAGGAGCCAAACTAAATCTGGCATGGCTATTGCTGACATAAAGTTCACAAGCCTGCCTCACCAAAACTGGTTCTTTGCAGATACACAGAGGACAGGAGTTCTTTCCAGTGGCCACATAAAATTTTCTACTGCTAATGGTCTCTGGCCCACACTTATTGGCCAGCTCTTCCAGGGATTTTTTGGCAGACTGCAATTTGATATGGACAAAGGCGAGCCAGGAGCCTTTTGAACAGCTTAACAGCTTAGATGGTGGAATTCCAGTGCGTGGCAATATTACCCATTGCTGCTTAATTTACTACTATAGATGCTGCATATTTTCTAGATTTATCCATTAACCCAGCTCCATATTATTCAGGTTAGTGGAAAGTTGATTGCAGTTCATATTAGACCAATAACTACTACTTCCATATGGTATTATTTCATTGTACTATTTTGCTTTTGTATAACTTTTAGAAAATAATTACCTTAGGTCAAATGAACATTGCAGAGTTGTGCAGGGATAACTAAATCACTGGTTGAAAAAAAAAAAAAAAAAAAAAAAAAAAAGGAAAAAACTGAAGGATCATCTCTATAGCTCCTGTTGCTATGATAGAAAATGTCCTTTCTACTGAAGCAGCAGAGACATCACCAGTAGCTATATTAAAATACTTTTATTACTTTAACCTTCCAATGGGCTTTACAGAAATACTTGAAAATAGAATTCAGCAGCTTTGCTAACATGAAAAGTTGCAGCTGTCTTTTTCCTTCTTCCTCTGTAGAGTGAATGAAATAATGTAATAACACCTTATCTGATGTAATCCTTCAACACTTAGTCTTTTACTATTTAGATATACATACATTTTTTCTGTTATGATAATTCAGTATGATAGTAATGGGGAAAGAATGTAAGTTCTGAATAGCGCTGGTGCTCCACTGTCTAACTTCTTGTAATTAAAGAGAAAAAAAAGGAGGGCTTTTCTTATCCGATTTGACAGGACTTATGCAAATTCTGCGCTCAGCATTCAGTCTATCAGAAATGCATGGTTGCTGCAGTATTTCAAAAGGATTTTGTGCAACGCTTTGTGTCTTCTTTTTTGATTCACATGATATTTTAATAAAGAATAACTTCTTGAGCATATAGCAATAAGAAGAGCTTCAAAAGCACAATATCCTTCAAAACATATTTGAAATAGGCATTGAACTAAATTTGAGATAATACACAATGTAGATGATGTGTCCAAGATGGTAAAGGTTTACTGACATGATAAGAACTTTTCTCTTAATTCTTCAATAGTTTACAGGATTAAAGAACATGAATTTATATTAGGTTTAATGAATTACTGGTGCAAATTAAACATGGCTTCTCTAAAATCATGCATTTGCAGACCAATGACAGAAATAGCAAGCCATCTATTCTACTAGGAATCTTTTTTTCTGGCTCTTGTCTTGATTTCCATGTTCATAGTAGGTTTGAAACGTGGCAGTTGTAGACACTTAAAAATTATCTGCAGGAAAATGCAATAATGTATATTTGTTGATTTCCAATGAATATGCTATATGAGTCCTCTCTGAACTTTATCCAAGAAATTTAACTGGCCGGAGTTCGATACATATGTTTTTTAATGCCTTTTTGGGGGTTTTTGTTTGTTCGTTTGTTTTTGTTAGGGTTTTTTGTTGGGGTTTTTTGTTTGTTTGTTTTGGAAGACTTAAAATAAAAGAAATCCAAATGTAAAAAGCATACCCCACGGACAAATTGTGCAGATGAGTACCAAACATTCCTTGGACACTATATAGTGGCAAGTGAATTACAGTGTTGTGTCAACATAATCTCTCTAATCCTGCCAGTTTTTATATGGACCTTTGTTTAACAGAACCTCTCCAGATCTCAATGGGTGAATTGTTCGAAACAAGTAGGTGGAAATTAACACAACAGCAGAGGTATTTACTATGTGCATAGGTGTTGATATGGATTATACATTTGTTGAATATTAGGTGTACAAGAAACCTGTTGAAATTCAAAGAAAAATGGTGGAAAGATATCTGCAAAAAGCACAAATATGCCATGCCTATGTATGTGGTGGACATCTTGCTCACTGTAAGTGACAGCTCTTATAAATTTTGCTTGATCTGATTTTAATAAAATAATCTTTTTTCATTAGCTTTTACTGCAGCAAATTATGAGGAAATTAGCAATAGTATGCATTCTTTGCAGCAAGATGGGGAGGCAGTTGAGGGATTGCTGTATAATAAATCATAGAATCATAGAATCATAGAATCATAGAATCATAGAATCATTAAGGTTGGAAAGGACCTCTAAGATCATCAAGTCCAACCATCAACCCAACACAACCATGCTCACTAAACCATGTCCCTAAGCGCCTCATCTACATGTCTTTTAAATACCTCCAGGGATGGTGACTCAACCGCTTCCCTGGGCAGCCTGTGCCAATGTTTAACCACTCTTTCAGTAAAGAAATTTTTCCTAATGTCCAATCTAAACCTCCCCTGGCGCAACTTGAGGCCATTT
The DNA here is from genome assembly GCA_035582835.1 of Phoebastria nigripes. Taxonomy (NCBI): domain Eukaryota; kingdom Metazoa; phylum Chordata; class Aves; order Procellariiformes; family Diomedeidae; genus Phoebastria; species Phoebastria nigripes. The sequence continues at coordinate 24,745 of JAYKAV010003213.1, read as the reverse complement.
CCTCTCGTCCTATCGCTAGTTGCTTGGGGGAAGAGACCAACACCCACCTCACTCCAACCTCCTTTCAGGTAGTTGTAGAGGGCGATAAGGTCTCCCCTGAGCCTCCTCTTCTCCAGACTAAACAGTCCCAGTTCCCTCAGCCGCTCCTCATAAGACTTGCTCTCCAGACCCTTCACCAGCTTCATTGCCCTCCTCTAGACATGCTCCAGCACCTCAATGTCCTTCTTGTAGTGAGGGGCCCAAAACTGAACACAGTATTCAAGGTGCAGCCTCACCAGTGCCAAGTACAGGGGGACAAACACTTCCCTACTCCTGCTGGCCACACTATTTCTGATACAGGCCAGGATGTCACTGACCTTCTTGGCCACCTGGGCACACTGCCAGCTCATGTTGAGGCAGCTGTCAACCAGCACCCCCAGGTCCTTTTCCACCAGGCAGCTTTCCAGCCACTCTTCCCCCAGCCTGTAGCGTTGCATGGGGTTGTTGTGGCCGAAGTGCAGGACCCGGCACTGAGCCTTGTTGAACCTCATACAGTTCGCCTCGGCCCATCGATCCAGCTGTCCAGGTCCCTCTGCAGAGCCTTCCTACCCTCAAGCAGATCAACACTCCCACCCAACTTGGTGTCGTCTGCAAACTTACTGAGGGAGCACTCAATCCCCTCGTCCAGATCATTGATAAAGATATTAAACAAGACTGGCCCCAAAACGGAGCCCTGGGGGACACTGCTTGTGACCAGCTGCCAGCTGGATTTAACTCCATTCACCACAACTCTCTGGGCCCGGCCGCCCAGCCAGTTTTT
>JAYKAV010003213.1:7898-23876 GCA_035582835.1 Phoebastria nigripes | reverse complement strand
TAGACCACATCCACAGCCTTTCCCTCATCCACTAGGCGGGTCGCCTGGTCATAGAAGGAGATCAGGTTGGTCAAGCAGGACCTGCCTTTCATGAATCCGTGCTGGCTGGGCCTGATCCCCTGGTTGTCCTGCAAATCACCTACAGCAGATGTTGCTCATCTCAGGGAAACAATGTATGAACTAGAGGACATGCTGGGAGAGATTCTACCATATGGATGCAAACCTTAAAATCCTTCCAAGTATGAAATTTCCATAGGCTCAAATCTCAGACCCATGTGTGGAGACACTGGCAAGACTGGTTCTCTCTTCTAAAACATATCAGGTCCAAAGGAAGATTTTGCATGTCATTTCTACATGGAAACAGGATGGTGGTTTTCACTACTGGTGAATAAGAAGCAAAACTGAGTTCAGACTTACCATGAGGGGGAAAAAAAAGTCAGTTTTTTTCTGATGGAACATCCAGTTTGGAAAACAATCAATCCTTTACCTTTAATCTGTAAAAAAATGAAGTTAGAAGAAGTTATAATTATAAAAATTCTATAGGAAAAACTGATCTGTTTCCTACTTTAAGCTCTCCCATAGTAAGAAGAGAAAACTTGCTGGAGCTAATATTTGAAATGCTAGATCAATTAAAGGAAGTATTATTTAGTGAAGGGAATGGTAATTCCTTAACAGTCTTGCTGTAAGACATCATGTTTTTGCTGGACTGTATAGATAGCACTAGGATAATTAAATAACATTATCAAGAATAAAAATTAAGATATTAGTAAATTAACAGAAATTATAAATATCCCTTGAGGGCACAGATCTACATCTTTTCCTTTCTAATTGCATAGCTGAACTCTGGAGATTTTCACTTTTCTGTAAATTATTAGATATTGACAGAAGCAGTATGGCAAAACTGGCAAAAGCAGAATATGAGCTAGCTCTTACACAGTGACATAATTTTAAGATCTGCATTTGATTTATAGTAACATTCATAAAATATGACTATTTCACCTTATCTTTAGCTCTAAAAAGCATTTTGGCAACTGTATATCAAGCATGTAAAAATAAAATCCCTTTTGAAGAACTTTTCAAGATTGTGTTAAGCAGATCTTTTATCACTGCCTTGAAACAACTGTGGGAGAGAAAGCTGAGCTTGTCTAAACAAATGAGTATCTTAAGCCCAAAATACATAATATTCTTCTTATAGACAATGAATTTGTGACAAACGATCATCAACCTCTGTTGCCTGTGGAACAAAATATGAAAATCTGCTTTTGAAGTTAACAAGCTGCATTACTCGGTCTCTCTGGCTGTTAGGAGATTTCTGCCCTTGGTAACAGCGATCTTCTAATTCAGTGCCTGACTGCCATTTCTAAAGTTTGGATCAAGAATGGGTAGCACTTACACTGGTGGAGAGAGCATGGTTCCTGGCAGCCATGGAGGAAGCACAGCCTGTTAAAGTTCTGGGGTTCTGACCTGCTGGTTTTGAATACAGGTAAATCACTGAGCTCCTAAAAGCTTGGATTATAGGTTTTGGCAGGATTTTGCACACTGTTTTTTGGCAAGGTTATTTCCTTGTGGTGATGCCCTTTCATGCAACAAAGCAAGAAAAAAGAAAGTGACTGTGTCTTCAGAGATGGATATATTTGGACAAAAGCATCTGAAAGACTTTGTATGTTGCTTCTGGAAGTAGTCCAGTGAAGTTAAAACGGTATAAAACTCAGTGCCAGCCTTCATTTTTATCTTTGTGGCTTTGCCAGGTATGGTGGTTTTGGTCTTTGTTCTGACTGCTCAAGCTGTTCCTTACATTGGTTATCCAGAGTGAAGGATAGGTCTTAAAAGTTAAATGATATTATTTCTCATCTCTCTTCCTTCCAAATCTACCAGTGCAATCTTTGTATAAGGATCAACATTCTTTTCCTCTTTTTGATTTGTTGCATGCTTTCTTACAATCAAGGAATTTGTATTTGGCCTCAACTTATGGCCAAGATGATAAGATGCTTGRTGGGAGTCATGCCACATGAGAGGGAGTCTGTTAGGAAATAAAGAACCATCCTCAAAACTTAAATCCTGAAAAAAATAGACAGGAGAGTGATACCAGAGTGGCACAGCTTAAGCAGATCAAAAAAGGATACTTTTAACTTGATTTCTGAACAGAAAACTATTTCTAAATCTGTCTTTTCCTGAAGAAAATGTCAGCRACTTTAAAAACTCACTTTCCTTTAAATTTTCCTGCCAGCATTGTGATTTAGGTTGCTCATTTTCTTCCTTCCTAACAAAGTAAGCAGGACAACTGCATAAATTTATTTTTCCTTGCAAAACCAGAATAATTAGGTGTCTATATGTCTATATATGTATGTATATGTAAATGTATATGTATTCTTAAAACAAAGGTGTTGATTACCTACTAACCTCCTGGGCTTCATCACAGCAGCCTAGTTGTTCATATCTGTAAATGAGTTTCAAGGCTGTGGAGTTGGAGAATTCCAAATCTCTTTTGAAATCTTTTGAAAAACTGACAGCATGTTGCTGGTAGGAGAAAAGCCYTTTCCTCTCACTCAACCACTAGTTGTACATGTCTGCCCATAATTGTAATAAAAGAAGGAAGACAAGCGTGACTATTTTTTCTAGTAACAATATTATCATGATCATTTTCCGACTCCATAATCTCCATTTCTCTTTATAGTCTCAGAGCTGCAAGTAGGATTAATTTGATCTATATAACACTGACCCAGTATAAAAATAATCAAAGTGCAGAGTTTAACCTTTAATCTCTTTTTTGATCAGAAGACCCTACATTTTCCTCCCYCTCCTTCAGAAAAGGATCTTCATTCAATCTATGGTAAGAACTTTTAATTAAAATATTTACATTACAGTTTTTAAAGATAGCTTATTTTCATTCCTTTTTAGAAAATTTTTACTTCCTACTTTTATCCTTGAGGGGAAAAAAAAACCTTTTACAACTTTTGTAAATTTATTTTTATTCCTAAGTATTACTGCAGAAGTGTCAAAATAATTAGGTCAAGTGGTGGCAATAAGCCCAACAGAAATAAACAACTCATCTCATGATTTGCCATAAGATATTTCAACTGCAGTTTGCAGTTTAAATTTTGTTAAATTTATGTCAGCTAGTTTCATAAATTGAAAACAAGAACACTTTTAATTTATGCAATACATGCATTAATGATTTTTGTCTTTGCTTATGAAGATGTCAAATTATTAGCTCTGTCCTCTCTCCCACCCTTTCCTAAAACAGCTGAGGAGGAAATCTGTCTAACCTCAGCAGCCTCTGAAAATTAAACAGAACAAAAGATGTTGGAATAACTACAAATTTGAAATTACCCTGGCCATAAAGCTAATTTTTATTAATCACATAGGGTAATACTATCAGCTAGTGTAAATCATAGAGTTCCAYTGGCATGTAAAATACATTTTTTACAAGATAATTCTTCATGTTCACACCATTTACTATGGTAGTGTACTTCAAAATGTCTATTATATAAATACATGTAGACATATACACATCCATATATATACAAATATGTGTTTGCCTCATATTTTTATTTTAAATGGCATAAAATTTAGGGAACAAAAACCACCGTAAGGAAGGTTATAGTTATATCTCAACTTCTCAGCCAGGTACCAATATTAAAGAAATTTCATCAGTCTCTACTATCAAACTGTGTTCAAACACTAAAGAGATTCTGAGAATGCCATCTTCCTTGAAGAAGCAATCCCGAAATTCCCTCTCAAACTGGATAAAGAAAGGGACAAACACAGCCAAGTTCTTGCTTTGGACTGGAAAGCTTGACCTTGATATCTGTGAATCTGAAAGAAAGGACAGATAGAAATCCTTTATCCTGAGTGTCTCAGAACTATGCTTTGCAGAGGTTTTGTCCTATTGTAATATGTCTAGCTTGAGGTGGATGATAATATGAGTTCTATGCCAAACCCATTAGCATCAATATTAATTTCTTTCTATTAGTGCCAATGGGCTTTGGATCAAAATTCAGCAGAGAGTCAGCAGTGCAGCGCCTCCACATCATTGTTCTGCACCTCTTGTAGGAAGCTGCTTCAGGTACCCTAAGACACTGTTACAGGGATCTTCACTCAGAAAACTGTATGGGAGACTGCTTTCCTCCCAAACCATCTTTAGTTTTAGTATCCTTGCATACTTACTCAGCATTGGTAGATTCTTCCTATATGTTTTATTATGGATGATATATGAACATGAAAAATTACAATATTTAGCAAGGAACTAGAATGCCACATACATTTTCATCAATATGATGCATAAAAGCCTCTTTGTCAGCAAGTTGCATACAATCTTTACTCTTCGCCATGAATTTCTTACTGTTCAGCAGAATTTTGGGTGACTAAAGAGAGGCTAAAAGGGAGAAGGGAAGAAAGGACAAACAAATAGAAAATTGAAATTAGAAGTGGTATCTTAAGCACTAAAACCTGTCTGAAATTTATGAATATCTTTGCTTAAAACCTTGATCCTGCAACAGTTAAGCAAGTATATAATATTATACATGCATGCACTTCCCATGATTCTGTTGATTGACTGGAAAGGCTCACATGGGTAAAGACTGGCGTGGGATTAAGCCTTCTCAAGACCGTGACATAAATCCAACCAATTACTGGTAATTCATTTGCATCCACATTCTTCCTGTTGATATTGGTAATGGTGTTGAATTGATGTTCGGGYGGGGAGGGAGACATGACACTGGGAATAGAAGACGTAGAAAGGTGAAATATTTAAATGGTATTAAAGCCAGCATAGAAGGTTAGATTCAATATTTTTTCTATCATCCAGTTCTGCAAAGAGATCATATAAATACTTTAGATAAAAAGCAACAAGTAAGAGGTAGAAAGCAACAAGTAGATCACAATAAAGTAACAGGACAATATTGTTAGAAGTTTTGGAAATGTCCCGTGAGTCTCCCAACTTAATTCTAAAAGTAAACAAATATTGAGCTTTGGGAAGAGTTTTCCTTACTTTAAAGAAAAATATGCTACTCTCTTATGAAAATATAAGCTGATTTGCAAATCAGAACAGATAACACAGTTACTAAGTCATGAAATAAAAATGTCTGAATAATTTCTTTTTCTGGTTATTTCTCAGAGGTCTCATCTATATGACCTCTTCCAGATTTTTGCTTCCTACGGCAGGCATTTTACTTTTTCTCCCAATCTCCCCATGGCTGTTAGTGCTACTGATCATGAAGCGATTAATTCAACTTGTAAAAATATATCAGAGCAGTAGGACTTTCACAGTTGGAGCTTATATCCTCTGCTCTTGAGACCCACAGGTTTCTGATCTGACAGCCTGAATTAGAAAAAAAGTCTCTTTCCACACCTTCTTTACAATCTGTTCCCTGCTCACACATAAATTGAAATCCTTTATATTCCTTTGCTCCTGATAAAACTAGCAAAAAGCAAAAATACCTCCAGTTGCATGGAACTTGTGCTATATTTCTTGCACTATGGGAATTTTTAGGCATGTTCTCTAATTGGAATTAATCAATAAAACAACGTTTTCCTGTAAACAGTAATTTATCTGGAACACTTCAGTCATACTTGAGACCTTTAATAAATAATACATACAAATAATTATAACACTAAGAAGAAATAATGTTTAATCACAGGAGAAATTAAATTTTAAGTATTTTTTTCACAGTTTTATTTTTAATTACTGTCACTGGAAGTGACAAACCTGATTAAAAATCTAAATAGATTTTGAAGGGCTTGGAGTGTTCAGCAGCCTACATTATCCTCAATTTTCCCATTATACTCAGAAGAACTTCTGAATTCAGAGTATTTTGGAAAACGTGGCCTTCTCTTTCTGGAATCATGAGGCATTTAGAAGCACCTATGATCTAGTTAGCATGTCTCATTAAAAGCCAAAGGGAGATGGACTGAAAACTGCCCTACTTACAAATCTCCACAAAAAGACTGATGGACCAACGTAAGCCCTATAAAAGGCTTATTAAATTTGGTGAGGAAACTGCTGAGACACAATGACTGGAGGCTGTTTGAGAATACATGGGAAGTATCATTCATAGTTTCTCTTTACTCCGACTGATTCCCAGGTATCCACTTTTGCCCATGTGAGCAGCAGGATAAAGGTTGAACTGGGTTCCCTGAGCTGCCTGATCCCTCTCTCCATTCAGCAGTGGTTCAGCAGAGAAGGAAATACTTAAATGTGCAGCCATAGTTTGAAACCTGTGTGCCAGCCCAGAGAACTGCTATGCCTGCAGGAGGAGTGAGCAGTAAACAGCACACCACAGATTTATTATTTCAGGTTTACTAATGCTTGAGAATTCTGCAAGGTGTTCTCAAAGGCTTTGCACAATTTCTTCTCTTTGTGGAGCTCTATACTTGGCAAGGGCTTGCGGTGCAACTGAAATGGGGAAAATCAGGCCTTCAAGAAATGACTCTAAGTCCTGGAACAAAAGAGAAAACTCTTCAAGTGTTGTGAGATAACCACTGCTTTCCTGGGCATGGATGGAGCATTGCATATTTCAGGTGTAAATTTGGTAACGGACACTAGTTTTTCTGAGTCAAACTGCCTCAGAGGGGACAGTGAAGCACCAGATATGATCTAACCACAATCTAACAGTCAAAGAAATGATAACAGTAATAAAATCATAATAGCAGATTATTAATAAATAATAAGCTCAAAGTTTAATTTTGACATTGTTTTTCATTCTTTAAAATGACAGGCCACAAATACAATATCGTAGAGTCAGGCTGGAATTAGGCTGCCCTGGGGAGGATTTCTGTCTCTTAGATGAAAATAAAGATTTTCCAGTGTTTCATTTTGATACAGGCAATCCAGAAAAAGGACAAAAGTGGCATATGAGTCACTCTGAATCTATGCAAACAAGCTTTGTTTCATTTGAGGAACAGACAAAAGTGCAGAACTGTCCTTACATCAACTGAACCAGCTCACTAGCTTCTAAACAGGACAAACAGGTGTGTTTTCTGCAACTCCACAGCATATGTTTGTTGTATTATTATCATTATCATTATAGTTTTCATTAGCATTGTCATAGCAACTTAAAGTCCTAATCTTGAAAGAGTACCTCACTTCTCTAGGTGATACGCAAACACGGGTGTGAAAAAGATGACCTTATCAAAAGAGTCCTGCCATAACTATTAATTGAAATTGTAGTTCATTTCTAATTGCTACCGTCTACTCTCTAGTACAGCAATAATGGCCATCCACAGTATGGGACACAGTAGATTTAACTTGTCAGTGTTTCATTTAATAAGTATTGTTGCATGGAATTTCTAAATAAGTGATGTCTGTAATCAGATTGTGTGGAAACTGGTTTCTCAGATTTAAACCTCTCTTAATTCCTGTTCATAATTTGGCCAGTGGTTACTATAAGTATCATCAATCACAAGGTGAAAGATCATGGAGCAAAAYCGCATTGCTTGTATATTGTATATATTGTATATTTTCTAATACACAATACATGTATTGTGTTACACAGACTTTTCATGTTCTTTGTTCTATCTGCTCTATCACAGTCATTCCTTTCCAAGTTAGGCAGATTATTATTAATTACATGCTAATAAGGCATTACTAGTTCAGGTAACAGGATTCAAAGACTGCTGGTTATTGGAGGGGCATGTTGTTAAAGAGACTATACCTGAGCTGTTCATATGTATATTTACAAAACAAAGTATATCTCTGCAGAAATTATCAATCCAATTCAGTAATTACAACCTTTGGTTGACCTAACAAAGACATTTCTTTTGTATATGAACTGTAAATGCACAAAAATGCATTTAGACCCCCAAATACAATGATAAGCACATAAAAGTAAGCTGTACAAGCCAGACACTAAGCTTGGAGAGATAGGAAGATAAATTTGAAGATGTTAAGTTTGGAGAGGTGGGAGCCTGAAGAAAGATGAGGAAAGGAAAACAATAGAGAGTTGGAGACAAGATTTTCATAGCAAATTCCTGAAGTTAAACTTCCAACTGCTTAAAAAAGAGACTAGATTTTCCAGAAGGGTGAACATACAGTGGTATCCACCAAAGATATTACAACAATTTAGTTAGGTGCTGAATTTGGGCATGGAAGCAGCTTTCAAATGTCTATCATGTAGCAGTCTGGGAAAGAAAGGTGAATATTTATATTTTGCTATACTATTTTTGGATGTTTTTAGGATAATTTCTAATCCTGCTGAGATCAGAATGGTAGCAAGAACATAACGAGGACTTCAAAACAGAAGAAGGACTCCCCGTTCAAACAACTGACTGTGAGGTTTCACTGATAACATAGGGATAGCAATATACAAGACTGGTGCCATTTCATCCCAGGAAGAAAGAAAAAAAAACATAAGAAATATTTCCATGCAAAGTTCTCTTCAGAATTTTCAGTTTCAGACCACTGACAGATTTAATATTTATTCATACTTCATACACCTTAACTTAATACGAAGGTATTTCATGGAAATTAAACCAACAATGTGTGGTGCAACAGTTAAAATCAGTAACATGCTTACAGCTCTGTTATTAATTCCACAGTAAAACTCAGTGATCACTGAACAGGTATAATAATTAAACTTCAAATATCCCCATTTACATACATATAAACCTGGAAACTTCTGTGTCAGTGGAATAAAGACTATTGCATCCATTGAAAGTAGATGTAGACTGGTATCAAGCTGGAAAATCTTCTTGGCAAAATGTATTTATGACAAAGTAGTGTRAGGTAATTATGATTTGCTGTGAACTAATCTAACAGCTGCTAAAACTCTCCAGTGCAATTTTGATCTTTGTTTATGGTCAAATCAATAGTTCTACACTTTGGTTTTGAAGGAGTTTACCAACCTGGCAGACTTCAAGCCTGGTTCACCTGCTCTGCGGGAATAGTAAATTCTTCATTTGACTTTAAAGCCATTTGGAGAATCAATTTTTGCTCTTTTCCCAAAATAGTTTTCCTTAAATTGGCAATTCAAGTCACAGTCATGTCAGGTCATAATAGAATTGTGGCATGCTAGAAACTGTGAGATAACTAGTTTCAGAAATTTAAATTGCTACTTTGAGGTATTTTTGTGTTCATTTTTAACTCTATAATATGCATGTATTTACATGAAAAGGGTACTACTGTTGGAATATGTTTTAAAACTGTCATCAAGCTTGTCCCCTTTCAGTCTGAGAATTGTCAACCAAACCATAGAGAATTTTCTTACAGCCTTTCCACCTTATTGCTTGTTACATCTGCCATATTTCATCTAGACTAGAAGCTTGCATTCTAAGGAGGAAAAAGTAGTCAAACATTGTCCTCCTTCCTCTTTATCACTGTTTCCCAGCAGCACTAATGTGACATAGTGCTGCACATTATGCAAATATGCCCATTTGTTTTCATAGTCCCTTCACACTTTACAAACTCTTATGAATCCTCCACTGGCTTATCAGTGAATAATTTATTCACATAATATTTCATTAGCAAAATAAAAATTTGTAGTCTCAKTTAGAGCAATATGTACATTTAAAATCACAAAAAAACCCCAGAACTTCTTTGCATATACAAATGTATAGCATAACCACCAGAAATAGCCAAGATGTTATATATGAACTGAACAGTTCTAGTAGTCAAATTATAAAATTAAATCATACCTTTTACTTAGGTATCCAGATTGGTAACACTTATATATTTTTATTTGTATCTATTTACATTTTTATTGTAATTTTAATGGTCTTTAGGAGACTTCTATATTTGTATCTTCAGCTGTGGAACAAAATGTGTATTTAATTTTATTGATATTAATCTTATATTTCTGCTGATATATACTGGGAATTTAGCATTCAACCCCCTTTTTTTTTTATTTCATCTGAGAAATTCAAATTACGCTTGATATGTGAATATTTATTCAAGTATTCACAAGCTCATCCAAAAAATGTGTTTGATTGATAGAATATAACTATCAAACTGGAACTTAGCATGACACAAACTTCCATTAACATGCCAAACCTCAAGAGGAGGGAAGYTGAAGCATTCTGTTCATGTATCATGCCAGAAAAATACCACATATCATCAGTACAGTTTTTTCACATTATTTGTAGAAAAACTCTTCTCCTCTTGACTTCTTTCTATAGAGTGAAACTCAAGTGGTGCACAGGTTTAGTAGGGTGAGAATTTTTTTGCTAACTAACCGCTGAAAAACTCATGAGCTATAGAAGAGATTTTTAATTCATTACTCTTACAGTCTGCCTGCCAGCTGGTTAAAGCCAGGCATAGCTTAGAGCAGTTCTGAGGCTGCTCTATTGCTTAAAGACAAAAGCCCCAGGCTGACCCAAGAAACAGAAGACAGAAAAACATATTTGCTCCACACAGATGCTCTAAGGTATACTCCATAGAGCTGAGAAGTTATCTCATACCTTAAGCAGAATGTTTCAAGTTCCTTCAGGACATTGAACTCAGATTTCAATGATAGCTGCAAATTCAAAAGACCTATTCGGCACTTATTGGATACATAGAGAAATTTTAACTCACGTGTCCAGGGACTGAATCCTACTGAAAAGTTCATGTCCTTATGTGATGTATGTAAATTTATCTCCTTTTTATATATAAATATATAAAAAAGTTCAATGCGTGTGACTCACTTCTGGGTCTTGATTAAGATCTTACAATGGTGATCTACCTTTTGGGGATGATAACGGATCCCCAGCTTCAATGCTGGGATTCCAGGTACTGAAGGATACAGGAGTATGAGTGAAAATGATCTACCCCTGTTAGAATCCAACTACTAATAATTAGACCCCATTCCTCTTTAAAATAATTTTCTCTATGGATATCTGCTGTAGAAACCGGCTGGAAAGTAGAAATAGGTCAATATATATCAGCAGGACTACAAGACAGATTTCTGTGTTTATTTCTCATTGTGACACTGGAGTGAATGTGACCTTACAAGAACATAGACAGATGGATATATATGAATTCCTTACCTTGGCTGTCAATGAATAATGGCAGGAAACAGCAATCTAAAAATTCACCCACAAAGAATGAAATGTTGAATGCTATTTATATGAATGAAAAAAAAAGCAATATGAATTTTAAATCTTTCCTGCCTTATTTTTAAAGGAATATATTCTATTTACAGAAGGTCATAGAGGAAAATTAGACTGCACTAATTTCTTTTTTTAAATAGCTCTTTAATTCCAGAAGGAATTGTAGCAGTGAAATGGATATTTAATCAACAACAGTGTGGTGCATTTCAAAAATGTACTTTAATTTTCCACAGACAGGGAAAAGTTGGCAGGGATTTTAGGCAGCATGAAAAATTTAGTCCGTGCTTCCACTCAGCTTCTTTCAGACTTACACGGTAAGACCAAAAAAAAAGCAAAAAAAAAAGCAAAAAAAAGCTACATAGGCACCATCCAGAAAGACATTTCACTGTAAGGTGTATAAATTTTCTCAGCAGCGCTCTAACAGAAAATTTGGTTGAACAATAGCTTTAAGAAGTAGTTTTTAAAACAACACTTCTCATAAATGATGTGGTTCCAGTGGAAGAAAAAATCTTGAGTAGGCTGTAATGTATACCTCTCAATGAGCATTAAATAAAGTACTTTTTCTTTTTTTCTTTTTTTTTTTTTTTTTNTTTTTTTTTTTTTTTTTTTTTTTTTTTTCTTTTTTCTTCCCCCCCCTGGAAAGTATTCTCTAACCTGTTCCAGGTTTAAAGTTAGGTCTTGTTCAGATTTGTAATTAAACATTTAAAAATACATTTTCATTTGCACCGTGCTTAACCAAATTACAGAATGGATAAAGATTAAAGACTGTACTCAGATCACCTATTATGACTTACATACACTGAACCTAGGCACTGCAATTGCTTCTCTCCATTAACTGTATAGAAGGTATGGCTGAGTTGACAGAAAACAGGACAAATTAGTCATCAGTGTCTTGACCTTAGAAGATACACTAGATGCTTAAGCCTGCCTTACCTGCAGGTAGTTTGACTACGATCTTAAATTACTGCTGCCATTTTATGTTGCAGGTATAGCTCATGTTAAATGTACTTCATGGTTAATTTTTTATGTTACTACTTGGAGAGTTCTGACATGAAATTATATTCCCCCTAATGTAAATGAGTTTTGCCATTGAATTAAATGGAGCTAGGAGGTCACCCCAGGCAGAGGTCCATCACAAACTGATATTAAAACTGTTTAGATAAACATTTTGAAGGATTTGTTTATCCAAATGTTGCTTTGATACAGAGTGCTTGTTTTAGCCACCAGGAAAGATGTATGAGTATTTTTCTCCTGCTATTTCTGAAAATCTGTAGTTCTTTAAAAATTGATCTGTGTTACAAAATGAAACATATGGCATGCTTTTGAAACATATATTAGAATTTCTCACTTCTCAAACTTTATAAGTCACTTCAATGTAATTCTGTATTTAACATTGGAATAATTTGAAATAGATTGCAGAGTAATGAAGAGCCATACAGGCACTAGAAAATCAAATATAATCACCTGTGATTTTGTTTCCAGTTAGCACTGAGGTCTTCATGCTCCTTTCCTTTTGCAAGGTTATAGGAGATCAAACATAGGAAAGCTGAAGGGCCAAAGGTAAAAAATAGTGACTTTCCTGGCATGATCCCTTTTCCTTTTATGTGGAGAGACTCCTTCCTTGTTAGCTGGTGTCACTTTGGACAACAGGATACTCATATCTGGAGTAAGCACCTCAGAGAGAACAGATTCATTTTTTCTGTTTTTTTATTGACAATATCTACATGACTTCCATCTGCAGTTCAGCCTGTGTTCAGCACTTCAGCTTTCTAATTTCAAGCAGCGAAGTGGAAAAAAAAGACTAGAACCTGATAGTAATTGTGCTTGCTTGTCTGGGATAGAGAGAAGTACAGCTAACTCACAATAACAGAGACAAGGAATATTTCCTTCCGTCCTTCTTACCTGGGTATTATACAGATTTTTATAACAGCTATGCCATGAATGCTCCAAACTTTTATCTTAGACCACATATCTAGCCTTTGTTCCTAGTTAATGGCTGAAATTTTGCAAGCCTAGTCTTGTGGTCGTCACCTTGATTTAATATTGTTCGTTTTAAGTCTTGTAATCCAAACTATATATTCCATTATAGCTATCACTGAGCTTTGAGTTTTGATAAAGTTTTCATTCTATTTTAATTTTCCAAAAACCTATGATGTAATAGCCAAATTTTGTATGGAAAGGGTATGCCACACAAATATTAATTCAGGAATTTCCTGTCTTAATTACAAGGTTTTTTTGGTACTAGGTCATCATCAGACTTTTTTTAAAGGAAATATTTCTAAAAAGTAAAGATTTGAGACTGGCAAACTGTCCTCCCAACCTGTAGTCTTAATTGCCTGTCAGGCAATTTATTTATTTATTTTATTCTTTTTGCAGGAAGGCTTTCTCCTGCTGTCTTGCACAACCTTGGACATATGGAGTAAAAGTACTTTCATGGCACCACTTCAAACAGTAAAATGAGCAGATTGTTTATTGTTATTCATACTGACTTCACAAAAAAACAGTTATCTTATGCTTTGTCCTATTTGCCCTCCTGTATTTCTGAAAGAAGAAATTCAAGTTTTTTGGTCTGTGATAAGCTTAGGGAAAATATCCATTGACAACCATGCATACAGCTGGAATGGTTTCTGACTGCTTCATAGGAGTGGAGACTAAAAAGTTTCTTTTCTAGTATGTGTTTCTTTTCTGTTGCAGTGAATGTACTGATAATTCTTTGGATGACAGTATTTACGAATGTTCATATGAATATTCCAAAGCTGCCTTTCAGAAGGCAATAGTCAGTTTTTGGGAGCCAAGCCTTATATTAAGATACTTGGTGTCTGACAGTTAAAATGTTCCTCCTCCTGAAGGGAAAAAAACAATCTTGACAGTATATGTAAAATGAAATAAGATGGCCATAAATTGTTGGTGTTACTCTGTTTAACATTTTTTGAAGATGGATATTATAAGTAAAACTACAATTTTAACATTCAAAATTAGATCCCCAATGGCTCTTTTTAAATCATGGGAATAGATAAAAGCATACATATCTATGGTATGCTGAAATCCATTGAAAAATTGCAATATCTGTAAAAGAAATTTTGTTATTTGATATTATATAATGAATCTAAAGCCTAAAAAACTGAGAATATTTTATAATATTATTTAATGACCCAGTCTGTAGTTGTGCATGAAATCTCAAAATTGTTGTAACTGCTTCAAAAACTTATTTTAAATATAAAATTATCCATCCATTCTTAATAACACAAGGTCATTAGATGCTAATCCTATTAAAGCACAAGGGGCACACAGTTTCCAGATCTGTTATCCTGGCTCTTCCTATAGCATAACTGAAGGATCTCAAGTCTTGATCTCAGTCAAGCCTGATATAGGCAATAATGAATTTCACTGGGTGTCGTGGTTTAACCCTAGCCAGCAACTAAACACCACACAGCCGCTCGTTCACTCCCCCCACCTCTGGTGGGAAGGGGGAGAGAATCGGGAGAGTAAAAGTGAGAAAACTCATGGGTTGAGATAAGAACAGTTTAATAATTGAAATAAAGTAAAACAGTAGTAATAATAATAATAAAATATACAAAGCAAGTGATGCACAATGCAATGCACAGCACCACCCGCTGACCAATGCCCAGCCAGTTCCCAAGCAGCGATTGCTGCCCCCCAGCCAACTCCCCCCAGCTTATATGCTGAGCATGATGTCATATGGTATGGAATACCCTGTTGGCCAGTTTGGGTCAGCTGTCCTGGCTATGCTCCCTCCCAGCTTCTTGTCCACCTGTCAGAGCATGGGAAGCTGAAAAGTCCTTGACTAGTGTAAGCACTACTTAGCAACAACTAAAACATCAGTGCGTTATCAACATTATTCTCATCCTAAATCCAAAACACAGCACTATACCAGCTACTAGGAAGAAAATTAACTCTAGCCAAAACCAGGATACTGGGTAAGACTGGGTAAGACTGATCTTTAAGCCCATGTAGAAGGAAATAGTCTTCAGGGATTTTTAGAAGAATGGGTTACATGTCTTTAAACAAGGTAAATCTGTGTGCTGAAACTCACAAATTTGGTTCAAATGGGCTAAGACCAGGGTGCTTATTTTCTCCCAGCCTGAGTAGAACACTTCACCACACTATTTATCTTGGATGACTGACGCATACACTCTGGTGAATGTTGCAATAATGGTTTAAAACATATCCCCAGTATTTTTTGCTCTGCTTTTCAATTGATCAGCTCAACAGCTGATTTGACAGAAGTGCTGCATACACAGCATAGAAAAGTCTGGTGTTTTAGCATAAACCTGACTTCACCCAGAGAAAATATTACATTGTAGGTCTCTCTCCTAGTAAATATGCTTGAGGATAGACTCTTCAACTCATAGGTGATTTCTTTTTTTCAGATTCTGTTTGACCAAATTTTCCAGTTCTATCACTTGAACTCTTCAGTGTTTGAGCAGAAATTCAACTTCTCAAACTTCCAAACATTTCAGCATCACATCAGGTAACTACCAAGAATTTAGCATAATAGAACATTGGCTAAAAACATAAATATGTGTATTAAATCCCAAATGGCCCCTAAAAATTAATCTGCATTAATTGGCTGCTAAGCACACAGAGTCATATTTAAATTCCATATATGTAACTCTCCATGTTTTTGAAATTTAAGATTGTGAGATTGACTGGTTATGATTAGTCAGGTGAATTTACAATCATGAGAGCATTATCTTATATGTAAGTAAGAGCTGCTGAACTTTCCCAGGGACTGTGACCTCCTATTTTAGATATTTCTCAAAATTATAACTGAACTGTCCTGTGCTACTCTGAGGATACATACAACTAAAATCCATATTTGTTCTCTACTGATTTTATTCTTTGATTTCAGCTAAAGAAGTAGATTGCATCTGTTCAAGATAATCTGTAGCTCATTAATAGTTTGTTTCTTTGTTTTAACAATGAGTAATTTTT
>JAYKAV010003212.1:377878-397761 GCA_035582835.1 Phoebastria nigripes | reverse complement strand
GATTGCTTTTGCTCAAGGACCTGGGTGCACTTGGTGGGTAATGCAAAAGGATGGGGAAGTCCGATGTGTACCTCAAGGGGATTTAATTTTGGGTGAAAATAGCCAATGAACTGAATTGTATGATGYTAATTGCTATATAATRCYGTMTGTCATATCAAAGGTGTTGCAGTAAGAATCAACCAGAGTAATGAAGAAGGAACTCTGATGAAACCGAGCAAAGCGCAACGATGAGAAAACCAGACGAGCACAGCGATAATGGAACCAGAACTGGCTTCAGCATGCAGCAATCCAACACCACACACCATCTCTCCTATCCTGAAAGACTGCTATGACAGATGGAGCCCAAAAGTCATGGACTAAATGAACACAATGGACATTTTAGAGGGATGGCCCATAGACTAAGGGAATGACATCTGTGTATATATCRAAGGGCAGGAAAAATGGTGATGATTAATTGGAATGTATTGGAAAGTGTAGGACCTGGGCATGATGTAGATGGTATAGAATAAGGGGTGGATATTGTCGTGGTTCCAGCTGGGACAGAGTTAACTTTCTTCCCAGTAGCTGGAGGGGTGTGCTGTGCTTTGGGTTTGGTATAATAGGAGCGTTGATGGCCCATTGATGTTTTGGGTGCTGCTGGGTGGTGCTTGCACCGGGCACTTTTCGGCCTCCCATGCCCTGCCAGGTGCATGGGAAGCTGGYGGGGGGAGCATAGCCGGGGTGGTGGACCCAGCTGGCCAATGGGGTATTCCATACCATGTAACGTCATGCTCAGTATAAAAACTAAGTGTGTGTGAGGGCTCTGGTTTCCGGGACAGGCTCTCGTATTGGGCAGGCATTGGTTCGGTGGGCGGTGAGCAATTGCATTGTGCATCGCCTGCTTTGTATAGTGTTGTTGTTGTTGTTGTTGTTATCACTGTTATTACTACTGTTCTACTTTGTTTTATTTCAATTATTAAACTGTTTTTATCTCAACCCGTGAGTTTTCCTACCCGTGCCCTCCCGATTCTCTCCCCCATCCCACCGGAGTGGGGGGGTGAGCGAGTGGCTACGTGGTGTTTAGGTGCTGCCAGGGTTGAACCACGACACCACATCATAAAAATCCATGCATTCTTTTTAGTAAGCAGATAAAAGGATTTCTTTAATTGGTGCTTGTTCACTGACTGTAAGCTAACATCTAAAATCTTGGCACTGATCTTCGGCACATTTGCTGAGACAAAATATCATTATTAACAATTAGAGCAGAGTTATTCTAAAATATTTTGCTGCACTTGAGCAATTATCTGGGTAATCACTGACAGAAGCATACAGGCAATGACGCCAAAGCACAGAGCTGAGTTCTTTCTTCCTGTTTTCCAGTCTTAGCCTCAAATTAAAAATCACTATGAGCCAGTGGAGTTAACCTATGTGTACAACAGCATCATGCAGCATTATCACATCCAAACTCGTGCAGAGACTTACTCTTTCAATATCTACCAACTCTGAATTTGTTCAACCAAATTTAAGCACACACACATGCTCACAGAGCTCCCCATACTCTGCCAACCCCACATCGTATGAACCTTGTCTTGGTAGGATTCTTCACTTCTGAAAACATGCTACAGTGCAGCTCAGTGATGGTGACACTGCCCACCTGAGAAACACAAGCACTAAGAATGTCTCCATCTGATAACACAGATTGCTCACTGCAAACCCAGGTCTATAAAAAGATCCTGCAATCACATCCCTCCTAAAGCAGATTTTGGAATCCAAGAGGTCCTGCATAATTGAAGAGCTATGAAGTAATGGTAGACAAATATGTAGTGGTACTGCAAAGTCCTGATGAGTCATCCAAATTACAAGCGGAACTGGAGTGTGTTGCCTCACCAGTTTAGCCAGGAGGAGGATATTTTTTTTTATTTTGCAGGCCTGTAGTTTACAACCCTTTTACACCCTCTTACTAAGTGGTTTGCCTGCTGTTCCAAGGAAATTAATTATTCTGCTGGAACTCTCATTTTGTCTTTGAGGCTTATCTTCGCGTTGTCATTGCTATATAAATAGAATCTTAGCTAAAAATAAGCATTTAAAAATGTTTATCAGGAACTTACTTTCATACCAAAATAGATTTGTGTGTGTGTGCGTGCATAACATACAAATGTGCAAGTCTTGATAAATTGAATCAATAGAAAAAAAAAACCCCAAGCACCAAAGTGCACTCTCTTGCCAACATTTTCCTTTTATTAGGGAAAAAAGGGATAGGTGAAATTGTTAAGGTATTTCTCTAAGAACAAAGTCTGCCATTCCTGACATGAAGCCAAAATAATTATTTTTAAGACGTCCTAAAAGGTGGAAAAGTCAGGTGTGAGATAGGGTGTTATTTTAAAATGTCAGAATTTATATTCATGAGGATGTTATAGAAGATGAAGATTAAGACAGAACAAGTGGTACCACTGCAGCTCTTGGTGAGTGCCTGAAACCTTCAGGATTTAGGTGTCCGCATCATGTCACTAGTCACAAGGTGACCAGAAAGATGATCTACAGAAGAACATAATGTAAAACTCAATGTTTTTGGAAGGTAGCTAATACTTATTTTTCTCCTTGAATAGAGCTTGGTTGTTTCTTTAGGCAATCTTCAGTAGAGATTAGACAGCAGTGTTTCTGCAGCTGATCAGTTTTGGGAGCTCTGTCAGACCAGGGAAATTTCTTTAAAAAAATAATTGAGCATATCTAGCTCAGTTATCCCCTTTACTCAGTTCAGGCAAACTTTGTGCCCTCAGTGGGAAACAGCTACCAGAGGATCCGACTTCTGCTCCCCTAAATCTAGGCTCCTATAAAGCTCATTAGTTTATTTTCCAGCACTGGCTGATTCTTTCCGATGTGCATTCCAGAAGAAACAGTTAAACTATAAGGACAAGCAAATGCCTAGCAGTAAAATTAATCGTGCATCTACTAGATAATAAAGAGGAATTAATGTCAAGTGAATGTCGATAATTAGAGCTTAAAAGGATTCTTCAGCATCATTTCATTAGTGACTGAAGTCCTGTGAGTGAACACCAGAGATATAATGTGAAGAGTTTTTACTTCTCTAGGATGTTTGATTTCCATTGCCTCATTTGATATAGACGCAGGTTTTACATTAAATGCAAAACTCTTTCGTTTATATTGACTGCCTTACAAAAGTCCTATTGATCACACAACTTTTGCTCAAGTGTTCACAATTTCAGAAGACTGAAGATTGTTTTGGTTACAAAAGAGGCCAGTATTCTGGCATTTTACAGTATCTTGAAGACTGCTTGTATCAAAAGGAATAATGAAAGTGATGTTAAATTAATGTATACAAAAAATGGAGAAGTCAGAATGTTCCATGCCCATACATAAAAGAAGGGATTTCTCAGTTAAAGGTGAATTGCCTTATTGGGCCAGAGCCACAGAAACTGTTAGCCCTCCATCTTCTAACAGCTGCCATTCAGAGCAGCCATTCACATCTTTAATTTGTGTAATGACTTGCCTTCCTACTAGGAATTAAAGAGATATTACAACTAAACATGACAGTTCTGATTAATAATACAGAAGTCAAACATACATTTTTAACTCYACATGTACAGGACACATAGAAACCCAACCATTTGTGTTCTGCTAAACTTTTAGCTTGGACAATATCTTGCAGGAATGAGCACAACACTGATTATGTATTTTATGAAAAAAAAAAATCTGTTTTAAATATGGATATAGAAGAAAAACAAAAAGCTTTTTCTGCCCTTGATTGAGCCTGAAGCTATACATATATATGGCTGGGTTTTTTTCCCAGGTCTTTTTTGAAGGAATAGGTAACATATATCAAGAACTATATCTTAGTTTAGGTTCTGGTCATAACAATATGGGGATTGAATCATGGATTCAAAAACTCTCAAATGGAGAGTTTTAGGATTGCTTAACTTTATAGCTATCTTAAAGGTATAGCCTTACTTTCCTGTTAGATAAGAGGAAATTAACGCATTCCCTAAGGCAGACTTCTAAAATGGGTCAAACGAAGCACTCTTTAAAATTGCCTGTTGCTCTTCATTGACTAGGGAACATTGGGTACAGGAATCAGTTTGACACAAGAACCTAAATTTAGGTACTTTYGGGTGCGCTAGGTTTCTAAGCTCCCATTACAGTCACTGGAGCCTGAAGAGCAATTCAGCTCACCATAAAGTAGGTACATAGTGGCTGTCAGCTGAATCTTTCATTGATTGCTTTTACTAGATCTTCATTAATGGTAATGGGAGCTTAGACATTTTATATGTAGTTGCTTGTATTTAGGGGACTTAATCTAGACTTGATCTCCCATCAGAAGTGTTAGGGGTCTACCTGATAAAGCCCTACTTACTAACCCAGGGCATATAAGCCCTACCCATTTTCTCAGACAACTTCCAGCTCACTTTGAAAGTATCCTTGGAATAACTAAGACCCAAAAATTACTTGCAGAACCAGGAACTCCCCTAAACTTGAACTTTCAAAGGAATTACACATAGGAAAGGCATATTCTTCCTGAAAGTTGTTGCAGTTACAGGTCCGCTTACTTCTACTCAAACAGAAGAAAAAACAAGAACAAAGCATGGCTCAGCATTGGATATGATCCAATACACTTTTTCCTCATTTCCCAGAAAGCTCCCTCTATAGTGGGTTAATGTAGGATTGACAAGTCAGTGATTTCATTTTCAGTCATTCCATGCAATATTCACAGAGAGAGTATGTACACATGCCTCAAGACCCTGCTTCAGGAGATGGTTTGTGTTGGACTCTGAATTAGACCTTTACACTCCTAAGAAATTAATTTATTTTAATTGCAGAGGTGCTGAACACCCACAGAGCTTCGGCAAGTCCAGAAGGAAGTGACAGCCCCAGCAGGGGTATGCAAATTTTGGAAGTGACAAAAAGACAGTGAGATGCTCAGAGTCAAAGTTGATTTGCCTTTTATTTGCATGCGCTGTTAAGGGAGGATTCCAGTGCTTCTGAACTGGGGATAAGTCCTTTCCAGCCTTTGCTTTTCCCAGACTTTATGTAGCACCAGTAGAAGCCCTTGCCTGGGCAGAAGGTCCATGCAGTTGTCCATAGCGCTGCAGGAGATACAACAATACAAATGAAGAGAACACCAGGTGAAAACAAGGAAGACAAGTCAGCCACAGTGACCTTATGAACCGCTTAGTTAGCCTCTCGCAGTTTGCAGGCTGTGGGTAAGCCTACGTATTGACTGTGGATTTCAAGCTGTGGGTTTTAAGAGGCAAGCTTTCATCAGGTACCAGGACCTCATCCGTGAAACAAAGACTGTGCAAAATTAATCTATTCAACTTTCACCTCATCAGTCACTTGGTGTGTTCCTCTGGCCTGCAACTTCAGCCCAAGTTGCGTCCTTTGCACTGGAGCTAGCAGTGGGGCTGGATATTACACTGACCTTTAAAACCTATTGAAACCTCTTTGGTCTTTAGGGAGCAGAGAGAACCCTCCCACACCCCAGGAATGTCCTGACCCCAGGTTCTCCACTTCAGCCCACCTCTAATCACTGGGCAATTACCTCAAGGGGAATAGCTTTCCAAATTCACTTTTAAATACAGAAAAGCTTTCATTTTTTATTGCGTTAGAGTGATTAGCCAAATGGCTTTGTGGAGCCAACTGCTTTAGAGCATCACATTATGAACTAATTTCATTACTACTTGGCAAGAAGCAGTAATTGGAAGTCTCCTTGCACGAGGGTTTACAGAAAGGGCTGGAGGCCAGCACTGTTATTTCAGTAAATACAATCACATTTTACCACATACTGCACTAAACAGGCAACCCACAAAGAGCAACTAACAGGAATGTAAATTATCCATGAGATGGGGACTTTATCCCTGTTCCTAAAGGAAAGTATTACAATCCCTTCACATTTACCCGAACAGATAGAAAACTCAAACTCTATTTATTCCATTTATTTCTGATTGCTACAGGACAGTTTGATGACAATTTTTCACTGGCAAGTCATGCAAAGACATCATCTTATTCCCACTTAAGAAATGTAGTTGCTAACAGGCATTTAACTCATTCCCACCAGACACCTGAGCTTAACAACATAAAGAAGTATATGTTCCCACACTGCAGATTTTCAGAAGGTACATCTATGCGTCGGTAACTTCTAGTTCACAGAAGCATGGTTTTGCTCATAACCAGAACAGCCTAACAGTCTGTTTGGGATTCTGCAAGACAAATGAATAAATTCATAGAAGTGCAAGTTTGCCACAGGAGACATACAACAGTTTGAAACTTGGCTGCATTCAGGCTACTGATCTTGTCTGAAGGTTGCAAGACAGTCCAAAATCAACTGCTAAAAAGCAAAAGTTCCTATCTGAAAGTTTTTTCACAAATATTAACAAAAATTTATTGTTTCTACAATTTTAATTTAAGTAATTATGGCAGCAAATTGTAAATTGGGTTTCACACACTGCTCAACTTCCAATAATCTTAAAAGAGAAGAGAGATTTCTTTCTTCTTCCCCCACAAAAGTAAGCTTTCACAGTACCCCACATGCAGCAGCACCATTACAGAAAGCCTAGAAATTGTCTTTTGTATAATATTCTGTACATGTATTACTTTCTGGTCTAAAAAGTTCCAGTATGACTGTTTTGTAGAAATTCAGTAGATACAGAAAAGAATACCAAGTACTGCAGTTAAGAATTAAACTTCAATCTTGTAAATACCCAGGAATTTTCTGGGTAGTCTCCAAAAGTTAACTCTGCTTCCCTGTCAAACATTGTTCAAAGCTGTCAGAGAAATGTAAGAGAAATACAGCAGACCAGGTAGGATGTTAAGGGCCTGCACTGCACATTCAGCCATTCTGACCAAATCTCAAACACTTTTTTACCCCTTATTTCAGTAAGATTTCACTGATGGGCTGAATTCTGCCAGGTACTAAGCACCTACCGCTCCTGATCCCACTCACAAGTCAACAACACTCCAACTCTTTTCAAAAGGGAGGAGAACTAGGCTTATTTCTTAGCTCATTTCATGTAACATCCACAGGACTTAAGGGTCTTGGGAACCTCATTCTCATAAAAAACCCACTTGATTGCTCAGTGTGAGAAATAGAAAGGAACTTAGCACACACAGCACTGCTGTAAGAGCAGTTGAGGGATGCAACACATCGTAGCAACTCAGCCCTCCAGTACGGAAGTGCTCCAGTTCTCACACCAGACATGGCTTTTGCTATCCTGCTTCAGTGGGGTTCAAGGTGGTCTATCCTGCCCAAACAAAGCTAATGCTTAGAGCCGGGGTGGCTGGTCAGCAGGGGTGCTGAGTAGCTGGGCTGTCAGCACAGGGGGTACTCCGGGATCCTATGTCTAATTCGAAGCACAAACTTGAACTCGATAATTGACCTTCCTCATTGCTACCCAGGGTGCGAGTGACAAGGGATGCCTGGATGGGTCTCTCAGCTCTTACTCATACAAACTTTTTAGTTTTGTTGACCTTATTGATGGAGCTAAGAAAAGTAAAGTGGAAGAATGACTCTCAAATTAACTAGGAGTGCCTGGAGAAAGGTCTTTTTATAAAGGGTGGGTGAGGGCAAGAAAGGTGTAGGTGTAAGCCCGCATTTTGTCATTCTCTACTATCAAGGCAACTACTTCAACAACTGACCTAGTCTAACTGCATGACCAAGGTCACTCACACATGAGACTGGGAAATCTGGGATATTTTATCTACTGTAATTTCCTTTGTGGGACAAGGGAAGGGGCAGGCAGGGAAGGACATGGGAGCTGAAGAGCCAGTAGTGGCTGTACTCACTGTCTCTTCTACCAAATTAAGGAGATTTTGCCGAGCAGTACACTGACAGGCACCTCATAAWTTTTTCTTATTTCACTGCTGCTAGTTTCAGGTAAAGAGAGCATTACTTTGCCCTGTTATTAGTGATTAGCGCTTATTATTTTAAGCACTGATCCTTCCCACAGGTCTCAACATTGTCTTCATTAGTTTATGCCTTTGAATGGCTATCAAATTTGATCTATTACTTTCTCCACATTTTTTACCTTGAGATGGTCATAGAGTAGTCTACTAACATGCTGAAGACCTTTCATGAATGAATATAATCAAATGTTATGTTTTATATTATATAAAATATTCCATCCTGACCCCAAAACATTAAGTTTATGCCACCATCTTCTATCAGCTTGTTATTCCTCAAAGAGGATAAGAGACGTTTCCTCTGTTTTGTTTCACATGCATCCTTGAAGTTTGTCAGTTTTATAGGCAACAATTTTTTATGAGCCTCTATTTTGATGTTACTAGCCTTCAAAATATGAGGTGTCTCACTGAAGAGGTACACAATTATAATTATTTAAGATATCAGGCTCATTCAGATTGTTTTCCACTAATGAATGATGCCACCTTTTCTGTCGAAGTCTTGCCTGCTTTCAGCTCTTTGACAGAATGCAAAATATGCCCAGCTCAGCTCTGGTCTCACAACAACATATATCAGAAATTGTTTAATGGACTTACAGAGAGAAGACTGCTGTAGGTCAGCTGTGAAAGATCAGAAATTGCTGAATGAACTCAGAGAGGGAACACTGCTGTGAAATTAGGTCCTTTGTTTCATTTCTAATTTTCCAAGAACTGAGGAGAGTTCTTTACACAAGAGTATAAAGAATAGTAGATCTGTTTAAATACTTGGCTACTTTTGTAGTGTGAATTGAGCAGGGTGCATGAATTGTTCTGCTCATATCTGTGTTACTAAAATTAAAACAATAAGCTAGATCCCAAGGTCCAAATACGCACCCTAACCTTGGGTCGAAAATTTGCAGTTCAGCCCATCTTTAATAATGTTGATATACTGGAATCCACACAAGCCTTACGTGAGCCAGCTCATTTAAATAAAAGCTTCCCACTCAAGTCCTTACACCACCAAACCTCCAGTGTGATATAGATGTAAATACATGTGGACACATACATACTCATGTCACTGTTGTGAAGAATTAGGTCTTCATGGCCAATGTAAGTTACTAGTACCCTATAGTTTCAAAGTATCTTACAAAGACTCTAAGATCATAAGTTTCAGAAGGAAAATAGGTTAAATGTTTATAAATATCTTTGTCAGACTCCTTTAAGTGAGTTAAGGAGAATGATTCAACTATTTTGAAAATATTTAAGGCTTTATTCCTTTGCATAAAACAACAGTAGAAGAGACCACCGAGCATACAGGCTATTTGAAGTGAGACCTAGGCACCCTCTCCACTGGAAAGATGTCTTTTATTTACCTTCATACATGTGTGAGGGCATATAGGGCAAGGCAATGAAGTATCAGATTTCAAGTACTCCAGAGCAAGTAGGTTTTATATACATGCTACTTAAAGACAGGGCTGAATCAAAAGCTCAAATTTACTCATATTCCAGCCTGCACACACAAGCCCTTTGCTAATGATRTAAGCACAAGTGAAGTACATCTTAATTCATTTTGAAGTGATTTGAGCATTGGCAACAACAGAGAATATGAGCAAACCCCTTTCTGTGATTCTACTTTATTTGGTAAGGCAGACTATCACAGGTACTGTCATGCTTTGAGTTTTTCCTGATAGAGGATTCATGATTCCTAGAAGTATTTTGGTCTTGACAAGCAGCAAGTAGATCTCTTCTAAGAAATAGAATAGAATCTTTCCACTTCTCTAAAAAGTGATATTTATTGATTTTTCTGCTGCTGTCAAATATAGTTCAGGGAAAAAAAAAATATAAAGTCACCATCAACACCACAAGAAGCTCTTGGATCTCCTAAAACTCTTGCTGGGAGAAAAATGCAGGTTGACAGATCTTTCAGAGGAGCTTTTGATTTCCTTTTCCTCTTTCATAGCACATCTCCCAAAGGCAAGGGTGAAGTTACTACAGTAGCTCCCTTCCTTTTCCACAGGCACATGAGGATCCCTTCTTAAGCTTTGCTGTAAGATGCAAGAGCACAATAAGCCACAGGCCGGCAGGATTTTAGAGGGACCGTTTTTGTACAGCACTGTCCGCCCCGGGGCAGCAGTACCTCCTGCCAATGACACCGCACCATTGCCAGCGCTCACCCTGGGAGGCAGAGGAGGGGGAGATCTGTGCCAGAGGCTTCGAGGTTGTCTCCACGTAGCTCCTCACAGCTCCAGGAGTGGGCTCTACAGGACTGCACTTCTTCATAGAATGATGTTGATGGATTATGTGCCTGATAATTAAGCAGTCTAAAAAGCCGAGTCAAACTCTGCCCCCATATTAAAAAACAAAACAAAACAAAACAAAAAACCCACTCCAGAAAAAAAAAAAAAAAACACATCGATTCAGAGTTTCCAGTAGAGCATTCACACAGGCCTCGACATTTAAGAGACTTAGTTAAAAAGCAAACAGGCTTTCTTTAGGACATTTCTTTCCCTACAGTGGGATATTGTATACAGGTTTCATTTCAGGCAGAAATAAACCCGTTGTACAGAGGGTATGAGAAAAAAACCTACACTTTGTATACTCAAGAGCACTTACGGTGCACACAAGGACATAGTGAAGATATACATATTTAAACACAGTAGGTCACAAACTGAATGTGAATCAGTCTATACCACTTTTATGGAAGACAAAGACATATCTAGGGGCATGCTAGGAAATATGAAGAGGTGTGCTGTGTTTCAACACACATGGAAAAAATCTACACTCCAGTGACGAGTTATGAGGACTGACAAATTGTATACTGCTTTGGGCTCTGTTCTTCAAGAAGTACGGAGTTTCAGAGAGTCTATAGCTGGGCTGTTAAAGCTGGAGAATACAGAGTATCAATATTGTAGTGTTTTCCTCAGGTGTAAAGCCACTGGAAGTGGCCTCTCCACAGCAGTTTGATATCAATAGCTCAAGGGCTGGGCTGAGCTCCAGGTCCGAGATTATCTTAGATAACCCCCTGTAAGAGAAGCAGAGAAGAAGCTCTCAGTCACAGTGCTGAACTCCCTGCAGAGTCACAGGCAGGCAGGGACTGGCACAAGCAAGGGAAGACGGGACTACAGCAAGGAGACCAGAACTGCTCTTAACCAGCTTTGCCGTCAAAGGAAACCTACTATTGCCTTGTGGCCCAAGGGGAGAGATGTCAGTGCTCACATACATAAGGGAACATGTTCTCTGTGCTCAGTGTGGAAAACTTAGTTTAATGGGCTTTAACTACAGCAAGGGGGCTTTCAATATCTAAAAGCTTTCTGGAGTGAGAAATTAGTGCAGGATGGGAGCAGGTTGCACAGGGGGGTCTGTACAGTCCCCGTTACTAGAGGTTAGGAAGAAACTGGACAAGGAAAATGCTCCTGGCCCATGGCGTTACCCTGCCTTTGGGCAGGAGGATAAAGCCACTTCTCTGATGCTCGATAGCCTTATTTGACATCATTTTGGCTCCCAGACCTTCAGTACTGAAACTCTAGCCATGGTTACTTTGTAAAGAGGGATATTCCCTTCTCTCCCTTCACTCACCAATACATGGGGTTTTTAAAAGTGAGAAGACACTTTAGTAGATAAATGACTCTTAAAGGGTAATTATACAATCGGGGCAGGGGCAATGAAGAGTGATTAGGGCTACTCAGACCTACAGTTCCCATATAGCCAAAGCACTTAAACATTTGCTAAGTAACTGGTTGTAAGTGGGCCCAGAGTTGATACATTTTCCAAGAGAAAAACTGTTCTTAATTACATTTCTTTTGAACTCTCTATTTCCTGTACTTTTCTCATTCATGTATATAGTGCCATAGAAGTGGATACCATTTGAGGAATCTAGTTGAAAATAATTGGAAGTTGGCATTGTTTTACTGAAGGCCACGAAGCATTAGGGACAGACCTCAGCCTAGCCAGGGTATCTTCTAACAGTCATGCAGACTGTTTCATACTGTTCTTACTTTTCCTTGCGTCATCACCTCTTCTCTTGTCCTGCCACATGGTAGGTGGAAGTAATTAATGTCTGCAAAATGGTTTAAAACCTGAGCTGAAAGCAACTACACAAGAATAATGGTTATTTGGAACAACTTCAGAAACAGTCACTGTATACTCACTAATTTTACTTCCAGTCTGAATTTGCCACGGGTAATTTGCAATGCTCATAACCCACCAGAAGCGGATCATTTCTTGTAGCCAGAAGCTGTTTTTATTAGCTCTTATTGTTTGCCTATTATCTGAGGGAAATCTTTCTCAAAGGTAAGAAAAGTAAGAAAAGAGTTTGTAAGAGTTTTAAACTCCATCCATCCTAGTGCACAGGAGCCCTTTGAAGAGCCTCGTCCCCCATCATCCTCCTGACAAGAATCTGGGTCCAACACTAACACTCCTTCCCTGTGCGAGTGGCATTTGAAATGCATCAGTTATACATGAAAGTGTTTGCACACTTTATTTTAGGAATGCTGCCTTTGAATAACTGGCCTATTTAGTTTCATCACCAAGGCCTCTTGATTCTTATCAAATGCAACTTCAGAGCAATAGAACATGAGCCATTTTCATTTTTAATTAACAGCTTTTTAGTACAGTACAGCATAGGAGAGGTAATACTGTTACAGCTACAGCTACTGGAGAAACTCTGCACATTTTGTCCTAGCTATACAGGGCTTCTAGCAGAGTATTTTGGAAGAAGTTGGAAAAAAATAATAATTAAAAAAACCCCCACTCCTACCACCAGTAGTCCAAACCCATCCTGAGCTGCTGACCTTCTGGTCATGCTGCAAAAGTACCTTAGGGAAGAGGATGCCCTCTSGCGTGATGGAGCAGCGCAGATGCCCAGCTGAATCACATTTTAAACACTGCAGGGTATTAGCTCATCCTGAGTACCGTGTGTTAGCATGCCTGCATTTAAGTAGACACTATTTTCAGAAGTGTCCAAGCCACTTATAGGCATGTGTCTCATCAAAGTAAGACACCTACTGTTGGAAGCACCGTTCTCTGCCCTCAGCTGCTGTCATCAGCATTCAGGTTACTTGCTGTGCATTGCTTGAGAAAACCCCCTAGAGAGTAGTTTTCAGTGACACAGACCAAAGACTGTAACTTTGCAGTGCTCAATAAGCTTTTACAACTTTGTTATATCACCATTAATCTCCTCCTTTCTTTCTTCTTCAAAACCACCTATCCATCTTTTAGGTTAATGGAAGATATTTCCCCATTAAGTGCACATTATTGCTATTTATTCATTGTGCAGAAATTGCCATCAACGCACAATATAACCATGCTCTGCTGCCGTATGCTTAGGAGAAGAGTATCTCTGGGCTTTTAGAGCACCTTTTTCATGGCTGCTCTACACCTCCTCTTTCAGCCTACATCTGCCTCACTAACTAGCCCTGCATCAGACTGATTCTCAGACACACCTTTTGCTGTCATTTCATTTTCCTCAAGCAGAGCTGTCCCTCTTAAATGGTTCCTTAGAAACCATTTTGTCTTTCCTATGATGCCCAGCTGGACAGCCAGACATGTCATTCCATGTCATGTCATGGAAACCACCATGACAGACATTAATGTGTTTTTGATACGCAGCTTCCCACGGGGAAGATGAAACCTTAGTCCTGCCTCCCCCTTAGCACAAGGAACAAAGCTGAATGACAACTTTCATGGGCTCATAGTCCAAGTCTTCTCATCCTCTCCATTTGCCTGGCACTTGGAAAATATTTTTTTTTATTTTGGAGACCACGACTGGGAAATTTTTGGGAGGGAGTTAGCTGGTGTGGCCCAACCAATGGCAACAACCAGTCTCACAAGTGAGCAGAATCAACAACCAAGACCCAGGGCAGGGGTCAGAGTGTAGTTTAATTAAATAGCACAGATCAGCACTTAGCCCCAATTCTAGTCCTTCACATCTCAGATATCATCCCTGGGAAAATTCCGTCATGCAAAATCCTATTTTTTCATAGACCTTGGACTTGGGTTTCCTCCTGTAGAAAAATCATTGATAAAAGTCATAAAGGAATTTTTCCCCTGTTTGTATCTCATAGATTTGAAAGCAGACAGCACAACAGCAGTTGCCTGTACCAATGCTGTGACATCTCTCCAAACCAAGCTTCAAAGATAGCACTGATCTTAGACAGAGATTGCAAGAGGCTCTCTCCTGCAATGAGGTAACTCTCCTGTTACCTCATTATACCATTTCTTCCAAAAGAAACACCATGAAAAGTTTCCATTGCAGCATTTTCCTTTTATTACGGGCAGGGTACTGTGGGASGAAAAGTTTGATGAATTGTGTTCTCCATGGTACCCTAAAAAACAGCTCTTTCAGAAGTCAGCTAGCACAATAGAGAGGGTATGAATTAGGAGTAGGGTTTTATTCAGGGCACCAAACTTCTGTTGCCTCTTTTTGGGTGAATGGGATGAGAGACAGAGGATCAAAAGCAAACACACTCCACAAACTATCTGTAAGAAGTTGCTGTCTAGGCATGTAAGTATCCCCACAGCTCTAAGAAACAGTGATATCTGGATTTTATCTCAGCCATTAATCTCATAAATGGTTTCAACGTTGCAATAACAACAGTCATTAAACCTCAAAAGTGCCTATAAACCAGCTCTCAGCCTGGGGCTAGACTGCCTTTCTAGTTCTTGGATTTACATGCAATTGTACAGTTATAAACACCCTCACTGGTAAATCAGCCAGGAACCAGCTTTGCACAATTTGTTTGCTTTCACACCAATTATTATTTAAGGATAAAAAAAAAAAATTAAAACACTGTTGAGTTCAAGGCTTTTTACCCAGAGTTTCTCTGCACTTCATTGTTTTACTTTGCAGAACTAATACATAACCATTGAATATAGCTRTTTTCTTGAGGTTTCAAGAAACACTTTGACAGGGGAATGTATTCCGCACTGCATAAGCCAGCAACTTACAGCAGCAGTGGATTTTGCTCTGCTAACTCAGCTTTTTTAATCCATCAACTATTTTGAATCTCCAGCTGCTGAAAACCCTCAAGGATCATACTTATCTCCAGGACACACAGTGGGCCAGAGCAAGGGTCTGGTAGGTGGTATGAGGTAGGATGCAGATAGTGACTCAGCAATGTCATCATCATGGGGGAAAGGCAGCATATTTACAGTCATGCAAAGATACAGCTGCGCCCTTGGCATTCCTTGTGTCAGCACTGTGAGCAGCTGACTCGGGAACAGCAAAGTACTTCAGATGCTACAAGATTTTTCTTCTTGCAGCAGCCAAAGAGGTGCTATATTGCTGCTGACATCCCCATATCCATTCCCTAACCCTTAACACCTGGAATTGCTTCCTACACCATGGAAGGTGGTGGGACCTTGGAGGGTCCCGGAGCCCTCACAGCACCACCTGGGCAGATCCCACCAGCTCAGCACCCACCCGTGCCCCATCCCTTTGGGACTCACGAATGAAGTGTTTCAACCCCACACTCCCTGGTGGCCAATGCCATAGGCATGCTTAGGCTGTGGGGTGTTTCATGTGCTGCAGATGACCCACCATAAGTTACAGCTGCTTTCACTCAAACACCAGAGCCAGAGCAGCCGGGGACAGCATCTGCTTTTCAGCAAGGAGCAGAAGCAGGGATGAGGAGCACTTGGGATTCAGCTTTCTTCTCACACAAGGAAGGTCACATGCACCGATCTCCTCTCCCTGCACAGTGCATAGGCTGGAGGAGGGACACCAGCTTTAAGCCTCTCCCATCATGGGTGCCCATATCACAGAGCCAGTTGCTCAGACAGAGCAACTCTAGCACTCTCAGCCTAGCGTGCTAGAAGGCACTCTCCCATGGACATATATCAATGCAATGATCATATACAGAAGCCATTTGAGGGGGCAAGGACCAGGATCTAGGATTCCCTAGGTCCCAGGAGAGAGGTTACATCAGGCTTTTACTGCTCTAGCCTGTAAGCAGCCTTCTGCATATCCCTAGCCTCAAGTCATAAAGCATTTTAGCAGTTAGGGCTGAAAACATGAGCTTGCCTCAACCTTCTGTGAGGAGCTATTTCAGATGAGGGAGGAAAGGTTTGGTAGTGTCCTGGTAGTTGCACAGGTGAGGAAATGTGTTCTGCACCACTTAGAGGTGTCAAAGTGGTGCACGCTTCATGCCTGATTCTGGTTTTGCTGCCATCCAGCTAAGATGTATTACCCACGCCATGAAGCAACTGCTTATCTTACTCTCAAGGGTAGGCTGGAGTCTGTCATCCACCCAGAAGTGAAAGAAAGAATTAATCATAAGAACAGATACCCAGATCAGTGAGAAATGCAGTAACCATCAGCCACAACTGGCTCCGGGCAGAGCTGGCATTAGGGGATATCCAGCACAGTGGCCCATTACAATGTCCTCAGCTTGAATGTGGAAAATGATATCTGAGGTGACCCACTTAAACAGGCTGGACCAGAAATTGACTGGGAAAGCCCTATAGAGAAGATTAATTTTTTGTTGTTGTTTTCTTGCTTCTGCAGCCTTGTCAATACTAGTGCTGAAATGTAACAGGACGGCAGCTCCCACATTTGATACTTCACCAGAAGATAAATGCAGTGCTGCCTTTCCTTGTCTTGGCTGAGTCTGTAGTGTGCTAAGTACCCTGCAAGGAGGCTTAGGAGGGTTTTGTGGTGTAATTCAAATACGTCCAGGTAAGACGAGGTACATTAATGCCTCTGTTTCTGTAATCCTATATTGTACTCACACCCTGAAGCAGTCTGGGAGCTGTCATTTGTCCCAGATCAGCTGGACACCCTCTGTGGCATTAGTGATGGCTCTGCAGTGATGTTTCAGGCTGATAGCAATGACATGTTTTGAGGCAGAATATGGAAATCTGCCCTGGAGAGGTGGATTCACTGTCTGCAGATCCCTGTAGCTCACTGACCAGCACCTGACAGCACCACAGCTATCCAGGGAGCAGCCAATAGACACTCCTAACACCAGCGCCATTTGCTCAAACAAATGCATTTCAGAGTACTTAAATATATTCTCAAACCATACAATAGGTGTATGCATGCCTAGTTACCCTATGTGTGTGTAGGGAACTTYATTCCGTTTAGAGAGAAATTAAAAGTGCATGATCTCATGTCATGAGGTTGGTCTGGCCATGTCTACATCAGAGCTAGCAAGACCAATAAGGTCCAGAACTGGAAGTAGCTCTTGGGCAAATAACCCAAACCAAGGGGCTGAGCTGGCATCTCTGCACACAAGTGCACTGTGTGGATTACCAGCACAGTCCAGCATTTGCTCATCTCTATGTGGTGCTCTGTGAGCAACATAAGTTTTCCATTTCTCTTCACTATGGACTATCTCTAGTACTTCTCACGAGCAGTGAGCATCTTCCCTTCCAGCAACTTGTAGATGTACAACAAAAAGCCTTTCACCTTCACAGCGAGTCATATGAAATGCTGGACAATATAGCTACACAATATAACTGGAGTTGACAGTGCAAACATCCRCTTGTGCTGAGTCTGGCTAGGAACTACTGCTTCTAAGTGTTGCAGCCCATCAGCCACCTAGGAGGACAGGACATTGAAAAAGTTTTACCAGTTTATTTCTTGTATACCTTTCCTTGCAAGAATTTAGGGGCAGTGTGCCGGTGCACATGATAGGTGCTAAATCAGCAATAATAACAGTAAAGTACAGAAAATGATCCAAAAAGGAAATCAAGCTAGTTTCATACAACTACATTAGCAAAGGACAAATAAATCATTACTAGGCTTCTGTCCTGGTTTTGGCTGGGATAGGGTTCATTTTCTTCCTAGTGCTGTGTGTTGGATTTAGTATGAGAAGAATGTTGATAACACACTGATATTTTTAGTTGTTGCTAAGTAGTCTACTAGTCAAGGACTTTTCAGCTTCCCATGCTCTGCCAGGTGCACAAGAAGCTGGGAGAGAGCATAGCCGGGACAGCTAGCCCAACTGACCAATGGGGTATTCCATACCATGTGACATCATGCTCAGTATATAAATAAGAGACGTGGTCCAGGAAGTAGCGATCGCTGTTTGCGTATCAGTCAGCGGGTGATGAGCAATTGCATTGTGCATCACTCATTTTGTATAGTCTATCATTATTATTATTATTATTATTATTATTATTATCATCCCTTCCTTTTCTGTTCTATTAAACTGTCTTTATCTCAATCCATGAATTTTACTTTTTTTTTCGATTCTTTCCCCCGTCCCATTGTGGTGGGGATTGAGTGAGCGGCTGCGTGGTGTTTGGCTGCCTGCCAGGTTAAACCACAATAGTCCTTTTTGGCGCCCATCATGAGCCTCGAAGGGTTGAGATAACAACAGATTGGACCAAAGCGTGTTAAAGCAAAATTTGTTATAAGCATTCATTATATTAGTTTAATAGTCRCTGGTCACAACGTTGATTTATTGTCTCTCAAAGGTGTGGGGCTGGCTCTCAGTGTTGTGTTATGTAATACCTTGCTTGCAGTATACGTTCCTTGTTGTTCTGTTTATCACCACTCGGAACTGGGTCAAGGTTATCATTTTGCTGCACTGTGTGACACTGTTTTATGATATGATAAAATCATTGGTCGTGAGTCTAATSTGGTATTTGYACTCAGYAYTGCCRTCATCTCTGTACCTCGGGAACCACCTCTTGGAAACTATTAATAATTACACTACTCGTTACCTTTTCGTCACAGAGGAACAATTTAGGGAGGGGGAKGCTTCCCCCCACTACTTCATCTTCCCTTTCGTATCTCCAGAAACGCCTTTTTCTTCTATCCTCTTCATGAAGCCCTCTACAACAGTTCTTGAGAATGTTGAATATCCTTGGGATGTTAAAACAAGCATGATCATATTGCTACGTCTCCTGAATGTGGTTCAGGTCTTGTTTAGGGTTAAACAACTGTTTAGGAATACTGTCCAGAGATCAACGCCAGCAACAGACACTGGCCACTCAAACCCCCGCAACAGGCACTGCGGCTACTTCAACCCCTGCAACAAGCACTGTGGCTACTCAAACCCCCGYGACAGGCATTGTAGCTACTCCAACCCCTGCAACAGGCACTGTGGCTTCTCAAACACTGGTGACAGGCACCACAGGTACTCCAAACCCCACAACAGGCACTGCAGCTACCCAAACCCCGGTGACAGACACTGCAGCTATTCCAACCCCAGCAACAGTCACTGCGGCTGAACCAGAGAACCAACCTGTGCCAGTATCAGTCACCCCTACACAGAAGAAGAAATACAAAAGAAAATCAGCTCATTTAATAAGGGATGAAGATGAACCAGGGCCATCATGACAACAGGAGGAGGAAGAGGCAGAAGCCATAAATGAGATGGTAACCACCCRATCCCTATCCCTGAATGAGCTGTGAGATATGCAAAAAGATTTCAGTCGTCTCCAGGCAAGCACATTATCACCTGGCTGCTCCGATGCTGGGATAAYGGGGCCAGTAGCCTGGAATTAGAGGGTAGGGAAGCCAAGCAGCTGGGATCCCTTTCTGGGGAAGGGGGCATTGACAAAGCGATTGGAAAAGGGGCACAAGCCCTCAGCCTCTGGAGGCGACTCCTGTCAGGCATGAAGGAAAGGTATCCCTTCAAGGAAGATGTTATATGTCACCCAGGCAAGTGGACCACCATGGAGAGAGGKATCCAGTACCTGAGGGAATTAGCCGTGCTGGAGGTGATTTATGATGACCTGAACAACGAGCAGTTACCCAAAGATCCAGACGAAGTCAAGTGCACGCGACCCAYGTGGCGCAAGTTTGTACACAGCACACCAGCATCGCATGCAAACTCATTGGCAATAATGACCTGGAAAGATGGAGAGGACCAAACGGTGGATGAACTGGCTGGCCAACTCCATCAATACGAGGAAAGTYTCTCTTCCTCCCTACGGGCCTGCATCTCAGCTGTGGAGAAACTGCTGGACATGATAACTGAGAAACTATCCCGGGAGTTCCAGCAACTCAAAAAGGATATGTCCTACTCCCCACCTGTACGGACCAGTATCTCAGCCATTAGGAGTAA
>JAYKAV010003212.1:364031-377323 GCA_035582835.1 Phoebastria nigripes | reverse complement strand
GAGTGGCAAAAGCACCCCATTGGGACTGGCCCAGAGGCTCCGTGCATCCTTGGCACAGACTACCTCAGGAGAGGGTATTTCAAGGACCCAAAAGGGTACYGGTGGGCTTTTGGTATAGCTGCCTTGGAGACGGAGGAAATCAAACAACTGTCCACCTTGCCCGGTCTCTCGAAGGACCCTTCTGTTGTTGAGACCTTCTGGGGTTGCTGAGGTGCCGATCACCACCACAACGGTGCACCGGCGACAATATCGCACCAACCGAGACTCCCTGATTCCCATCCATAAGCTGATTCGTCRACTGGAGAGCCAAGGAGTGATCAGCAAGACTCRCTCACCCTYTAAYAGTCCCATATGGCCAGTGCAAAAGTCTAATGGAGAGTGGAGACTAACAGTAGAGTATTGTGGCCTGGACGAAGTCACGCCGCCATTGAGTGCTGCCGTGCCAGACATGCTAGAACTTCAATACAAACTGGAGTCACTTCAGATAATGAAATTCACAGAGATGTGCTGACAAACACTCTTTCAATAGGATAAAAAATGCACAACAGGCAGAAGCTATATGAATTCCTAAAAAAATCCCACAAATCTGTCTTATATTTGAACTACAATGAAATGTATATAAAATTGTTGCATTTGCAAGAAGTTCAGTTCTTGGAGCACCAATATGGTTCTCTATTTCCGCACAGCCAACAACAACCAGGTTTTGCTSACCCAAACCTGATTTCATGTTTAGAAACTATAACCAAGGCCAGCTGTGCCATACACAGAGATTTTCAAAAGTTGAGCAAAAAAGGCCTGGAGGAACCTAACATGATTTAGAAGTTGGCCCTGCTTTAAGTCCAGATACCTCTGCCTAAATTGTTTTATGATAAATGGTGGACAATTCAAAGGATCTTCTATAACCACACAGCCACAATTGCATCAGATGACATAAGGGATATACTATAGCCAGTAGTTCTAAAAAAGTGATGCCAAAATATTATGACTGTCACAGTTACCCAAGGAAAATTTGGGGAAACCATCTGTTTTCAGGTTTTTTTAGGACATGAGATTTTTCCCTATGTGTCCCTCAAAGACATGATATATTTTCAAGATCATGGCACAGAAGTGGATTACTGTCCCCAGCTTTGGTGGTGAGATCTCTAACTCAGTGCAGACAAGCAAAATTGTGTTGTCTAGTCTGATGAAGAGGTCATATCCCCTATCAAAAAAAAAAAACCCTCTGGTCACTCTAGGGCTATAACTCTCTAATGCCCTCTCTAAACCCTCCATGTACCCCAGTTAAACCAGACTGGCCATCCTACTTTTTTGCCGGAAAACAAGCTAATTAACAACAAAACAACTAAATCTCACAATTAATCAGATGCATGAAGAGCTCACAGAAATTTCAGGCAAGATAATTGATGTCCTAATGCTACAATTTACAAATTTCAGAGAAAGGCTTTTTGTTTGTTTGTTTTGGGATTTTTTTTTAATTTATTATTAGTATGTCTTTCACTCAGAATCACAGAATGATAAGGTACTTCAATCCTGGTGCTTAACTCTGCGTTTGCCATTGCTGAACTTCAGGAKGTTTCTGCCAGCTCATTTCTCCAACTTGTCCAAGTCTCACTGAATGTCAGCACTACCCTCCAGTATATCAACCACTAACCAATTTTGATCATGCATGGACTTGCTCCATCCCATCCTCCAGATCATTAATAAGGACATTGGGTGGTCTTAAGCCCAGCATTGGTTCCTGAGAAATACTCCAGGTAGATTTTATCCTGCTGATCACAACCGCAGGTGGTCCAGACAATTTTCTACCAACCTCATCATYCACTAATCCAGCCCTTATGTCACCAATTTGGCTATGAGGATACTGTGGGTGTGCATCAAAGGCCTTGCTAAAGTCAAGATAAACAACATTTGCTGCTATCCCTCATCTGCTGAAGCATCCATCTTATGCTAGAAAGAGATCAGGCTGGTTGGGTATGGCTTGCCTTTGGGAGCTCCATACTGGCTGCTCCCCAAAGCCTTCTTGCCCTTCATGTGCTTCGGAATGGTTTCCAGGAGGATCTGCTCTATAATCTTCCCATGGAAGTTAAAAACAGCCATCTTACCACTGGCCCCTTTTTAGTGTTAGCAGCCTGAGGACTGAACTGGACTGAATGTCCAATTCCCAAGCCCAAGGACTGAATGTCCATCTTTCCTGTGCTGACCACCACAATAACAGARGCCAAGGCCAGTGATGGGTCTGGCTTTGCAATGCCCTGCAGCACTCCTGCTTTTTGGAGTAAATAATGAAGATTTCCTACACTGTCAGCACAGGATCTCTCACAAACATTACAGCTCTTTCCCAAAAAATTGCATCTCCAGAAAACATCATGATGAATGATCAAATGAGAACAGAAACCAGCTGATGTAAATACCAGGGCAGCCAGACAGCCACTGGAGATGGAGAGCAAAACCTTTGGTAGTAGTACAGCACTCCCTTCTCGCACTGACAGGATTCACCATTGTTCTCTCTTGTTTAGTTTTTTACCCCTCTGCTGATATATATAAACTCCTTGTGAGCCCAGATGAAGGACTTGCTTTACCACTTTACCATAGGCTAAATGTTTGAAGTATCAGGACATTTCCCATCTCAAAGGTCAGAGGAAAATATGATAAATCAAATCTCACTTTGCTTTAATTGACCCTTCTTACCTACAATTGTTAAAAGATTATATCGTTTATGCTTCAGCTGCATGGATAATGCTGTGGATTGCAAAAGGAGGGGAAAGTGGCTTGGGGTGTGTGGGGGGTGTCTATGTTCACCTCTCTAATTGAACAAAGGCAGCCCAAAGATTTGTCCAAAATATCTCCTACTTGCTTTTCACATCAGAAGTGTGAGTCTTCTCTGGTCTGGAAATATTTTGGTGACTGGCATGTGCAAATCACTGAAAGTAAGAGGGAAAATAGGGTCTCAATCAACTTCAATCTTTGTGTTTGCCTACTTGGTTGTTGGTAATTGATGAAGAGCAAAAGAAGTCTGTGCTATGAATTCTGCATCCTCAGCTGCCCAAGTGTGAAATTTGCAATAACCATTTCAGAGTACCCCAGGCAGCCCCAGGAACAACCAGGCTTCATATTCCTAGCACCTGAAAGAAAAAGGGGGATGTGCACAAATGGAAAGAAAGGAGAAAAAAGGGCAAACATACACTGTTCAAAACCCTTCAGACCTCTTTGTAAGTGTTCAAACGAGGCAAAAGAAAGGGGCAAGCATCCAATTAAAAGAAAAGATTGAAGCTGTACCTCTGATTAATTACTGAAAAGAAGGGTTTTCCACACTGTGGATTTTCAAATCGTGTATTGCGTCCTTTCCTCTAGCATTGCTCATTCATGGTGGTGTTCTTTCCTCTCCAGAAACTGCCACCTTAATCTTGTCTGCTCTTGGTTTGAACAGTTCTTTTTTTCCCTGTAGGCTTTGAAATGAACTCCTCTAGGAAGATGTTGCCCATTTTCTCAAATGTTTTAAAAATATTGACACAGAAACAGCATCTCTGAATTACAGGCCGAAATTCCCCTTTTGAGTGCATTCTGAAGAGACACAGCCTGTGGCCTTGTAAAACTCCTGGATTTTGCAAAACTCCACAGATCACAGTCTGCTCCTTGGGCTCCTTGCTCTGTTCTCCCATGGTGACTCCCAGACTCTTTTGCTAATTCCTGGAGTTTACCTGCTTGGATATAGAGAGTAAAGGTCGATGCTGGGGGGCCTTTGAGCTATCTGTGGGTACTCCAAGGCGGGATCAGCTCAGCAGCATTTGCTTTGGTTCAGCACTGTGGATTTACCAGGTTTATATTGGAAAACGCCAGGCAGAGAGCAGCAAGGCCGGACAGCATGACAGTGCTCTCCGTGCACACCAGCCAGGGAGGGACAAAGCCTCTGGCTTGCTCTCAGGGGAGCGGTGGCAGAAGAAAGCTGCTGTGGGAAGGGGATCGAGTGCAACGCAGTCCCCAGCCCTGGGGATGGAGCAGATGCTGTACAAGAGCAGCAGCATGGGGCACCTCTGCTCAGTGAAGAACAGCAGAACTGGGACCCTCCCTGTGCCCCGGCTTGGGTACCATCCCCAGCTCGATATTTTAAGCTTCACACAGCAGAGGGAAGTGGAGGATTTCTTGTCACTTAGCGAGGACCTTAGTCCTGTTTACAGATAAGAAAGTGCAGTAAACGTAATATTTTCTTAGGGGTGATAGCACATGAGGTTGCAATGCAGGAAATCCTGCAGGCTGCGTGCTGCCTGGTATCCCCCGGCACAGTGAAGCCTCACCATGCCATAGATGGGAGGCAAATGCATCCAAAGAGGCAGCGCAGAGGAGCCCAGGTTAGGCAATCACCAGTGGTGAAGGGACATGACCTCAAGTCTCCATCACAGAGAAGGGCAGCTCCATTCTGGGTGCTCATCTCTGGCTACAGCTCGACTTTGGAAACAAAATGCTTTGGCCCTCGGGCCAGCTGACACAGACTGGCTGACCAATGTCTTCTCATCAGCACAGCCATCCAAACCACCCGGTGGGGCTGGTCCCTGCGGTGAGCCCAAATGCTACCAGGGACTCTGTGGCCACTTTGGGAGATCAGGACTGTGCTGGGATCCTGCTTCATTTACAGGTGTAGCCTCCAACTGAGGAACTAAACTTATCACAATGAAAGGCATTTTGGAGCAGATTATTCCAGTAAATGCCATTAATAACATCTTCCTGAGGATGACAAAATGCTTGGATATTTTCCTGTAATGGAAAGTCTGCTATGACCTACAAAACTAGCAAAAAATTTGTCTCCTGTGTTCTGTGGTCTTCG
The DNA here is from genome assembly GCA_035582835.1 of Phoebastria nigripes. NCBI lineage: Eukaryota > Metazoa > Chordata > Aves > Procellariiformes > Diomedeidae > Phoebastria > Phoebastria nigripes. The sequence continues at coordinate 372,504 of JAYKAV010003212.1, read as the reverse complement.
AGTATTTTTTGATCCTTCCACTGGTTGTTCCCCTCTTGCAGCAGAGAATTTTGGCACTGTTGTCACCACTGTCCTCCTCCAGCACTGCACTAACTGGCGCTCCCCATCAGCAGCCATTTCACTTCTTGAAATGCAACTGCATATATCAAAGTCTTCTTAAAGGAATTTGGGGTCACTACAGAGATGGCAAAAAGAATAAGTGAAGTTCTCCTTTTTGTATATACAAGGATTAAAAACCCATCAGCCTTACCCATTGCTGTCTGCTTCTAAGACTGGGTTCTGCATTTAGTTATTTTAAACTGCTTATTCTTGGAATATGTTACTGATGTATATCTAGGAACCATTCAGACTGAATAACACCATTGTTGTTTCATGAATTAGCAAACTTTCCTTTGCCAAACTATTGTCAGAGTAATCAGAGTCAAACCTAATTCATTTGCACTTCCACTTGAAATAGACAATGTGCATCTGGTCAAATTAAGCAGCAAGTCTCTAACTGTTAGAATGTGCACCTTACTCCAAATCTCCCAGCTGATATGGTGGTGCATTTACCCCCTTCCCCTAGGCCTCTCTACAATCTCAGGAACTCCCGTTAGGCCTTAGCCATTGTGTAACGAGTTGGGCAGTTAAGCGTCCCTTGACTGTACCAGGCACTCTTGCATGGCTGAGGTGGGGAGCGGCACTGGTCGTACCAGGAACGCTGGCTACCTGATCAAAGTAGGGAACGAAAGCAGGAGACAGTTCGTCATTCCTGACAGCCCTGAAGCATTCCCCACCTGGATCGCAGATGGAGTGGAACGATGCAACAGTTACCACAAATGATACCATTGTAACCGTAAAACAATACCATATTTACTGAAAACAAGCCAATACAAAACAATACCATATTTACTGATGACTAAAGCCAATCATCTTACAAACCTATGCACAGCAGTCCCAAGCGAGACCCTTTGAGCTCTCCTGGACCGCAGCGGGCTGCGCCCAGAATCTCCCTCTGAGGGGGACGCCTCTCAGAGCTCACAAGCTCTCGAGTTTGTGATATTCAGGGGACCGTCAGGACCTGGGCCGAGACACTCCTCGAAGCTCAACCCTTCGCCTGTTGAGAAATGCCAAGACATTTAGCGTGAGTATTTTCATGACATTCGAGGGGAATTTTTAACAGGTACCTTTGTCTAGCTTAAGGCCTTTATAACCTAGCTTCAGGCCTGTAAATCTATTTAGCTTTAGGCCTTTATAGATCCATTCAGCTTTGGGCCCTTATGTGTGATGTGTGCGTGTGTTTGTGTGTATTGATTTAGATAATCAGTAATAAGCAAAATCTATAATCAAGTAAACTTGATTAACTCATTTTGTAACTGCTAAATTAGTCAATGACTAAGTGCTGTTAAAACCACAGTTTTACCTTATAACTGTGAATGAACTTTAGGTTGCTGCTAAACACCTACAATCCCTTAGGCATTAGCTGTTGACCAGGTCTGAGACTAGGGCTCGATCCAGCCGCACCTAGACTCCTCTCTGAGAAGGAGTTTAGAGAGCAAGGGGGTCTACTCTGAACCTCGTGACTCAACGGGGGGATCTGCTTATTCTCTTTTTGTATTAGACATAAACTGTTGCCCAAGTCTGAGGCTAACATTGGATCCAGTCGGGTCTACTCTGAACCTCATGACNTTCTCTTTTTGTATTAGACATAAACTGTTGCCCAAGTCTGAGGCTAACATTGGATCCAGTCGGGTCTACTCTGAACCTCATGACTCAACGGGAGGGTCTCCCATACCCCTTTTYCCTCAATCTCTATAAAAATCATTCCAATCCAAATTCTGACATGATTTTCCCTGTGTATGCTTAATCCATGTAATAAGTAATAGAGTGAACCTTGCCATCGAATTCTGTTAAGTTGCGCTTTTATAAATTTCTATTAAAATCACTTTTTGCTGATACCTTTGCCGGTGATTCTTTAAGCGGCCTCAAAACCACTCATTCGCAACAGTGATGCTATTGCAGATATTGCCCTTCCTAACCAAAACCTTTCCTACCCACATGCTTCTATAGGATGTAATTCCAGCTACTAAGGGAAAATGCCGTAAGTGGATAAGTCTCCAGCTGGGATATTGCAAAGAATGACAGCCTCTTGCTGGTTAGCGCTCTCTAAGAAAAAAGTTCTGCAGTTGTGATGAAAAAGCAATAGCTATTCTATACTAAATGCTGAATTAACAGCCCATAACTAACAACATTACTAGCACCATCACTGTGTAAAAAAAAAAAAAAAAAAAAGCCCTAAGAAGCTGTAAGAGAGACTAAGCAAAGGGACCTATGCTAGAAAGATATATGACGATATGTACTGGGTCTGGCTGGGATGCAGTGAATTTTCTTTACAGCAGCCCACATGGTGCTGTGTTTTGGATTTGTGACTAAAACAGTGTTGATAACACAGGGATGTTTTAGTTATTGTTGAGCAGTGCTTACACTTATAAGTGCTTTACTCTGCTTTGCTTCTGCATGCAGCTTTGTTTCACCTATTAAACTATTAACTCTCAACTAGTATCTCAACCCACAAGTTTTCAGCTTTTGCTCTTCCAATTCTCTCCCCCATCCTGCCAGGGGGGAATAAGCAAGCAGCTGGGTGGGGGCTTAGCTGCCAGCCAGGATCAACCCACCGTAGTTTGTAAGGATATATATGCCAATCCAGGATCTAACATACCCAGTTACATGCTCTACTGGCTCTTCAATGCACCTCCGGGAGAAGCTGAGGATCCATGTCCCTGTGGTGCAGCCTGCCTGGGACATCATAATACAAAATAATGCATAATAGTGTAAAAATCAACACACACCTACTACCCCATTTGAGGTGGCTTGAGCAAATTAGTGATATGGAAAGTAGCAGCCAGGGGAGTGGTGCCAGGGCCAGCAGGAGACTTCTCGCCTTACCAGGAGCATTTCCTTGGCAGCGTCCCCCGGGAACGCTATGCCGCTGAGTGGCTGAATCCCTCTTGGGTACAGCTGTGCCACCAGGCTCAGCAGGAGACCCACTAGTTGCCTTGTAAACCCACTGATGAGCAAATCAATGTGTTGTCACTACAGACCTACTCCATGCCCAGCTGTGAGCCCTTTGCCACTCACAGATGGGCTTTTAACCCCAGCCGCAGGGTGCTTTGCAGGAGGCTCTTCTCCTGGGTTGTGAGGTACAGCTGAGAGTACAGGCTTGGAGTTCAGGCTTTGCTTCAGCCTGCCTCTTGTGTCCTTGGGTGCCGGCAGTGCAAAGCCTGTGTCACACTGTAGGGCTAAGGTAAGCCTTGTGTAAGCCAACATGCGTTGGTGGAAAGACCCTGTGAAGGAGATCAGTGACTGCCTGTCACGAGCTGGTACCCCACAGCTGTGTAACCAGCCTGGCCAAACCAGGTTGCTCTGAGTGTTACATTTCCATCACAGCCCAAAAAAGACAGAAATCTTTTTACCACCTATTTTGTGGAGAAAATGCTGTCAGACACTCAGTTGTATCCCCTGGCCCCTCCTGGGCTCTGCTGCCTTGCTGCACTCCTCTCCTTGCCTGTGTTGCCTTTCAGCCCTGTGCTTGATTCCAGCTATGCATCTACAGTGTCTGAACACATGGGACATACTTTTTCCAGGTTGATTTTGTCAGAAGCTGATACTGGCTTCCTGAAAAAGCTGCCATAGGAGATCTGCAAGGCCTTTGCTTTGGACAAATGTGTCCCAAACAGCATTTTGGTGAAAAAAATGGTCAAACAAAGAGGTCAGTCAGGTGTACAGCACCCTGAATGCCTTAATGGTATGTTCATTACCATTTCTTGTTGCCAAATACTGTTTGCTTTTCTTTCCAGAATTGTCCATGCTGATGAGCAACTCATCTGAGAAGACATTTCTATGCAGGGTTGTGCTCCCACTACTGCAGCAGGTCAGGTCTGGGTCTCACAGAAAGAGATGGCCCTGGGAAGGAGTTCAGAGGGTGGCTCGATGGGCAGAAGGGTGGAGGGCGAAGGACACCCCGCCTGCAACGGCTTCTGCCCACTGTGCCATTTGGGTACAGTTTCAGAGGACTGGCATCATGAGGGCTTCCGATAGGGGACATATTTTGGGTCATTTTGCTTGCCTAAGCTCATGCTGGCCTGAGGACCTTCTAGATTATTAGTGTATGCTTTTATATTCCTTAACACACCACTTCCAAATTAGGCCATGACTGTAGTCATTCTGTACTGATAGTGTACATAGTCCTTCATCCCAGGAGCTGAGTGCTTTATACATCCAGATAACAAATTTCCAAAACATTCTTACAGATATTTATTCTATTAAAGTGCTAAATGGCAGTGGAAACTTCCACAGCATTATCAATTCAGGCGAATGACAGGAATAAAACGAAAATGTCCCTATATATGGCCTTTGCAATCCCAACAGCCAATGCTTTCGCATGTGTCAGATCATGGCATGCGCATTTAGTTGGGAAATAGGAATAAAATCAGCCATTAAGTATTACAACGCACTTTTGATAACAAGAATTTCTGTTTATCCATGTTTGTTACTAGCATTTTACTGCTATAGCAACAGGCATTTTATAAATGAGCAAAGTCACAAAAAGAAACATTCCCAGTTTCATTTGAGCTTCACAGAAGTAAAGACCATTCTTGCACTCTAGTGCTGGATCTTTTCTTCTAGGTGGAACTGTGGAGAGTTTTCATTCATAGTTTATTTATCTTAGGATTAATTGTTTAAATTATAATATTTTGAAGTAGACTTTATTAAATGGCATAGTACTTGCTCCCTTCCTTTGACATGTAAGAGGATGTGCGTTCATGATGGTATTTGAATGACTTCATCGTATTTCCACACTTAAATGTAAGCAAGTGATGGGCCAGAAGCATGGCATATATGTGCTGCAAATTGTCTCTATTTGGATCTGCACGTTCAGTGGACAGGATGAGTAATAACGAGCACAAACTGAGGGAGTGGGAGACTTAGGTGGGACCATAGGAGAAAAATTCTATTGATGTGTGTATGGAGCATTGGACTTGGTTGCCTAGAGCAGGTGTAGAGTTTCCAATACAACCTTTTTTTTAAAGAAATGGTTAAACAGCAGTTTTTCAGGAATATCTTAGGTGGTAGAGCTGATCCAGTCCTGGGGCAGGGGATTCACTGGGGGACTTTATCAGGTTGCATCTGGGCCTGTAAACTAAAGAGTGACGGAACAAGGGTCTAAGAACCTGCACATTTAAAAGATTGTCCACATTGTTTAACTGATATTGCTCATGCTAGAATAGTTTATTCCGGTGCCCAGAGCACACTCCCAGATAACACTTCTGGATAATATGAGACAGCTGTATCCCTCTGTGCAGTATAGATGAGGTCACATTTGGGACAGGAGGGAGTTTATTTTTATGGAGACAAGGAGTTTTGTGCCACTGGCTGTCATTGCCAGACAACAGACTCCTTGTCTGSCTTATTAGCACAGACACTGACAGAGATTTCCTTCCAACCCTGCTTTTCCTGGCTCTGCAATCCAGCCTTTTACAAAAAGGAGATATTTATGAAATGTTGGTATTAAGCTCTCAGCAATGTTCAGAGTCTATTGTTTGTCTTTCCTCCAAACTTATCTTCACAGCACTGGTTTCACTGATACGTCACTGCTGACTTCAGTGGAGATTATCCTGATGTACGTTCACCGGGACTTAGAAGACAGCTTCGTTAAGGGGAAAACCTCGTCTGTTGTTTTTTTTATGTACAATGGGTGATGTAGAAAGAGCTAAGGATGAACAGCTTTATGATCTAGCATGGAGACAAAAAATACAGAGCTAGGCTATTGACAGCAAAGTGCATAATCAGTAGTATATTTTTGGAAGCTGGAAAGAATGTCATTAACTTTACAAGAAAGGTAGATATTTTCCAGTGTCTCTCTGTTTAATTTGTGTGGTCAATTTTTAAAACTTGTGCATCTCTGGGGACTTGCACAATACAACTTCTTGACTGTCGTGGTTTAACCCCAGCCAGCAACTAAGCACCACATAGCCGCTCGCTCACTCCCCCCACAGTGGGATGGGGGAGAGAATCAGAAGAGTAAAAGTGAGAAAACTCATGGGTTGAGATGAAGACAGTTTAATAGGCAAAGCAAAAGCCRCGCACGCAAGCAAAGCAAAACAAGGAATTCATTCACTCCTTCCCATCGGCAGGCAGGTGTTCRGCCATCTCCAGGAAAGSAGGGCTCCATCAYGCGTAACGGTKACTTGGGAAGACAAACGCCATCACTCCGAACGCCCCCCCTTCCTCCTTCTTCCCCCAGCTTTATATACTGAGCATGACGTCACATGGTATGGAATACCCCATTGGCCAGTTGGGCTAGCTGTCCCGGCTATGCTCCCTCTCAGCTTCTTGTGCACCTGGCAGAGCATGGGAAGCTGAAAAGTCCTTGACCGGTAGACTACTTAGCAACAACTAAAACATCAGTGTGTTATCAACATTATTCTCATACTAAATCCAAAACACAGCACTATACCAACTACTAGGAAAAAAATTAACTCTATCGCAGCTGAAACTAGGACATCACCCAATACAAATCTTGCTTCTATTCAGTGCATTAAGGACAACCTGCAGTGTCACTGGGATTAGGACCCCTGGGCTACTGACAGGCTTTGCATGCCAAGTAAGTGATTCTGAGCCCCATGGCATTAGTGGCCTAAATATGTTCAGATGGTATCCAGAGGAGAGGTGTCCATGATCAGTAACTAAGAGTGCAGACAGGAGCTTTCCATTGTACAGCTAGACCAACTGTTCCTACTGGTTTCACATGGGAAGAAAGTCTTGCTGAGGCAGGTATGGTACAGATGTTTAATCTGTTGTTGTCCATAGTATAGATGGAGTTGGCAGACTTCCACTACAGTAACCCTCTTTCCCAAGAATGGGACTTCTGGAGCTGTTGAGCCTGGAGGTGGCAGAACAGATCCATGATATGATTTTACCTGTCTTGTGAGAGAGAAGCTCTCTGTGGCCCGGAATCCAAAATAACTTCTATGAACTTGATGTTTTTCCTTGGATAAAATGTAGATTTTCTTCTTTTGACCTTGAAGGTCAACCCAGGAAAGAGCTGTGAGGTCATGGCACCCGAGATGGCCACTTGCTGAGGTGATCTTTAGGGGATTTCCTTGGTGCTGTGAAAGGACAAAAAGGGTAAGAAGCCTCTACTAGCAATAAGTTTCATATGATGAGAAATTATTCCAGGTTAATGGACATTTTAACATAAATCCATGAGCCAGCCTCAAAGAGAAGCTGAAAGACAATGTTATGGAGGTCAGTTTTTCCAGCAACAGACATTAAGAAGGGAGTAACATCATACTTGTTAGCACTCCAAAGACATGTTGAAGTTCACGTTTCCTGAAAAACATGTTAGCCAGAGGAGAAAGCCTGAAAGAGAATAGGACATTGAAGGAGATTCTGTCATGCTTTTGACACTGATAGTTTGTCTGCGCCTGACAGATCCTGTAATAATCTAAGAGTGGATGGTACTGGGCAGGTAAGTATTTCCTACAGAAAGTCTATGATCTTGATGCTTTTGTGATCCTAAGGAAGGCCCACAGAGTGTGCTAAGTAATCTTGACATCTACAAGCATATGGAAACCCTCATCCATTTGATAACTGTAAATCTTCCTTGCTTTCAACAGGGATGTCTTCCCTTGTGGTTTGGGCCACTGGGAATCCCAGGGAATCCCTGAGAACTGGATCCAGGCAAATATTCTCATCATTACAGAGGTGGGAAATGCAATCTACTGCACTGAATGCATCCAGCTCGTAAATGTAGGGGAGTATAAACTATCAACTCTTCTTCATTCATGAAGGATTTTAGTTTGTTCGGATGATTCTGAGACCCTCTGTCCTAATTCAGATCAGCACAAGCAGTCATAGTAATTTGATGTACTCATCTATAAACTAGCAGATGAACAAACTTTTCACATAATGGGYTCAATGGACATCAGCTGTTTCAGCTGGTTTTTGAACAGGATTAGCTATAAGCAGTTGTAACAGATTAGAAATGAGAGTATCCCTCTCCTTCACAGGTCTTGGTACCTCGCCTCAGCAGGTAATTATGTGACAAGTRTCAGTGCCATCATGTGCACTATTGTTATCATGAGCAGCCTCTGCAATCATCCGCTGTGTAGGTCTTATCAGACAGGCCAAGATGCAAGATACCCAGGAGCTTGTGGTATTTTTCTTGCACCTTTTCCTGTGATGTATCATTTCTACTATACACATGATAAAGGAATAATATCATCAGCAAGAATGAGGATGCTGCAAAGGAGGCAAGCTGTCTTTCCTACCAGTGTCCCAACTTGTGGAAGACRTGAAGGGGGAGCAGGAAGGAAAGATAAATCCTCTCTAAGGGGTACAGAAATGTACCTGCCATAGCAAGGACTCTGTTGGAGCAGCTGACTCCTCTGTCAGCCATCCTTAGCCCCTTGAGATAGAATCATAGAATCAT
>JAYKAV010003212.1:274276-363941 GCA_035582835.1 Phoebastria nigripes | reverse complement strand
ATGTCTTTTAAATACTTCCAGGAATGGTGACTCCACCACTGCCCTGGGCAGCCTGTTCCAATGCTTAACCACTCTTTCAGTAAAGAAATTTTTCCTCATGTCCAATCTAAACCTCCCCTGGCACAACTTGAGGCCATTTCCTCTCGTCCTATCGCTAGTTGCTTGGCAGAAGAGACCGACACCCACCTCGCTGCAACCTCCTTTCAGGTAGGTGTAGAGCGTGATAAGGTCTCCTCTGAGCCTTCTTTTCTCCAGACTAAACAGTCCCAGTTGCCTCAGCTGCTCCTCGTAAGACTTGTTCTCCAGACCCTTCACCAGCTTCATTGCCCTCCTCTGGACACGCTCCAGCACCTCAATGTCCTTCTTGTAGTGAGGGGCCCAAAACTGAACACAGTATTCGAGGTGGGGCCTCACCAGCACCGAGTACAGGGGCACGATCACCTCCCTACTCCTGCTGGCCACACTATTTCTGATACAGGCCAGGATGCCGTTGGCCTTCTTGGCCACCTGGGCACATTTTCAGCTCATATTCAGCCGGCTGTCAACCAGGACCCCCAGGTCCTTTTCCGCCAGGCAGCTTTCCATGCACTGCTTCTGGGGCCCAACTCACAGGAAAGTCAAGGARTATTATATTTCTTATATATACTAAGACTCTTGGGTTTGAGGTATTAAAAGGTGAGGCTATGAAAGACAGGTGCCAAGGAAATATGGTTCCCACATTTGTTGCCTGGCGCAGGCTGGGTCTTAAAAATCAGACCCTGGCCATCAGAGAGACCTGTGCTGGGGCTGTCTTGTGATAGACTCAGCCAGCATCACTTTGGTTTGGCTGGTGTCAGGGAGGGTGTCACTGTGGGGGTATCCTTCTTATCCCACAGTCACCAGGGTGGGGGACATTTTGATGACAGACTGGAGGGCCTTTTGATGGCAGGGGAGCTTGGCTGAGGAGGGAGAGCACAGAGAAGGGCCAGCCAGAAGACTAAGGGTGGATTAGGTCCTGCATTTTGTGAATTTGGAGGCTTGCACAGAGCRTTTCCCAGATGAGAAAATTCGATGGGCTTTTTGAGACAGCTTGTGAAGTATGGCATAAAACCCATGTCTTTTAAAAACATGTTTCTTTCCTAAATCAGAGAAGCATCTTTTTGTAAGCAATGCTGAAGCTTCTCACGAATGGCAGTTCTTGTACCCTAGGATTTTCTTACTCCCTTTCTCTTGAACTCTCTGTCAGGATGGATATAAACAATAGCTTCACTGTTTTACAGCAAAGATACAGAGGTTTGGGTTCTAAAACTGTTAACAACCCACAGATAACCAAGATCCATTTATTAACAGTATACCAAGAAGAATTACATTTCTCTTCCAATCCAGGGTTTCATTAAGGCCTTCTCTGTTTCTTGAAGTTCAGAAACAATAATTTGCAAAGAAACCTTTAATCAAAACAACGGAATGGGATTCAAATTTTTTTGTAGCGTAGGAGAAGAACAGATGGTTTGTGGGAACAATTGATTATTCTGTAATATTATCTCTTTAAGTGAATCTTTCTTTAGTATGCATGAAAACTGCTAGATTGCTAACTCTGGGCACGTAAAGACCTGTGTTTACACACAGCACAGGTATGGTCAAAGCAAATTTGCTGGCTCAGTCTCAGTCTGCATCATAATTGGTACTGACCTGTTGAACAGCACTGAACAGAGCTTGGGACTTCCACTTAAAAAGAAACTGCAATGTTTTGAAATTTCATTTCATACACAACAAATGCATCCACAAAAGAGAATTCTTGCAAATCAGGATTTTTTTTTTTTTAATTTGGAGAATCGCTGATATAGAGTGTCAGACATGAAAAAGTCTTCTTGGCAGAAGCAACAGCTGCTGACTGAGATTAGCACAGGTAATATGGACAAAACCATAATTCACAGGATACTAATTTAATTCAGCAGGTACCAGAGCATCCAACACCTGGGTTCAATCGTCTTCTAATAAACTGAAGGTGGATATCAGAAGAGAGTTGCTACTCCTTCAAGCAGTAAGACTGTGGAACTATGGGGATAGTGGGAGGGGAAAAAAGCAAACTATTTTGAGGTTAAACTGGGTACATATCAAATCTTCTCATCTTAATACATCAGGAAAATTTCTGTGTAGATAAAGTGTGTTTTCTGAGCTGGATGAGTACACCTGTTAAAGAATTAAAAAGACAACACAAGAGCCATACAGACCCAGAGCAATCTTTAATTAGCTGAACTCGTTGACTGCAGCCTGTAAATTCTGACAGTGAAGGACTGCACAAGTACCCTTGTGTGTTGTGTCGAAGGAGTCAAATGGGAACTCTCCTTTGACCAAATCTGCAGCTGTGATGTCAAACTTCCCTGCAAACTAATATTTCTCTTTCTGTTTAAATGTGATTTCACTATCCTTTAGACTTTATCTTAAAAGCTCATGGGATGACTTGTTTAGGACTGTGGTGGGTTGACCYTGGCTGGATGCCAGGTGCCCACCAAAGTCGCTCTATCACTCCCCTCCTCAGTTGGATGGGGAGAGAAAACACAATGAAAGGCTTGTGGGTCGAGGTAAGGACAGGGAGAGATCACTCACCAATTACCGTCACAGGCAAAACAGACTCAGGGAAATTAGTTTAATTTATTACCAATCAAATCAGAGTAGGATAATGAGAAATAAAATCAAATGTTAAAACACCTTCCTTAAATCTTAAAACACCCCTCCCTTCTTCCCAGGTTCAACTTCACTCCCGATTTTCTCTACCTCCTCCCCACAAGCGGCGCAGGGGGACAGGGAATGGGGGCTGCTGTCAGTTCATCACACGTTGTCTCTGCCGCTCCTTCCTCCCCAGGGAAGGACTCCTCACACTCTTCCCCTGCTCCAGCGTGGGTCCCTTCCATGGGGTGCAGTCTTCAGAACAGACTGCTCCAGCATGGGTCCCCCACGGGGTCACAAGTCCTGCCAGCAAACCTGCTCCAGCGTGGGCTCCTCGCTCCACAGGTCCGCAGGTCCTGCCAGGAGCCTGCTCCAGCACGGGCTGTCCATGGGGTCACAGCCTCCTTCAGAAACATCCACCTGCTCCGGCGTGGGGTCCTCCATGGGCTGCAGGTGGATATCTGCTCCACCGTGGACCTCCATGGGCTGCAGGGGGACAGCCTGCCTCACCATGGTCTTCACCACGGGCTGCAGGGGAATCTCTGCTCYRGYGCCKGGRGCACCTYCTCCCCCTCCTTCTTCACTGACCTTGGTGTCTGCAGGGTTGTTTCTCTCACATATTCTCACTCCTCTCTCCTGGCTACTGTTGCACAGCAGGTTTTTCCCCCTTCTTAAGTATGTTATCCCAGAGGTGCTACCACCGTCGCTGACTGGCTCGGCCTTGGCCAGCGGCGGGTCCGTCTTGGAGCCGGCTGGCATGGGCTCTGTCAGACATGGGAGAAGCTCCTGGCAGCTTCTCACAGAAGCCACCTCTGTAGCCCCCCACTACCAAAACCTTGCCATGCAAACCCAATACAAGGACTGAGAATAAAACTGCTCTGTAATCATCTGTTTGGTGGGGAATGATAAATATTCAACAGGACACTTCTCACAAATTAAAATCAAAAGAGATTTAAAATTGTTTAGTACAAATTATTAAAACCAACCAAACAAAAAAAGTATTTGGAATGGCAAACAAAGAGAAATTGGGTAAAACTTCCAGGTCAGCCATTTAAATTCATTCYGTCCCACCACCCTAGAATTTCTAATACTTATAAAGAAAATATATGCTGAAAGATAAAAGGGAGAAAAAAATAGAATAATAAACTTCAATTGCACATAAAAGGAATAAGTGGGAGTATGGGAACATATTTGTAACTATTTTCTTATCGCTAAGTAGGGCAAAATGACTCCAGAAAGGCATGGCATTATTTAAAACACACTCGTATTTTGTTGATTTTTCAATATACAATTTCCTTAAAGAGAAAAATGTCAAGACAGATTGACCCAGGGTATTAATGATAAGAAAGCCCATTGTTGTTTTTATGTTATTGATTTTGGTATTTCTAAGCAAAGTGATCCTTAGTCATATCCCCGGTGTGGGTAATAGAGTTTTGCAGCTCCATTTTCACTCTGTATCTTCAGCATCGCTGAGCACTCAACGAACACCAGATCTCTGTATGCTGGATGCTCAGAATTGCAGTTGTGTTTCAAAACCGTGGTGCTGCATTGACCCAAAAGCACAAATTCCCACTCTTCTTTTGTGGCTTTTTTGTTTGTTTGTCTGTTAAGAAAGGAATGACAGTCCTTCAGGCAGGGTGTGAGCTGGGACTTGGGAACCGAGGGTGCCAGGCCCTTTCTGTGTCCAGACAGGTCACTTCTGACATGATGCAAATCCCCCTGAGGTCTCCAATGTAAACATCTAGATCTCATGTGCTGGTGTGGGCTGGGATAGAGTTAATTTTCTTCATAGTAGCTAGTATGGGGCTATGTTTTGGATTTGTGCTGGAGACAGTGTTGATAACACAGGGATGTTTTCGGTACTGCTGAGCAGTGCTTACACAGAGTCAAGGCCTTTTCTGCTTCTCACCCCACCCCACCAGTGAGCAGGCTGGGGGTGCACAAGAAGCTGGGAGGGGACACAGCTGGGACAGCTGACCCCAACTGACCAAAGGGATATTCCACACCATATGACGTCATGCTCAGCATGTAAAGGTGGGGGAAGAAGAAGGAAGCGGGCGACATTCAGAGTGATGGCGTTTGTCTTCCCAAGTAACCGTTAYGTGTGATGGAGCCCTGCTTTCCTGGAGATGGCTGAACACCTGCCTGCCGGTGGGAAGTAGTGAATGAATTCCTTGTTTTGCTTTGCTTGTGTGTGCGGCTTTTGCTTTGCCTATTAAACTGTCTTTATCTCAACCCATGAGTTTTCTCACTTTTACTCTTCTGATTCTCTCCCCCATCCCACCAGGGGGGAAGTGAGCGAGCGGCTGGGTGGGGCTTAGTTGCCGGCTGGGGTTAAACCATGACATCTCAGTGAGTCACCTACCTTCCTTTTATGGCTGTTTTTAGAAGAACAGGATGCATCTCAGATCCAGTTCCTCTCATCTTAAGGTAGACATTTACACAGACATAAGGACTCATGCCCCAAAAGTGCCTGTTTCCTTTCATTGACTGCAAAGGGAGCCATAGGTGACGACCTCAGATAGAGATGTCTTCAAAAGGCAGACTTGTCTCAAGGAGACAACTCCCTTCTTAAGACTTCTCTGATTTTAGTGGCGTTTGGTTCTCTTTGTCTATGCTTTATTAAACATATACCAGTTGGAGGAAGCAGCACCTCCCTGTTTGACATGGTGGTCTTCGGTTTAGTGATCTGAGGTATGCAGAAACTGCAGTAATGAAGTACCTAAAGTACATAATTTCAATCTGCTAGAGTTGAGAAAATTGTGCTGTTTTCCCAAATTGTCCTCTACTCCCATCTACCATTTATTAAGCTTCTCTTCAGCTCACTGCCTTTTTTTTAAACCCAGTTGTCTAACGACAGATCWGCCGGGAAACACACCAGATAAATCACCGAATTCAATATAAATACAAAAGGAAGAGCTGGCTGACATTTAGAGAGACCAACCTTTCAACAGACAAGCCGATGTGTGATTGAAATACTGCCTCATTCAAGGTTTTAAGAGGGCTATTCCACATAATAAATAATGTAAAAAAGAAAAGGCATTTGGAAATCATAGAGAGTGAGGTCCTTTCATCTTGCCTGGTACCCAAGTACAGGCTCAGTTCTATACCATTCAGTACTTCTGCATTATTTTACTCAAATGTACATCTTGGGGAAAAAAATTAAAAATAAAATTTTATTATTGACAGATCATTTAAGCATTTCAGCAAAGACACTGTAACAAGTTAGACAAGTGATTTTTTGGCTTTGTCATCTTCAATTCTCCCTTTTGGTTATTTATATCATCTGGTTTATCTTTGTCTCTTCTTCAAAGGTCATTTGATAAAACCATTTTTAGAAACCTTTTTAAAACATTGTTTTGCCCAGCCAGAATCAACAGCCTTGTTACTATAGGCTTGCATTATCCTGTTCTTATAAAATACAGTGCATTTGAAAGGGCTTTTTCAGAAAACTGAAAACAGAGACAATGTCATTGTATAGAGAAAACATTTAATATTTAAAGACTGTTAACCTTTTTAAGTCAAAAATATCTCATGTTCCTTTTGTTTTCATTTATAAATAAGTGGGTGGATCAGTCAGCTAGGCAGTCCCAGTATCTTGCACAAACCATTCCAATTAGTTTCATCTTCAGTCCAGTTATAATCCCAAAGAAAGCAAAAAAGATAAGACCAGGACAAAATGGAGTAGAAAAAATGTGCTTTAAATTCATGAAACAAGATTTTTCACAATTTATCTTAAAGGTCTGGTCTTTTTCTTATAGAAATAACTTACATTTCTCCTATTGGCTTCAGGATCCCAGTTTGTGAGCTACGAAATTAGGAGCAGTTCTGATTAAAATTATGCCTATTGAAAACCAGCATTGGATATATTGAAAATCTACATTTTTCCAGCACCAGTCAACTGCTGAAACAACCAGCTTTTTAGTAATTCCAAAGTGATTCAKTGAGACGTTCAGCTGACAAGTTCAGGAATGTTCTGATTAAGTAATACTGTAAGGAATGCTTCATACAGGTTAGCCTTCCATAGGCCATTTCACTTAACAAAAACTTTTGTAACCATACTTTATAATAATATATCATTTCTAACTAATTGATCTCATGCACTTACCACCCACAAAAGCCAGGTGTACTTGCACCATATTGAAGTGACTTCCTCATGTCACCCAGGAACTGACCCCAGCTCCGACCATCCCACCTCATTTCATTTTTGCTTTTTGCTTTTTCCTTTTCAATTCAGAGGTCAATTATCTGCACTTTTAAAAGCCACCCGGTAAAAATATGGTGACAGATACAATTGCAAATTTTGCAGACCACTCATTGCTGAAAATGTTGCCCTGTACATTTCAATTCACACTTCAAAAAGAGGTGTCCAATTTTTTTTTATAAACTACAATGATTTAGAAAATGACTAGAGATATGTAGATCAGACAAAAATGAACAGCTGTTTGAAGTATGCTTTTTAGACRGAACTCTCTGATCAACATCTCTCTAACTCACTTTGATATAGTTATTGGCCACTTGGCTGTATTTGAGTTTCATACTGTTTTTCTAGTTGGATTGCAGAGTTCCTTCTCATTCCTACCAAGGGACGCTCAAGTCATGGTATTTGGTTATGGACTTCAACCCCTGCAATTCAATGTTATTCAGAGACTGCATCTCTCTATGGCATTGTGCAGTCTCTTTCAGCAGTGAGATAAGATTACAGTTCAGCTCTGGCCCTGAATTCAAATTTCAAAAATATGGAGGACAATTTGTCCAACTGCTTTACATGCAATTAGATAGCTGGTCAAAATTACTTTCCCATTGGGGTAGGTGGCAAACTCAGCTTCCTGTTACACTGATGCAAGTTAAGGTTTCACTGCAAGTAAACATTGTTTCTGTTAATTTACATCAACATCACTGAGAAGTAAATTTGGCCCATGTCCAGAACAATTTCACAATATCATGAAGAAGTAAAAAAGCTCATTTTTTTCATGCCCTGATGATTTTCTCACTTCCTGAATATTATATTACTGTGAATTTGAGCATAATTAAGGTTCCTATCACTTCATCCATTGCCAGCAGAAGGGCTTTTATTCCATAATTGCTTGTTTTTCAGTGTCCATGAAAATGATTGTTTCCATTCAGATTACTGGCACTCGCAGAGAGAGAGCATAGCATGAAAATGGAAGCATCCCTGTGTATAAATCTGCAAGCACCTGCAATGTCAGAAATACTGTGACCAAAAGCTTAATGAATGCTGGAGTTTTAAAAGAACATATCTGAAGAAAATTCTATGATTCTGTGATAAGATCTCTCTTCCTCATGGTGATTCCTGCTCAGCTGCATTATCCCCAATTACATCTACAGTGGTGGGGATAGCTCTCGGAACCATGGTTTTGACAGCTGCAAGAGCTGCTAGTGCATGAAAGCCAGAGAGCTTTTGAATCCAGTGTGCAACAGGACAGAGCTCTTCCTCCCCATTTCTGTCTTTAAAAGCTGCAGTAGAACAGTTTGAGGATTGAGTCTTTAAATGGCATCTGCTAGCCCAAGGTAAGGAGGGTTTGCGTGGCTGACTGCATTTAGACAAGCTCCAAGGAGTTTATAAAACTGGCGTCATGACAAGGGCCAAGATCTTCACGGGTATTGAGGTGTCTCTCCCATTTAGATTGATAGGAGGTGGATTCTGGCCTTTTTGGCATTTTAGCACCCTGGGAAGGCTAGATCAGCAGAAAGCAGAAGCATTTCAAGGTTTTTAAAATACTTCTAAATGCACTGAGCGAGCAAACAACTTCTGAAAGCACCTAGCAGGATAACAGTTTTATCAATTCAGGTGCCAAAACAAAACACTTAAAAGCAGTTTCTGAAGAGATCCACCCAATTTAAAAAAAAAGAAAGAAACAAAAAAACAACAGCAAGAAGTTTTCCTAAGTGAAATAAAAGCTAACAGTTTTTGTTTAGGGTCAAACAACAAAAAATGATTCCTGCAATGAAACTGTACCTTAGCCTGAAGACCATGTAGTATTCCAGTCATGTATATTCAAAGAGATGAGCAAAGGATAATTGAGATGACTAGGCTAAAGGGGAGCTTTTTTTATAGATGAAACTTAGCAGTTTGGCTTATTTAGCCAAGCATAATGAAGGCTGGAACAAGATATTTTCTGCACAARCATAGCTGGAGGATGAACAGAGAAGAGCTAACAGAAAACACGTGCATGCGCAGGTGCAAAGCTTGGGCATACCTGGGTCATGTATGCAGTTTGGCAGTTAGAAGACTTTCCCACCATCAGAGGAGTGAGGATCTGGAAAAAAAGATCCATTAGGATTATCAAGGACAAAGTCTTCACAGCGTTAGGTTGAGTGGTGGTCTGTTTGCGAAGGCTACAACGACCGCAGAGGACAGTGTCCAACAAGCAAACTGGTCTCACTAATGTATCCAGGCTTTAGAGTGTGGGGCATGCAGATGATCTAAATGCTTCACCCAGGGAGCGGCAGGGATCCAGGGATGCACTCAGTCACCTATCGACTGATATCTCTGATTCACTGACTGTATCAGAAGCAGTATTTGAGAGAAAGCCAATGCTTGCCACTCTCTAGGAAGGCACCCTCTGAGGCAAAAAAAAAAAAAAAAAATGAACACACATCTGGTACATTGGGGGTGACTAGTCATTCTGTGTCTACTGAGCACAGGGGAAAATACATGGGTAGAACCAAGGTCAGAAGCACAAGGCTCCAATATTGGCAATCTAATTGCTAAAAAACGTTTTTCCAACTAAAACAATTCATTAAATTCATGCATAGTCCTGGGGTGAACAAAGCTGTATTTCTTCTTAGCAAATAAAAGGTTCAGTGAAAAAAATAAATGGAGTTTAGAAGGAACCACTTAAAACCTAGATTCTAACACTTTTCTGCTACCACTGGTAAAATGCCAGCAAAGACTGAATCTAAATTGATGCCAGAGAGGAAATGAGAGGTATTAGGGGCTGAGCGCCTAATTCCTGCATTCTGGCACAGTGCCATGCTGTGATTTTAAAAGGTGGGGACTGGCTAAACATTCACAACTGTGTTGTTAAAAGAAAAGGTTATCCAATTCTTGCAATGACAACCCAAGCGATATCACAGATTAGAGGTAGCAACAATTTACCTTCCATATTTAGCACTGAAAGGCGTACRTTAACTTTATGGAAATAGAAGCACCGTGAAAGTGATTCGAATCGTGTTCTCTCTCTTCACTTGGGAAATGGCTGAGAGTGTTGATCACTGCCCTTGCCACTCTCTGTGAGCTGCTGTAGAAAGATACAGGAAGACATAATGCCTGAGCTAAGCTGTGCAGGGATTCATTTAGGAGATAACATCTTCTCCTCAGCCTCACAGTCACCAGCATATACTATGCATTGARGAGAAATATATGAAGGCAATGCAGGCTCAAAAAGTTTCTGACAATGCAGGATGGAGACTAGAAATTCTCAGAGGAAATATAACACATGCTTGTCCTATTCCTATATTTTTTCCTACAAATCTGCTTCAGGGCATTGTCAGAGAAATGAGCRTTTAATTCAGGGAAGTTCTGCAGCTTCTATTGTGCAGCTCAACTTATTTTTTCTTTTTTTGCCTTTTAGAGGCTAAGCTTAGTTTAAAGAGGTAAATTGTGTGATTGACTATACAGTCCCTCATCTGTCTGACCCGCCATTAACTGGAAGAACTGGGAAGACAGCAAAGGGAGCCCGTGGAGGTGGAGGCTGTCCAGAGCTCTCGTAGCAATCATGCATACAAGAAGCACCATTTCCAGCCTTTGGTAAGGAGGCATAGAGCAAGATACAGAGTGAAGAGAACCTGGGAAAGAGAATAACAAAGAAGCTAGAGGAGGGAATATGGAAAGATTGATGTAGAAAGGACAGAGGGAGTTAGAGGAAATCTTGAGGTGGATGGGAGAAAGCAAAATTAAAAAGGAGAAGGCAAGAATAATTGGGAAAATACTACCAGACAGGGAAATAGTAGTGAAAGAGAAATCAGAAAAAGATAAAAATTAAAAAAGAGAAGCCAAGATGAGAAAAYGAAACACCATCATTACCTACAGAAGGGAGTGAAGAAAAATTCCTCTTCAAACCCTCCTCCTCTCTGAAGTCAGAACAGGAATCAGGCACCAGCTTTCAGGGGAAGAAGTGGTGGCTGCAACCCCTTTCACCCCCAGCACCCACAGCCACGCTCATGCCGCTCCGCCTCCCCCACACAGCCTGGCACAGCCACGCTCCTAGCTGGGGTGAGCCACAGAGCACCTCAGTCCTGCCCAAAAGCATCAGCAGGAACCCCTCAGCTGACTTCCAGGGATACCAGTTTGCCACTTCTCATTCATTGTCCTACACTTTTTCATATTTTTAACTTTTAACTGTGACTGAGGTAAAGAAAGATACTGGCTTTAGGTTTTACGTGCTAAGATAATATCAGCTTCTGTTTCAGCATCCTAAWTGGAAATGAGAAAAATTTACCTGCAGGAATAAACCTGTTAAGGATTAAGGGGATTAACTGGAGACAAATCATGTTCTTCTATCTGTGACTGACATTGGATTTTTCACTTTCAGACACTCTTCTGTTTAATCTCCTCAAGATATGTTAAGCTAAAAAGAAAAATAAAAAAATATCTAGAGCACAACTTCAGAGCGTGTTTTATCACAAAGTCTCAGGAAAAATAGAAAGTGCTCTTTGTAGGTCTCACCTCAACCAGCTACAGATCAGTGAGGGGGGTTGTTTTTGGTTTTTTTTTTTACTTAAATGCCATCAATTTGTTTCTGACTGTCAAAAGACAGTCAATTAAAAACAAAAGCAAGGGAAGAAGAAAGAGTGCTGAGAAGTGGAAGGTGCTTCAGCACAGAAGAGCATTGCTTTGTGGATTAGAAATATATTCTGACTTCACAGTGCTGCAGCGCAGTGGAAGAATAGACTTACTGGAGCTATACTGGTGTGTTTTGTATACTGTGTATACACTGGGTGTGTTTATATATCATAATGTACTTGTGTCCCTACGATTTATTTTCACAGATGTAAGGCTACAAAGGAGTGTGTGAAAAGGTTAAACAGCTCATTTTAGAGTCTCTTTTTCCCAGCAGATTCACAGGAGCCCAACCTTAAAAACCATTCTCAGCTGTTGACGTGCCTTAGACACAGCCAGGCTGCAGGACCTGTGGTGCCCAGGGTGGGAGCAGAAGTCCTCTGCTCTGCACATTCTCTCCAAAGGGACCAGAGCACACTGCCTTCTGCAAAAGGTGGTGTGGAGGGTCTGTTAGGGAGTGCTGGACCTCCACGCGCTGGGAGGACCTGTGCAGCAGGAGAGCACATCCCTCTGTTGTCTTGCACAAATCAACCTCAACACCCATAGCCAAGACACCACAGTGCTGGCCTGAAACTAACTGGGGGCAAGCAACAGCAAAAGCACAATCTCTGCTCTGGCAGGGCTCCCGCGCACAGTGTGGGCATGTTCTGCCACTGTGCAAAATATTAAGAGACCTTACAGCTATATGAATCCTTAAATGCAGGGTCCTGTAAACTGGGCACAGCAGGGTTAGACACCTGCTGATCATAGGGAAGGCACCTAGTTGCCCAGCTGGGCAACTTAAGCTCAAGGTAGAGAAACCGAAGAAGTGGACACCTCGTTTCTGAGGTCAGTTCTTCAAAGCAGGGGCTGTCAGTCCCTCTACATTTGTATGGCATCTTGCACAGAGTGGTCTTCATGTCAGCAGCTACTGCTCCAAGCTTATGCAACCACAAATGCTTATTAATAACTGTATCAATTTTGCATCTCACTCTCTAAAACAGGTTGCACCTCCTCCCACCCCCAGCCCAATCAATCAAAAGCCCTTAAAATAAATCTTCTCATTCATGCTTATAATCAAGTCTAAGAGAGAAAATAACAGCTATCACAGAAAATCAGGTTATCATCCCCAAATTCTGCCTAGCAGAACATGAAAGATACATTTTTGTCTGTGACCCTCTCAGTCTTGGTGTTATTTCTTTCTCTGACCTTGCTTCTTAATCCTTCATTGGTGAATGCTATTTTGAGTTCAATACAGAATTTGTTTATTACCTGTATTACAGGAGTTCCTCTTCTATCACTGTGACAGATGATTCCCRTTCCTATTCACAGACCGTGCGTGAGCACGAGGGAGGGAATCTGCCCCAGACACCCTCTGTAAAGCCAAACACATCCACAGGCTGTGGGTAAAACTTGGCCCTTTACTGAATGTACACTGCTGTTTTCATAACAGATATTTATTGGTTTATAATTGAAAAGCACCATTTAAAATTTTAGTTTCATCCAGGAAGCACAGAAGTCTCTCAGATATAGAAGGTGAATTTCAGATAAAATTTTGTAACTTTAAAGTGGAAGACATCGTCCAAAGGACATTGTCTGAAGTGGTGGACGTTTTCTACCTGGATTTCTCCAAGGCTTTCGATATGGTTTCCTACAGCCTCCTCCTAGAGAAATTGATGCGTTACGGTCTAGACAAGTGGTCTGTGCGGTGGGTGGGGAGCTGGCTGACAGGTGCACCGAGATAGTGGTGGTAAACAGCTCCTTTTCAAACTGGCAACCTGTCACAGGTGGGGTCCCCCAGGGATCGATATTGGGCCCAACGCTGTTTAGTATCTTCATAAGTGATCTGGATGATGGGATCAAGTGTACCTTGATGAAGTTTGCTGATGATACCAAACCGAGTGGGGAAGTGGACACTTCGGAAGGGAGAGCCACCCTGCAGGAAGACCTGGATAGGCTGGAAGAGTGGGCTAACAAGAACCTTATGAAGTTCAACAAAGTCAAATGTAAGGTCTTGCACCTGGGAAAACACAATCCAGGAGGAGTGCAGCACACGCTGGGATCTACCCGGCTGGGGAACAGCTCTGTGGAAAGGGACCTGGGGGTCCTGGTGGACAACAAGCTCAACATGAGTGAACAGTGTGCTGCTGCGGCAAAGAAAGCCAACAGGATACTGGGTTGCATCAACAGGGGCATCACCAGCAGAGATAAAGAAGTCATTATACCACTCTACTCAGCGCTTGTCAGGCTACACCTGGAACACTGTGTTCAGTTTTGGTCCCCGCTATACAAAAAAGACGTGGACAGGCTGGAGAGGGTCCAGAGAAGGGCCACAAAGATGATCAAAGGACTGGGAAGCCTGCCATATGAGGCAAGGCTGAGAGAACTGGGTTTGTTCAGCCTTGAGAAAAGAAGGCTTAGGGGAGACCTTATCACCACATTCTAGTATTTAAAGGGTGGCTACAAAGAAGATGGAGACTCCCTTTCTGCAAGGAGTCACATGGAAAAGACGAGGGGTAATGGGTACAAGTTACTTCTGGGGAGATTCCAACAGGACACAAGAGGAAAAGTTTTCACAATGAGAACAATCAGCCATTGGAATAATCTCCCCAGGGAAGTGGTGGATTCCCCAACATTGGACACTTTTAAGATTTGGCTGGAAAGGGGGCTGGGCCATCTTGTCTAGGCCGTGCTTTTGCCAAGAAAGGTTGGACCACATGATCCTTGATGTCCCTTTCAACCTGGTATTCTATGATTCTATGATTCTATGAACTTAGCAAGTCATTAGTTAGCAAATTGAAAATCATCAGTGTGCTCTGAGTCATCACTTAATTCCAAACACAGCTTTTATTGTATTGGTGCCAGTGATGGCACATTTACAATACCGGTTTGTAAAGTGTGCATTCAAAATATGCCACAATGTCATTTCAGCAGTAATTGCATCACAGGAAGAAAATATTGCAATTGAAAAATTAGAGACATTGCATTGAAACTGTAGGTGGACTTGCACGTTCCTTGGCAAAATCTATAGATGTGACACAACTATTTTAACATTTCAGAGACCTGTAAAAAAAAAAAAAAAGAAGCGTACTCACTGTAATTGGAAATGAGGCTCTATTAGAAAGTTGAGTATTTAAGAGTTCCTACATAAATCACCACAGTCTTGTCAGTGGTAACCCACCACACATTTGAATATAGGCATTATAATTCTTTGCAGCTTGTCTGGAGATTCACCTGGGGTATAGCTAGGGCTGGGATGAGTTCACACACCTAGAAGAAAGATCATGTATACTGCAATAGGAAGAATGAAGAGACCTAAATTACCTCTGCAGAAGATCTTCTATGACTACATGTGACAAAAAGGGTGATGGCATGACTAGCTGGAGTCTTATCCAGCCAAGCAGTGTGACCCACTCTTGTGGATAAACAGTGACATTTGGGGAAGGGGGAAGCAAGAAGCAGAATTTGTTTTAAGAAATATTTTTCTAAGCTTGCAAATTTCATTTTTAAATATAATCATAAATCCCTATCTTTAAAATCACAGAAGGGGCAGGAGGTAGGAAAAAAGGAAAATTGAAAAATGTTTTTTCATCTAATCATTCACTGGAATCTTTTAAGGTCCCTCACTGGCTGATTGGTTGAAATGAGCATGATACAGGGACAATGTAAAGTCACAAATTTTGGGCGTGTAGTACATTCCCCAAAAGTCACTCCATTCATTCCCAGAGTGAGATTTACCTAAAAGAAAACAGCAGAATTCCTAGAATTGCACGTCAGAGGAATATATATATATTCCTCCCAATGATCTTCTTTCATGTTCTTTGCCATAAGAAATGTCACATTTTTGATCTTTTAGACTTAAAAGTTGTCAGTAATTACAATTCTCCTTGTGTTGTCCGAAAGGGGTGAAATAAAGGGCAGGTATTAAAACTTGTTCGGCCTAATTAAACTGTTTCCAGAATCATGCTCAGAGAGATGAGTTTCTCTTAAAAAATTGAAATACTCTTTTTTAATCTTATGACATTTCCATCCTTCTTTTTGATTATACTGTTCAATCCATTAATATTTCCACTGAAACCTTTCCATGAAATAAGCCTAGTCCACCACAATTATGCTTGCATATTCTGTGCATACAATGCCAGATAATAAGGCTCATACAGTTTTATCTTCATAGTTCCATTAAAGATAATAACAATGTTTAATGGTTTCATCACCTCTTCACTGACGAATCATTCCATTTGTACAGCTGCAAAGCACACAAGGGGAACCACGCTCGCTCACAAAGGAAATGAAAAAGGAAAAGCAGACAGGAAGGAGTAGAAGGAAAACAGAATTGTTGAAGTCCTACATATTGCTGACACCAACTGTGAGAGTTGTATATCCCTGTATAGTGGCAAAGTAAACCTGTACAGTTCACAGAAGCTCCTCAGAAAGGTGGGATATGGTGCCATGGGTAAGGCATAGCTCAAGCTGCTTGCCCCATTAAGAACATAAAATTAGAGTGGACATGGTGATTTGGCACAAAAAATAGGTGGAGCTGAGGTCCATGAAACTTCCAGGTCTAGGTGCCACATACAGACTAGAAAGAAGTTGCCAAAAGAGGAAAAAACTTACACAGGGGACGTACCAAGAAGTGCCGGTGTCCACAGTCCTCCTCCCTGAAAGCCTTCACTAGCTCAGAGCCCATCATTGCTCCCACACCAGATGCTTAGCTGAGGTCCCAGCCACCTACTTGGGAAGGGCTGGAAGAGAGCATCCACCCCTGCTGGTGCCCTGGCTGCTCACAGGAGCACCGGTAGCTCAGCCTCCGTTAACGTGCAGCACATGAAGCACCTACAAGGAAGACATCCTAAAACACCTGCATGTGCATTGCAGCTGCTGCATAAATGTGCCACACTGGTGGTGCATGAAACCCTTCAGCTACCTATCAATGCCAACATTTCCATGCTAGTAAATGGTAAAGGAGCTTTTATACAACACTTGCCTGTTGATCTGTTAAACCACAGAGGTTATCTTAAATAAAGAGACCCTGGCAGGGGAAGAACAACCAGGAGCATCTGAGGAGCTCCAGCAGAGGTTAAATACTTTTTTAGAAGGGAATCCTTAATGTGTACCTTTTCTGAGTGTTTTCTTCAGCAGTTTCCCTGTGATGGGGATGACTGTGCATTTGGAGAGAGATGCCAGCGATGATTTTGAAAGACCCTCAGGGATTAGTTACTCATGCAGAAAACAGCGCCACTTCGGACACATGCCTGCTTGAGGATCCATCCCCAGTGGGACATCCTCCTGCAGACAACCTTCTCCAAGGGCTCTAGGTAGGGCTGCTCCCTTCTCTGACTCGAGTAAAGATATTCCCAATTTCCATTTATAACTCATCAAAATTTCTTTCACTGCCTTCTGCAAGGAATGTGTGTGTGAGTGGGAAAGGCGTATGTACAACCCAGAAATCTTGTCTTCAGGCTTGTCTCTTGATGACTTTTTCAACTTCCCTCAATTGTCCTGAGAGCGATGGTGAAACCAGAAGGGCTGAGGGAGAAGCCATGGTTTCTTACTCTACACTTTCACACCCCAGCCTGGTGCTCTGTGCCTGCCAGCCCTGTACCTTCCCACTGCATCACAGTGAGGTCCTGCAGCAGAGCAACCACACCTCTCCCTCAATTTGAGTTTTAATTGCCTTTAGCAATGGTCAGGTTTCACTCATGCCATTTACAGTGCAAGARGGTCTCAGTCTCATTGCACACAAAATGGAAAAAATCTCACATTTTCAGCTCACGTAGCTGGATTCTTTATTATTGATGAGGTCCCGAGTAATGTATGCACTCCATAAATAGTGYGTGAAAGCTGGCTAGAAAGATATACGGATAGGATAGAGGATTGTCGTAAGCAAAAGAGACACCTGGACTCTCAGTCTGAAAGCAGAGGTCTGTCCAAAATAATGGTTTAAAAAGTGCACATCAAAGCCCTAATTCTGCACCTTAGAAGTGCTATCTTCTGCATTTCACTAGACCTACTTGCTTTGCTGCAAAATGCTGGTTCTTTCAGACAAAAGCAATACAGTAAATGTCAAGATCAGTGATGCTGGGCTGACTGGGGGAGACCCTGTGCTTTAATCTATAGGGCTCTACCTTTTCACTCCATCCAGCTTTGTAGAACTGTCTTACTTCAGAGAGTATCTATATTATATTTTAGAATTAGAGCCCCAGAGGGCACCATTCAGTCAATACGAAATGCCATCAAATCACTTGGGGTAAAACCTTTTGTTGACTTTCCTGACATCTCATTTTATTTAGTAATTTATTTTTCGGATATGTACAGATGAAGCAAGCTTTGCTTAAATATATTTTCTGGAAGTGCTGTTTTTTTTTCACAGGGCTGATATCTCTTCATTTTTTAAAGATCAGCCTTTGTACTGTGAAGCCTGTTTGTAGCTGTAGTAGAGCCTGCAACCAGTATATAAACCAGAACTCCATAACCTATTGTGGTTCCAATGAATGCAAGGAGAAGCAATATTTTGCACCAATGAAAAATTTGGTCAATAGACTTAAACTGTAGATTTCTCACAACTGAGTCATGCATTTGTAATTGTGTGATTGAAGCAGTAAGAAGCCATAGGAACTTGGGAGGTGATTACCATTATCTGCCTCGCATTCAGCTTGCACCTATTCCATGGTGCCTGGGTTTACCACCAAGCTTTGGCAGTAGTGTGATAGGGCTTTCTTGGCCATTTCTGCTAACCCTTGGCAAAACCCTGGCCTCAGGAGAGTCATTTGGAATTGGGCTGTTAATCTGAAGGTCTGCCCAGGAGTTTGGTTGCCTGGGCTCAGGGTGAGATGAGAGAGGGCAGCCAGTGGCCTTGAATGAAAGAGCTGGAGGAAGTGTCTGCAGATGCTCTCCCCACCTTTGTGGGCTTCTTTTAAGCTGAAGATTTTGCACTTTGTCCTTAACAGAGTTACACCACACCTCCATCACAGGTATGTCTGCATCCAGTCTCATCCTTCCCTGATCTGGACCTGTGGACTTGGCTCCCTGGCTTGACTGGGACCTTCCCCACTGCTGAGGACTTGCTGGGTGCTCAGTGGACTCTCATCCGACCCCATCCGCTCACCTTGCTCTGGTGTTGTGGTCAGTGAGGCTGCTGCCCTGCCAGCCCTGCATTGCCCTGGGCTCCCCTTCCCTGCAGAGCAGCCTGCCCTTGCTGCTCCCTGACAGCCAGAAACAGAGAAGAGGGAATTTTCGCCTCCAGAAATCAGTTTATCACACCTATTTGCTGGATGCTGTTCCCCCATTTTCTCCAGCTTCCCCTAGACCTGCTTTTGAAACCCATTAATCCAATGGCCTCAAGGGGGTTAGCTCCTCACACTCTTTCTGCTTTAAAGTTGGAGAGATTTTCCTTCAAATATAGTTGAGGCAAGTATAGGTGACCCCCCCTCCCTGGTCCTTGCAAGCCCAGATAAAAGAATGAGCCAATTCAAATAGAAATTTGCAAAAAAAATGGAAATAGGTCAGACTAAACCTATTTATCCAGATCCACCCTGACAGTCTGCAGACTGCCCCAGGTAGCTTCACCTCAGGTTCAGCTGCAGGTCAGTAGCAAACACCTCATGTCTTAGAAACCAAAGGTTTTTGCAATACAGAACAATGTCTGCTTGTTTATTCCTCAGCAGTCATCTGGGGATTTCAAAGCAGTTTGTAGCCATTAATGAAGCAAGTAACGATAAGCAGTAATAATCCACTTGTGATGTACTGGATTTTAACATCCAGTCCCTAAAGTATCAATTTAGCCCCAGTAACTTTTTAAAACAAATAAACATGCTTTTACATAGAGTGTTTGTCCTCAAAGTCCAACAACCTTTGTGGGCTTTCATAGCTTTTAAGGTCTCCTATCCTATACTCTTGCACGGAGATCTCCTGATTTATTCCTTTTCCCGTGCATGCACCCCTCTGCATCAGATCACGCCACAGCAGCATGGGCAGCAGCATGATGGGGGGCTGGCCCAGCAAAGTAGCACCTTGAACCCCATCTTCTTTTGAGGGCAGGTCTCCGTCAGGCAGCACGCTGCTGATCTCTGCACAACTCTGCGGCATTTCTTTCATTCCTGCACCTCATGTGCCTTACACAGGCAGATCACAGGGGCGATGCTGGGATACAGCTCTGCAAACAGGCGATACGGCACACAGCCGAGGGGGGAGCGTGGGACAAGAGCCCATTGTGGGAACCTCTCCCCAGCACGAGAGACTTGACAGATCAGAAATGTGTAAATGCACAATGAGGAGCCCAGCTCTCATTTGTTTTTCAGCAAGCTCTAAGCTCCTCAGGGCAGAAACCAATTTATCACTCTTTGCATGCACATATGACAATTAGCATCACAGGAGCCTGAAGCTCCAAGCRGGACCCCTGGGCCAGACTGCAAGCAATAAATAATACTAAGCAGCTCCCCAGCTGTTTAGATTTGATTTCTCTGTATATAAAAATATTTTAAAGTAAATGAAGGAATGGGAGAAACTGACCACAGCATTGCAGTGACCATGTACAAAGTTGTAACATGACAGAGCCAAAAAAAAGTTTAGTCTTTGATTTTTTTCACTTACATTAGACAGAAATTACTTACAGCATTTGTGGGTAAAGTATATTCCAAAGAAATAATCATTTTCCAGTGTAAATTTGCAATTACCTTTAACTGTTTTTATCAATTTGAGTTCACTCTCTGGTCCACCTCCAATGTTCCTCCTTGCCATTTATGCTGCCTCCTTGCAGAACTACCGTGCTTCCAGCTGGATAAACCTGAGATGGGCCAATGTAAGTTTTTGCTCTCATATTTAATAATGAAAGACATAAAAAAGGAGATTTTAAACAGCCAGCTTACGGAAGGATAAGCTAACACAAGAGGGAACTGAAGGACTTCTGATGCATTTAGTTATTTTCTGGATTATATTAGGCATTGGCACCATATGGGGGACATCAGGAAATTATTAACTCCAGCCACAATGGCAAGGAAATTAGAGCAAACTGTTTCAAACTATAGATACTCAAATCTCTAGATACTCTGAACTCACCTCAATATGGAAATGCCACCAAATCCTTCCAATTTCTCTGCTAACCCCCAGAGATCAGCAAGTCCAGCCTGGGGAATGGGTTGCACTCCTGGAGCAACCTGGGATGTAAATGTGGCCCAGTGCAGCTCTACCTCCCCACCCCAGACAAGGTTTCACCTGTAGCCTGCTCCATCTGCCTGGAGCCAGTCCGTCAGCTCAGCAGAGGATGCTCACCCTCCGTCTGCCACCTGCGGAGCTTGGGGGAGCGGGAGTGGGGAGGCGGGTTTCCACTGAGCAGCACTGCAAACCAAGCCGTAAAAGCTCCCTTGCCTTGTCCCTCCAGAGAACAACCTTTCAGGAAGACAGCACAAGTCATGTGTGTGAGAACTGCCAACCCCAAATAGCACCTGGGCCAGCTGGGGTCTCACGTTTCTGCAGGGAAAGCTTAACCGCCATGACTGAAGGGTTATTAGTCTTTTTTCAGTCTCAGAAAGCCATTTGAAGCCACAACTGTAGTTTCAGACACTCCCCAGGGCAGACTTGTCTGGCTCTGGAGGCTCAGCACAGAAATGAGAAGGATTCAGTGGCATTTCCAAATTGGGATGAGTTCAGAGTACCTAGAGGCTGTTCAGTCCCATAGCTTGAATTTATGACCACTTCTCCCTTTGCCCGCTGATTTCCTT
The DNA here is from genome assembly GCA_035582835.1 of Phoebastria nigripes. NCBI lineage: Eukaryota > Metazoa > Chordata > Aves > Procellariiformes > Diomedeidae > Phoebastria > Phoebastria nigripes. The sequence continues at coordinate 342,794 of JAYKAV010003212.1, read as the reverse complement.
CCCTGGTGTCCTTTCTGCCTGCTCCGGAAACATGTCGTCCTGGTGAGAAATACGAGGCACGTGCTTTCATCCTGCCAGCCTGCTGCCCAACCGCCTTCCCTGCTCCCCTCCCGAGAGACAGCACTAACATGTTGTCCATGCCAAAAGCTGCCACTTCCACCCAGAAGCTGGAGAATTGCCCAAAAGGGCAAAAGGCCACATCAGCCCAAAGCGCTAGAGGATGACTCATATAAAACAGCTAAAAGGTAGCAATATGATAATTTTGCAATAACCTAATCGTGCATTACTTATAGCTATGAATGCAGGAGAGCTCCATGCTTAATCCTACCTTATGTTATATCATCTTAATTTACGCTATATTATATAATTTATATCATCTAAATTTATTATTTCTTATCACATCAGACCTTTCTTCAGCTACAGCTTCTCATTCATATGCTTCCCTTGAACTCACTGACTGCCATGGAAGAATTTGGTCTAGCATGCAGAGCTGTCTTTGGTCTTTAATACAGTTTTGTACTTGAGTATTTACCGGTCATGTCATCTCCAGATCTAACACAATTCCTGTGAAAGAGGTTTTGCACCAACTCATTGTTATTGGCAATGCTGATATTGGATGCAAATGATGTAGCATCATCTGCCTCAGGTGACTAAGCAGATGTGGAGGGACACTCTGCTGCTGGTTTTCCCCAAACCGGCTCCCCTGGTTACGCAGGAGGTGCTCTCACCACAGGCAGGTGCCCTCAGCCTGTCTAACAGAGGGGGTAAAGACATAGCGGTTGAAGACAGATTATCTTCTTGTGAGTAGACATGAGCATCTGAGGAAGCTTGAAGAGTTAAAAAACTAAGGCCCCATATAACGTATGTAATTACATACGTGTGTATTTTATTTCATCATCACCAAATATCTAGCTAAATGCAAAGCATAACTTTAGGATAAAATATGTATTTAGGTAGCTAATTAAAATAAAGGCAGTAACAGTGAACAGTGCCTTGAGAGAATAAAATTTATGCATTATACAATTTAAATATAACACTCTCATCAGGTTTCTTCCTTCAAAGATTTGCAGTGATATTTCTGAGGCAGGGTCTCAGATTTTAGTAGAGATAATGTTCAATGTCATTCCTAAATAAAAACATTGACATACAGTGTGAGAAACCATTCTTATGATACTTTTGCAATACTGATATTAGCAATCATAGGACATATAGATGTCTGATCACATTTAAATCTTGGTCTTCAGCTTACATGTTTCCAGTTTTTACACTGGACCACTGCCCTGTTCATTTTGAAACACCTTTTCTTTGTTTTCTGATGAAGCAGGATATCAGTGTGATGGCTTCCAAGATTTTAACTTATATGTGCCTTAAAACCACTAAATTAGGGTTAGCCAGAACATGGTAGAAGTCACTGATTTCTGAAGTCAGAGACATTAGGAGAGCATTTGCAAGCTAGACATGGTGGCTGCTAGTGTAGATCAAATCTTAATGCAGAAGGTCTAAGAAGGAATATTTTCAGCTCTGTGAGGTTATGAGTAAAAATGAATTTATTAATATAATAAAGTTTATAGTCTTTGCATGAAACTTCTGTGGATATGAATTGTATAATAAGACATGATTTATAATGGCTCATGACAACAGACTTAATATTTATTAGTGTGACTGCAGCTTATTAATCCAAACTTGTTTTATCTTTGTTGAACTAAATGAAGTCTTTCATTGAAAAAAAGACATTATAATGGTATCTCCCTTCTCAAGCAGCAGTGCTGAGCATAAGGAGATCAGTAATATTTGCCAGGCTTTAGGATTTATTGAGCTTTTAAGAAAGATAATTTGTTTTGGTTTTTATCTGCCTGGAGAAAAACTTCTTTCTGCATGCAGCTGAGCAGTGGTCACAAAGTGGAATACATGGATTATTGCATTTTGGAGCAGGATGGACACTTGTTTTGAATCTAATCATGCACTGGTAAATGATAAGTTAATTTGACCCTCAATCTGCTTGTTTTTCTAAAAATTAAAACTGTAGATAATACAAGGGAAGCAATTTAATGCTTTATTTGTCCATTATGCCGCAGCTTCATAAAAGCCTGTTTCTTCAGCGTGTTTAGTCCCTGTAGTCACTTTTTCGTCTATGAAGTGAAAATAAACAAAATATCATGAGAAAGGCAAAATGTTGAATTGGTAGTTTAGTTCTTCTCTTACATTTCTGATATTAGCCACATCTGAAAGTATAGCAATTATTAAAAGACCACTGCCTTCTGAGACTAGAGTCAATTGCATTCACATTAAATATTAATTTCAGTATTTCCATACACACATATTTGAGAACGCACAGAAATGTACACATGCTGAAGATACAAAAAACCATTCAGTTTGTGAAGGTAATACCATTTGCCTTCTGGGCAAAGTGAATGTCATATTTATAAATAAACAYGGAGGAGCCAAGAAACCAATCCATTTGGGGAAAAGAAAAGCCAAAAACTATTTAAAAGAAATTTCTGCTTTTAAAATTTGCATGTGTTTTAAGTAGAGAGTGCTTGAAGGGAAAGATAGTCCTGTGTGCAGGAAGAACCTGAATGAGTGATAAATTAGCACACCTAAGCAGTTACCAGCCCCGAAGCCCTCCAGGCCAACTCCGTCACATATTCATAAGGCCAGTAAGGTCAGAGCGGTGGAAAGGTTTGCTGATGATGCAGAGCTGCTCAAAGTAGTAAGGTCAAAGGTAGACAGAGCAGCATTAGGAARGACCTTAGGAAAATGAGTGACAAGGCGGTAAGATACTAGATGAAGTGCGATGTAGATAAATGTAAAAAGATGCACATGATGGCAAACGATTCATACATGAAATGCTGGCTTCTGAGCTGAGCATAACCACCCAGGATTGAGGCCTTGGGAAACGGCAGCTATTTCCTTAAAGCCATCAGCTCAGTGTTTGGTAGAAGTCAAAAAAGCATAGAAAATGAAAGGAAATATCAGGTAAACAATGGTTTCAAGGGGAAAAGGGGGGATTCCATAAAAGAGAGATCCCTTGGAGGGTACTGAACAGACAAACCAGGACAGGCAGGGGAAATCCTTTGAGCTGAAATTGGTGGAGGTGGGGTAAGGTAGCAGGAAGAAAAATCACACAGACTTCTGCTTTTATGCTTCCCTAGGTATCTGCTTACGGGCACTTTTGGGCTAGGTGGATATTTGCTCTGAACCAGTACGACCATTTCATGTTCTTATGGGACACAGGAGGGCTGCATTAAATTCCAGCTCATTCACAGAGACCAAGTATGTTCTTTACCTGGTAACTTAATCTTAACCTTGAATAAATTTTCCCAGACACCTGAGTGAACGCAAAGTTTGTGGCCTTTCATAAGTAGTCTTATGCACCTATGAAAATTATTCCCACTGGCTTTCAGTGAACTTTGCAGAAGCAGGAATGTTCTGAGCTTTTTAAACCAGGAGTCCTGGTCCTTTCATTCAGGTTGAGAGGCAGCCAGCACACCTGTTGATGCTGGAAAACAATTAYAATAGTAATTACTCGCATTTTAGTACCAAAATTATTAGCCTTACTGTGGAAATTCAATCCAGTTAAGAGTTGGCTTCTGTTCATGCAAAGTCTGAATTGCTCTGCCTTTCCTTGAACCCTACCAGACAAGCAGCATGCTTTGTAAAGGTTACTCAGCAGGGTATAGAGCAGTTTTATTCCAAATGCATATAATGAGAGGGTGCGAGAGAAATGGTTGAGTCAGACACAGCTTGCCATTTGTCACTGCCTACATGGGATTAAGCAAGTGACCTTATGATGAAAACCCCATATTAGTAGATTATTTATGAGGGTTGTTTGATATTGGAATAACACTYGACAAAAACAAAAACTTAACTGTTGTGGTGTTAGGATGTATTTTTCTTTCTTTGCTCAACTGCAAAAAATTCCTGTTGCACTTACACCTGATTAGCCCTATTTCAGCTATTCCCTGCCTCAGTGATGTTGTAGGTGTACCCATATGGATGGACTTTGGAGCCATGTTGCAGCTTCTTCCCAGCCCTGTCTCTGGCCCTGTTTCCTTCTGCTTCTGGCTGGAGCCCTTGGATGGATCTTGGCCCTGGTTCATTGCTTGGCTGTTGGACCCCATTATCAACTCCTGTGGGACTGTGCCTGGGGGTGAGGGCAGGGGGTGCACTGGGTCATGTTTGGCTCCCAGCTTGTCTCTCTCCATGGAGCAGCCAGCCCTCTCTGCCCCCAAGGCGACACCTCCCTGTCAATATGGTCAGTAACAATGGGTGATGCTGGCATTTTCACAACAGGTCTACTTGAGTGTTGTTTGAGTGGATGTTAAGCTTGAATGAGTCTTTCGTGGGACAATTATTATTATCATGGCCCTCTACGATAGTTACTAGGCTAGAACTGCCCTAGATGAAAACAGAACTTTATCCAATAATTCCTTCATACACTCAAACTTGTGGTTGCTCTATAACATATATGTAAGAGGGATGTTCTTCTAAATCAAAGACTGAAGAGTGTGAAGAATTTCATGTTCTCTGCTAGTAGCTTACAATGGCCACCTTTGGTGCTAAAAATGGTCATCATTCTCATAGTTTTACCTTTGTTTTCAACTTGAAGGCAGTAGATCTCTGCATATCCCACAAAAGAGTAGGGTTACTGCAACTTGAAGCTTCTTGTATTTACATATGTTTGATCTGCCTGTGTGTAATATGTCATTTCATGTTCTTTCTCCCAACTGACACAGCTTCCATTTATTAAACTCTGTAAATACAAAACGGGAAACACAGATTATCCCAATTCCATTTCTCCTCTGGCATCACTTTGCTGTTTCCAGTCCTCTAAGGTTCTCAGTTTCCCAATGTCTTGTTGACTTCACTGTGCTTTAGTATTCATCTTTCTACAGAAGAATCAGTGGGGCTACTCAGAGTTAGAGGAGTTTAAAATGTCAAAGATGTCTGAGAAATCCTGCAGGGAACCTACATTCTCCAGCATCTTCCATGTAGGATTTCAAAGCACTTTTCCACTGCCAAAGGAAATGATGCTCTCCTTCCTCCTTCAGTCCTCACTCTTCTATTCACCAAATATTAAGTATGCTGTTTTAAAAGGTTTTTTCGTTTGAGCTCCTCAAATGAAGATGACAAAGAGACTCAACTAGAAAGTTTGATCCCTTTATTCAACTGTGGCATTTGGTCTAATAAGGCATTAAATGTAGATGTTACCTGTACCTACAAGCGTTGCTTCCCTGCATCCTTTGACCATTACAATGGTAATCCTATTATCCCTTAACGTTAACTGAGGTGTTCTGTTTGAACTTTCAGGCTGCCACATCTGAAAGCCAGCAATGCCCAGGGCACTTGTGAAAGCTGACATTTATGCTGTAGAGGGAGTCTATAAGAAACTAGGACTGCAGATTATTCTATTCCAAACAGCTAGAATACAATATTTTAGAAGAACAGCACCACTATCTAACATGAAAAAATAAAGTCTCAGAAAGTCCTGACTGAATAAAGCCCTGAGCAACTTGGTCTGATCTTGTAGCTGATCTTGCAGCTGATCTTGCTTTAAGCAGGAGGCTGGACTAGAGACCTCCTGAGGTCCTCTCCAACCTGAATGATCCTATGATTCAATGAAAGTGAATCTCTCCCAAATCCAAAAGAAAGCACTGTGCAAGGCAGCTCCTTAATGGATATTTACTTTTGGAGGCAACAGATAATTTCTTCTGGAAATCCAAACCTTGTGGTGAAACATTTTTTTCACTGATATACTCAGGTCATCCATTTACATGATTTTCACATTCTGGAAGTAATCCAGATGCCAATTGTACAGAGCACAAAGGAAAAGCCGGAAGAAAAGAGAAAGGAATATTAAAAGAAGCTAAATAATGTTTTTATCACTCTCCTTCGTAACATCTAAAAGCTACTTACCGCCCAAATGACACAGTATTTATGACATCTGAGACTTTATTTAGTATCTTCATGCTTTTAACKAAGATGCGAAGATGCTGTAACTTAGACAAATGTGCTTGTATTGCTTGAAAGATGTACCTTATGGATTCTTAGAAAGAAAGGGCTGACGGGCTTTTTGAACTGTGGCTCATGGACTGTTTTTACATTTCAGCCTTGTCAGAATGCTTCAGGGCTTAGTCCCTACTGGAGTCTTCCCTAGAAACTGATAATCTTAGGCTACCTATTTCAAGGTTTCTTGTCTCTTCCTTGGATATAAAGGAAAGAAACAGAGAGGGAAACAGTAACTTAGAAAGTGGTCTAAGTGTTGAATTTTAAATTGTTGCTATGTCACATGCTATCTCTAAGAAGAGGGTATAATAAACTAGAAAATATGAGTTTGGCAAGATCCATGTATAATGAATATTTTATACAGTGAATACTGCTTTCAGTGCATAATTTAGATATAGTTTGAAAGAAGTCTTGCATCTGTTGTGATATATCCACCTCCAGAAAACTCTAGAATGCTGCATTTATATCACCCAATGGGCTCTTGCCTCAGATCATTAGGGCTTTAAAAAAGGAGATGAGAAAACTCCAGTGCAAAGAACCAGGGAGAAAGGAAGAAACCTGATTCAGAGGCTTTCAGGCATGGGCAAGTGTATAAGATGACAAGTTGAAAAGAGCTCTCCTGTCTCCYTTCATAAGACTGACTTCCACTGGAGGAGGATCAGGAGGTGAGCTTGGCAAGACAGGGCAATTCCAGCAAAACAAAAGCACAGATGGGTAACTTTAAAAACTCACCAGGGACATCAAGCCTAAGAGAGTGAATGTTGTTAGTTGTTCCCAACCATCTGAAACACTCATAAAACAAAGCAAAAACATACAGTGTTTTGTTATTTTTCTTTAGTGATTTTGTTTAGCGTTGTGTTAATTGGGAATGTAACCCTTTCTCATAATACATTAGTCAATGTTTTGAACTTACGAAGAGAAAGTTTAGAGAGATTCATTTCAAACACATTTTGTAAAACAGCAAGAAGTCCTCTTTGGCTGTCAGAGTCACCCAGCCTGGAAGAAACCAGGCAGTTGTGTGCACACAAGGAGATGGGACAACCTGGGCTTCTGATTCTCTACTTGAAGTATCAGCCCCTTTCAATTTTGCCTCCAAAATCCCTAGCAGCACGCTAACCTATGGTCTGTGCTTGCTCTTGGTGACATCCATGGCTGAATCCTCACTGATTTGAGCGCGCCAAATTTTGCCTCTAGTTTTCAAGAGTAGCTATCATGCATTTATTCCTGGGTACATAACATTTACTGTGAAAAAAACATCCTTTAAAGGTAAAATCAGAATTATCAATAAATCTTTCATAGCAAGAAATACAAATCTGACTACTTTTTATCACAGTTTTACCATGCCGAAAATCCCAAAACAAACCAACAAACACATGTTTAACCACGACACCTTTTTCTTATGAAATATTCGTTCATAACATACACTGTGCAGGAGAAATAATGTATGTTAGAGGCCTATTAAAGGTTTATTAAGTCACCTGATAGCATATTGTAGCAATACGACACAGATTATCATAAAAATCTTTTATATTTTTTAATTTTTTATAAGTTGTGCCAGGGAAGGTTTAGATTGGATATTAGGAAAAATTTCCTCACTGAAAGGGTTGTCAAGCATTGGAACAGGCTGCCCAGGGCAGTGGTTGAGTCACCATCCCTGGAGGTATTTAAAAGACGTGTAGACGTGGTGCTTAGGGACGTGGTTTAGTGGTGGACTTGGCAGTGTTAGGTTTACAGTTGGACTTAAGGGTCTTTTCCAACCTAAATGATTCTATGATTATATGGTTTTAATATTACAGAGTATTGAGTGTACCTGTTAATACGAATGGGGACATGAATGTAAACTATAACCTACCACATGATTTCTGCTTCCAGTCCAAGCAGGGTTTTTTTAAAGTTATGAAATAAAGTTTAATCAAAATTTCACAAGGATCTTCAATGTTTAAGCTGCAGCTCAAGTACAGCACATAAAGAATATCTGGCAATTACTTGCAATACATTTGTGAGAGTCACAATCTGTTTTGACAATCTGAGGACAGCAAATGAAGAAATTCATCAAACAAGGAGCAATACTTGTAAACACATGGAAGGGAACTGAGAGAGAAAGCAGTAGTATGCTCATAGTCTAATAGGCACATACCTGGAGGTGAGGCAACGTTCTCCTTTCAGTGTTTCTTTTTGATGACTATGAGCGACATGATTTGGTGAGGACTGAGCTACAAGCAGAAAAGGAAGGAGTGTTTGTGGGGTTTGTTCCCAAACAGTGAAGTTCAGGTTTCACAGAGGCACTGGTACCCAAACGTCACGGAAATAAGGCCCGAAGACTTTCACAGTGCTGCCTTTACCAGGGTTTCAGGTAATGCCTAGCTGATTCAGGCATAATTTGACATCTGTTGTAGAAGGATAAGCTGCCTGGTAATTCAGACAAAGCTGATGAGATGCCCTAAACAAGAAACCTGACTGCTGCAGCCAGTCCCTGGGCCTGCGCCTGCCAGGTGCACGCAGAGGGATCGCCCATGGACACTGTTCCCTAGATGCTCCTTCTCTACATACAGCTTTTAATGTTCTCCTGCAAATTAAGGGCTCTTCTGACAGGCTTCTTATGCACCTAAATAGGGAATACACTTTGGACCACAGAAAGAGATTGACCATCACCCTTTTTAATGCTCCAACGTCACGCCACAGAGATCTGCCTCATTTTTAGAGCTGAAGCGTACTGAAAATGTAGTAAGCCTGTCTCAACTCCACAACAGAGACTACCATCATGCTTGAAGTTGCTCAGTATCCCCATTTACCAACTCCTTTCCTCCCTGTCATATGTCCCTCTGCCAGTGAAGCAAGGGTCCTGATTTCTCTGTAGCCCCCCTCCTGCCCACCCTGCAGAGCCAACATGGCCAAGGCTGTGCCATCAGCTGGGCACCATTCTCCTTCCTCCTCTCCCCTAATTTAATAAAATCCCTATTCATGAAGTCTCCTAATATCTCTGTGCAGTCTCAAGTCCAGAATGATGTAAAATACTTCAAAGATGCAATGGGGCCACTGCAGCATTTTGCGTCCTCCTCCTGCCTCCTAAGGTAGTAACAAAGAAGTGCTGCAAATCCCTGGCTATTCAATAAGTCAATCAAAGCCAGAGGTGGAGGGGCCATTTTTAGGGTGGGGTGTACAACCCGGGGAAGGATTTGGCTAAAACATGCWCCCAGATGTGCCCAGCTCAGACAATCATTTGTTTTGTGCTCAGTTCATTGATGTGTGGGTTCTTGAGTACTTTGCTTCTCCTCCCTTGCCATTCAAATCTCACYATCCTCCCCGGTTCCCAGGCAAGTTATGGCACTAACAATGTTAATCACAAAATACTGAGGTCAGATCATGTAACTGAAGAAAAAYGGAGGAGAGCAAGAACAGCCTGCTTAAGCAATAGTGACATGGAAACAAGAATTAAAAGTCCTAATCTCAGATGCAGCAATCAGGCAATACCAGCTCTCCCACAGCTTCTTTCCCTGATCTTGAACTAGGACAGGAAAAAATTTCAGCAGTCATTTACTCTGTTGTGATATTGTACTGGCCAAGCTAAGTGCTGTCAGCCCACATTTCAGAAACCTGACAGTAGAAACACTGACTCATGAATCCTGTAGCTAAACTCGTGTTACATGAATACGACTGCATGGGGACGCAAGCTGAACTCTATATTTTTATTGAGGCGTAAGACTGTTTTGTACACTTGTCTGATATTTCCATCTATTTAATATGTTTCTTTGGACTGATTCCATGGCATTTTTTCTGAAATATCTGTCTATAACAGAAAAAGAAAGGATTCATAGTTTATGAATTCCTGACTGGAGCACCATCTTTAAACTGTAAAGTAAGTTTATTTGACTGAAAACTGGAAGAATTAAGCCATTAATGGTAGTTTTACCCCTCTGAAATAAGACTTGTCTTTAAGTACCTCTTATCCTTACTTTTACTTCTTTTCCAGGCATGAACATCACACAGTAGAAATCTGGGTACCACTTCATAAGCCACTTCCATGAATTCTGGAGATGAGGAAACTTTTTTTTTTTTGAGACAAAAGAATTAGGCTTTAACTTCCATTGTTTATGATGTTTCCCAGAATCCACTCTGGAGAGTTTAGCCCACTTATATTTGGCAAGACATGAGCCAAATCTATTGCTGGAGACATAATAGCGAATGATGCTGGAGGCAGGGTTCATCTGAACATCACCCCATGTCCTGGTTTCAGCCGCGATAGAGTTAATTTTTTCCTAGTAGTTGGTATAGTGCTATGTTTTGGATTTAGTATGAGAATAATGTTGATAACACACTGATGTTTTAGTTGTTGCTAAGTAGTCTACCAGTCAAGGACTTTTCAGCTTCCCATGCTCTGCCAGGTGCACAAGAAGCTGGGAGGGAGCATAGTCAGGACAGCTCACCCAACTGGCCAATGGGGTATTCCATACCATGTGACGTCATGCTCAGTATATAAAGCTGGGGGAAGAAGAAGGAAGKGGGGACGTTTGGAGTGATGGCATTTGTCTTCCCAAGTCACTGTTAGGCGTGATGGAGCCCTGCTTTCYTGGAGATGGCTGAACACCTGCCTGCCGATGGGAAGGAGTGAATGAATTCCTTGTTTTGCTTTGCTTGCGTGCGCRGCTTTTGCTTTCCCTATTAAACTGTCTTTATCTCAACCCATGAGTTTTCTCACTTTCACCCTTCCGATTCTCTCCCCCATCCCACTGTGGGGGGAGTGAGCAAGCAGCTGTGTGGTGCTTAGTTGCTGGCTGGGGTTAAACCACGACACCCCATAAAAAGCKCCAGGCGGACCCCTGTGCTGTGTGCTGGGACACAGGGGCTGCCTGCGGGTCAGTCGTCCCCTGCCAGCTATGCCTGTCACCAGAGCAGTGATCTGCACCCCCAGGGATGCAAGTGGGGAGTGGAGTCCYGGTGTAATACAAGTAAGCTTCACATATGTACCCAGCTTCACTGGGACAAACTGATGCCCTTTTACCATCACTTCATAGCTCCCCTTTACAGAAAAGTGAAGTAAAATAAAATTAGCTTGAGCTCCAAAAGCTYTGAAAACTGTAAAATACATTTTAAAATCGGGGGGGGGAGGAGAAAAAGCTTTAAGTCAAAATAACAAATGAACCCTTAAAAAATGCTGTGTCTGAAAGCTTGTGCATATTTCACGAAAGTGGTTACTTTACAGTGCTCATCCCTCAAACTTCTGACACTCAGACAACACATATTGCATCAGTTAAAGGATAATGTCCCAAAAGGTAACACAGCTGTAGCTGCTTCCACACCACAGGTAGAAGCCAAGGCCAGGACAATCCCATCCGAGCTTTGCACACTTCCATCTGGCCCTGAAATCAGAGACTTATCTCCCTAGGCTTCTCCTATAGTCAATGGAGAGAGAAAGGCATCTCTGAGGGACCAACCCATGCTTGTTGGCACCATTTGTTTTAGATTTTTGTTAGCAATCTGTATAGTGTTTGCTGTCAGAGGGTGTGACTGGGAAAGGAGCCGGAGATGAGTGCCGAGTGCTGAGGTCTGTGGCAGCACGGTCATGGGGTCCCCTCAACTGTCATACTCCAYCGCAGTAAGAGACAATGCAAGACCATAAATATTTCAGTGAGCTTGATTACACTCCAGAATGTTTGAAGGTATTTCCAAGAAGATGATTAAATGTGTCTGGCTTACTGTCATTCTTACACCCTTCCATGGAGTTAATTGTTGGTCCACAACCAGCACTAGCATTTCAAACGCCACTGAAAGGGATTTCCCATCCATAATATGATCTGTTGTATTGGTATCTTTCCTGCTAGTCTTCAGTGTTACCAAAGTGACAYACGTTTCACATAAGCTTAATAATGCCCAGAAAAATTATGAACAGTCTTCCTTGGGGCACTTGCTCTGTTTATCCCCACTCCTTAAAAAATACAAATACAGAAAGCCGCAGGCTTGACCACAATAGTCAAAGGTGCTTCGTTTGGATTCCTCTACACAGAATGAGACTTCTAAAAACAGAAACTAAGTGGTTAAAATGAGCTCTTGAAAAAGCTTTTTGAAATATTGAACATAAAAGAGAAAAGTATTCAGCTAAAATGCTGGTTCACTCAAAGAACGCTCTTTCCTCTAGTTTACTTATTTTTTTCTTCAGACAGCACAGGTTGCGTTGGAGCTGGCTTTTCTTCAAAAATAATATTTCTGTAAAGCTGTGTGCTTTGTCTCAGTGAGATATTGCATAGGAGAGATATTTTTAAATGAACATTTTAAAGGTGAACTTCACAACAGTGACACACCTGTAGGCATTTGTCTTGMATGAGTAATAGCAAAAAAACCTAAAAGGTTGTTATAGCAACAGGCATTAAGTGATGACTTCATGAAAGGAATTTAGTGACATCAGAATAGCATCTTGAAAATAGCTGCTTTTGCTGTGAGTCTCGTTTTGCAGGACAGGCTGAATGCTTTTCTCTTCTCCCAACCCCTGCAGCTCAAAGGAGCCATGAATGCAGGGGAAACCTGAACTCGTGTCTCACACTCAGCGCAGGGATGAGCACAAGCAGCTGGATGAGCGAGGTGCGAGCACTCTGGGTTTGGAGGATGTTCCCTTGTCTATCTCACAGGTCGCTGAGCACTTCCAAGAAGAAAAAAATTTTCCCCAAAGTTTGCTTGTTGTTACTCCTCCAAATTTCTCCCCAGGTGTCAGACCAGCTCCTTGACTCAAACTTTCTGTGTCCTTCAAGCTTCTGTGCAGAGGGTTTCTACCTTCAGACCTTAGCACAGTGTCACGAAGGGCAGAAAATATGCAGCATGAACAGGCTGGGGCTGGGATGGCCATGGTGCTGTTGGAAGAAGTAGCTGTTATTCTGAGTGATATGAGAGGAGTCACTGACCATTTCCGTCCCCATAATGGTTTCTTCAGAAGCAGATTCAATCCCCTTTCAGGTCCCTTCTCTTGTTCCTGTTAGCTGAGAGGCTCAAGAATTACTGGGGGGTTTTTTTAGAAATTTACCCTTTTTTTCATGCAATCTTCAAAGCATTCTTTCACCCTAGAGGCTTAAATAGGCACAGAGAGATGTCTGCTCGTCCCTGTTACTTCTTGCTAGCAGTCAGGTTGGATGAGGCTACCTACCTTACATCTCTTCCCCCAAACAGATGAGGAACTAAGGATTCAAGGACTTGGTAGGTAGATATAGAAGATTATCCCCAATTTTCTTTTTCCCTGGTCTCTTCAGCTCCCTTAGCTAACCCATGGTTTTCTCTCCTCTGGACAGTTTCCATTTCTCTGTGGTTTTAGTGCCTCTTTTTGATTACCTGCCTGCTTACAGGCAAAGGGAAGGTGAACAAGGGCTTGGCACTCCAGATGGTAGGGAAACAAAGGTGTAAAGAACATAGAGTCTAATGCCAAAGGAAAAAAGGCATTTTAGACACCTACACATTACTTACAAAAGCCAAAGAAAATTTCTATAATAGCAATTTCCTTCTGTGAAGAAGCTGATTTGTAGAAATGAGCTTAAAAATATAGATTAATTTTTCCATAATTTCAGGATGCTTTTCCAGATAGGCTCCTTCCAGGCTTTGCTACATCATTGCCTCTCTGGCCCCGAGATGTCACCTTCTGGATACAAGCRATCGGGAGACCACACACATGCTGATCTGATGTGTGTGGCAAATGGGAATAGAGTGAGGTGTTGCAAGACATCACTCATAGTACGCGAGACAGAAATACGGCAGAGGGGGTGAATGAGGAGGGCCAGATAACTTAGTCTCATGTATAATGCATGAAACTTGGTGGATCTGCAAATTTATTGCTGAGGACAAGCACTAATGGCAATGAAAAAGCAGACAGCACCAGCACTGCTTGGGTGCGGCAAAAGCATCTAGGGGCATGCGGCAGACCTTTTTGCTGGTTTTGTGCGTGGCTGGAAAGATTGAACTCATTGCAGAGTTTCCGCTTCTGATACAATGAAAGAACACCACCGCGGAGGCTTTCTGGATTAGCTGCTTTTAACAACTGAGAAGATACTCCAGTCCTCCAGGCTTTTCTCCTTACCAGAAGAATAGGACATTTCAGTCAAGATGCTAAACATTAAGAAGGTAAGCACTCACAACTGATAATATTTAGAACTGTAACCAAAATAGCCACAAACTCTCCAGATATCAAAGATACTGCATAAGTCATTAGTGAGTGCTGTGAAGGAGTCTTTATCTGTGACAGGATCAGAAAGTTACATCCCACCACATTGTGTACTCAGTCGTTTTTTAATGACTCAGCCTGCTCTGACTTCAGGAAACCATGGTGCTGAATCTCAATTTACGGCCCAGCAATGGTTAATGAACCTCAGCAGAGGAGACAGAGGCGACTAATTATTTGCACATTTGGACATCTGAGAAAAAAGAGGAAGAACAGGAATGTCTTAAAAAGATGGAGGAAAGAAAAAAAGACTTGTTAGGATGCCAAGGCATTTAATTTAATTGCCTGGGTAACAGAAAAGAAAACAAATACCTACTCTGGCTTCCCTTCTCCCTACATCTCTGAATGAAATAGCCTGAGGAGAGAGAGAGGTGCTGTGTCCTTTGACACCTGCCCTTTACCTACAGACAAAATATACATGCCAAAAAAAAAGTGAACAATAGACATCCCAAATATTTGTTGACTTGTAAACAGCGAATAGTCCAAATCCAGTACCAGTCATAAGAGTCTGAAAGCAATTCAGAAGAAGCTCATCAGCCGTAGTGCTTCAAATCTTGCCTAAGTAGTTAAGGACAGAAGACAAAACTGATTTGAAATCTCACTTCAAGGCATGCACTCTTGGTAGGACATACCAGCTCAAAAACATACCGGCATCTTTCCGATGGAAGGTCCTTTCTAAATCTGAGAAAAAAAATTCAAGTGCTTGGTTCAACTGTTAGTTTTCCTGAGCCTGAGGGGCTTTCCCTCCCCTCTGCCCATGGGAAGCCTTGAGTAAAGCCCTCAAACTCTCCTGCTAGTCAGTGTTGGTAACAGCTTCATAGCTTTGCAGCTGCCCTGCTCTACTTTCCATCCCCCCTGCCCTGAGGCTGGGGTGACTTCGGGCGCTGCACAAAGACATATGAAAGGAGAGCTTTTCATCTCACCGGGAAAAGAAAGGATTTCAGCCTGATCATATTGTTGCATAGAAAAAGGAAGCAAATGTCTGGGGGATGACCAAGAAATTATGCTTCAGAAGTAGTAAGACTATAAAATTCAAGCATATATTCAAACTAAGAGACAACTTATATATATGATGTGTGCATGTGTATATATATATACACACACACATATATACACACACACATAGCATACATAGATATATATATGTATATATAACACATCTTCAAAACAAGGGTGGACTCATAACCAAATGTCTATGATCTAGTAGTATACACTCCCTTGGAGAGAAACAGTCACTGACAGGGTGTGATTTACCTCGTTCTCAACTAAATGTCCACATCAGGGCAATTGACTTACATCATAAAAGTGCCTATCTTTCTCCATTGACTATTAAGGGAGCCTAAAGGCACTAGCTGTTTGCATTCACAAGTCTTAAAAAAGGTGCTGAAAACAGAAAGACAGGAATGTCTGTTGAATTAATACTTAGCTGGAAGAAGTGCTTTCAGAAGAGGCCCGTGTTTGGTACAACAGATAACAATACAAAGCAGCATTTCTTATTTATAGAACTCCTAATAAGAATAAAGAAATCCAAGCTCATACAGAAGTCTGGTCCACACGTAATTCATCTTTTTGTAGAAAAATTACTTACTATTCACAATCTGATATGAATAATACAAACACTATTCACAATCTGATATGAATAATACAAACACAAATTTCCCAAAATGATGTGGTTTAATATGTATTATATCTTCAGGAAGAAAAGAAGTTGTGAGGGAGGAAGGTGGTTGTTCTTCAACAATGACAACTCAGAAGTACCAAGCAGATTTAAAGAAATGACCGTACCACTGGAAAAGACCCAACCTAATCTTCCACAAATTTAAATGTAATACCAATTTCCATTAAAATGTTAGACTATCTGTTTCTGATGCCACAAGAGGGAACAAAAACACACCTTTTCCTAATACAGTTGCTACCACAAACTGAAATAAACTTTCTAATTCATAAAGAAATGTGTATGCATATTATACACTGAGCTTTGTCTCACCAAATTTTAACCATATAGTTGGGCATCTAGTCTGCATTAGGCAGCCAGTTTGTGGTCGGTCTTTCTCACCTCTCCCTGTATAACCTCAGCAGATGCAGATCATCCCCAAAATCCAGCCTGGGAGTACCCTACCTGTCCTAGCTATTCATAACAGAAGATATAAGCACTACCAGAAAGTGCCTCTTTTTCTACAGTGATTTCAGATGAAACCTAGGCCAAATTTATTTCAGTTGCCCCAGTGAGGAGATCTGGGTTGAACTCCACTTTAAATTGCATGGTGGGGGAATGTCCCAGGGGAAGGAATCTTGCAAAATCCCCAAAGAAGGCTCCATAACAGAAGAATGCAAAAAAATGGTCCAAAATTCAGACCTTCAACCTGGTGTACACCACGAGGAAACGCAGTGACGTCGTGTGTCCACCTGGTCTGCAAAGGGAAAGGAAGGATCCTTGTCTATGCTGTACATGACCTGGCCAGTCCTGGGAGAGATGTGAAGCCTGGCATGGTCTCCACTGACCTGTACATCCAAACTGAGCCAAACCCAGATTGCTGTGAATCCCACCTGCTGCAAAACAAAACACTAATCAGGCTATGGGCACYCAATGTCATGATCCACCCAACATCCTCACATACTGTGATTGCAAGGACAGGCTGGACCAACACAGAGATCTGCAGAGGCACTGCATGTTGCTGGCCTGATACAATGCAGGTAAACGCAGCTAGCCTCAGAAATGCCTTTCAAATACTTTAGAGACACAGCCAGAGATGATTGGATGCTGGAGCTCGCAGAACTTCAGCTTGAGGAAAATTAGCTCACTTGATTGCAGATCTGAGTCACATTTACCTGCAAATCTGCCTTCAGTGAGTCACATGTACATATTTTCCTTCATGAAAAGGAAACCACATCTGCTTCTTACTGCATCCGCAAGACTTTCTGCTCTTCTCATCGTATTTCTTCCTGTTCCTGCTAAGGGTCCCTCCAGTTTCCCATTATCTTCTTCCCTGGCCTTACTCCACACAGTTTTTCCCAGCTACTCACTGTCCTGACATCCTCCTGCCCTTCCAAACTCTTTTCCTTATCTCACATTTTCCAGCTTTCTCATTGTCCTCTTCTGGTTTTCCATATCTTCCTCCCACACCTTACATTCCCATCTGCAGTCTTCTGCACAAGAAGTTATATTTTTTTTAGCAACCACTGATGACAACCAATGGTGGTAACCATTTTTATATGGGCAAATGTGACGAAAATCAATTCTGCGAGAAGGAAAAATGAGAATAAAACCAGACTGACCCAAGCCAATGGCTGGCACTCTGTTTGGATCATATAACACTTAGTCAGACCTGCTCTAGACCAGGGTAACTGCACCCTAACACAGCCAGTGGGTTTTCCTGCAATGGCTCTTCCACAGCCGAAGATATAATTGCACTGCCACAGAGCCTTGACCATGGGAATGTTCTTTCATTGACATGAAAAGTGAGTCTGATCATTAGGCAAGGGGTGCTGATGATAAATTTGGGGAGGTGAGATGAAGGGAGAGAAACGTAGTCTCTGACATAAACATGAAGAGTGAAATCTGAAGACTGAAAGCTCAAAGTACCATGGCATCTGCAAGGTAGGGACAGAGCTACGTGGAATAGAGAATGAAAGGAACTCCTTGCTGAATTAATAATATAAAAAGGCTTAATCCTGCTAATTCCCATGGAGCAAATTCCAAAGGGTTGAAGAGCTAAATTCATATGGGAAACTGCAAATGGATGTTATTGTGCTTCACAATATAATTTTTTTTATCACCACTGAACTCCACAAAGATTTCCTCCAGATTAGCTTTCTGTCTAAAACCACCAAATCTGTGTCCATTAAAGTAATTTCCACATAGTTATAGTCTTCTTGTACTTGTCAAGTAAAATTGAATTTGCACAAACTTCCTTGCCATTGGGTATGTAGAGTTAGTTATTAAAATGTACTTTCAACTTGGGAAAATGTTGTCAGCAATGGGTCTGTGGCTTTGTGCATTGACAAATATAAATCAAGAGTATCCCTAAAAAAAAATTAATTGGCTCCCAAAATGAGAAATAAAGAGACAATTCTGAAAAATCTGTTAACACAGTGATCTGAGGAAAGAGGAATCAAGTGCTTTAAAAGAATCCTTAAAACTGATAAAATACATTAAACAGCCCATTTTTGCTTCTTTATTTTAATCTCTTCATGTATAAGCTTCTGGCTCTAAAATCTTCACGTCACTCAACTAACATCCACTGCTATGAAGTGATAACAAACTTAAACCACGGGACTGGTCTTTTGAAAATGAAGAATTCTGGTCTTGGAGGTAATTGGGCTTATAGGTCTTAATCGATTGTAGGCCTTAACTGATTATAAACCCAAAATCTTTCTGTCGCATCCTAATCATTATTTATTTATTGATTGTCCTAATGCAAGACTCCAAGCACTGCTTAATCAGGCCAAAATAACAACAGAATTTTAGACAGTTTTAATTGGATTAGGGGCACTGTCAAGTTTGGCCTTTCATAACTAGATACTTAATGTCTCAGTCCTACTGTTAATGCCATGAAAAATCTGCTTCTTTCTTAAAAATAAGACTCCAGCAAGTGCTTGGTCTCGCAGAGGAGTGTGAATGGACTTCAGTCCTGCAGATTTGAGCAAGCAGAGGGAAAGCAGGGATGTGTCCCACTAGGGTCTGGAAGGACCCAGGCAAAATTATCTGGCATACTAAGTAGGGCAAAAATATACTCCTGTGAAGAGCATTAATGATTGGCAAGATGACAAGATGCAGAGAGGTCTGAACACCAGCTTTGATTAAGAGTGATGTGATATGTTAATGGAAGTAAGGTGGATGCTGGCACGTGCCTCAACAGAGAAAGACAGCACATCCTGTGAAATAATTCTGATCAAATGAAAGCTAAATGCCAAACATAAGATGCCTAAATTTAACCAGCTAAATGTAGCTGGATCTCCGTCTCCGTTCTGCTTAGTGAACTGGTCCTCAGCAAATGGGAAGAGCAGGTCACGTTTACTCACATGGAGTCAGTTTCTAATGTTAAACAATGAAATTAAAGACTTGGGTCTGTTTGATGACAACAAAGAAGTCAGAGTAGCRGCAATAGACTCTATTCTGTGTTCCCCATAACCTGATACAGTTCACACAGCTCAGTGGGTGAAGATGATAATTTATCAGTTGCCTCTTTACTATTTTTTAAATGACCTTCCTATTTCTTTCATTGTTCCTTCACATACAGCCAAGCATTTCCATGTACTAATCTAAAACATATTTTCCATACAACACTTTTCACATTTTTAGTGGCATTTCTCTGCAAAACTACTGAGTAACTACAAATTCTCTGAAATTTTCCCTATGAGTTAGCAACAGTGCTGGAGCAGGGCTCTCATACAGGAGAATTACCTGTTTTTTCTTTCATTCTTATTTATTTCATTTCTAAATACCTATTTCTCAGAAATTGGAATTGCTTCTAATGCTCTGCATTGATTCATTCATCCCATTTTCTTTTTGCAATTATTATTTCTCATCAGCTATGAAATATGCAGTCCTGAAACACCTTAAGATGGCTGAAAGTTTAGGTAAATTAAGTTCAATCACTTTTTGTAAATTGAAAAATTACAAAAATGGCGTTGAGACCAAAAATTTCATTAGTAAAAAGCATCAATAAAGCGCTCAATTCTCCAAAATTTTCATCAGTTCAGATGTCCTTTTATGCCACTCTCTTTGGGGCAATTTTAAAAATAATTTTTATTATTAACCAGTGAAAGCAGCCACCAAACTCCCTGAGCATACAGCCTTCTCCCTGAACCATGACCAAATACAACACAGAGTTGAAAGGAAAGGAAATTTTGGGGGCTCCGGACAGGCCCTAGCTGTGCAGCCGAGTGTGGCCGGTGCAAGGAGGTGTGTTGGCGCAGGGTGCAGAAACTGAGTCAGACGCAGCCCCGTGGAGGCCAGGGCAAACTCAGTAATTTAATCCATGTTTCTCAAATCCTGGCTCAACATCCTCTCTCTATTAGATCAGCGTAGCTAATGGCCAAAAAATGGTCAAAAATAATCAGTGCTGCAGAGGTTGAAAAACTCATCACTTCTAAACCGCAGCAGTGGTAGGTTCAATGATAAAACTTCCTTATGTCCAGTGAGGGGGGGTTCCATGCTCTTTTTTTTTTTTTTTTTTTAAGGATTTTTTTTCTTTATGAATTTTAAGGTAGATGTAGAGTCCAGCACAGAGCTGCCTGGGTCACAGGAGACACATGCTGTGAGAGGATATTTGCTTGTGGTTTACGTGGTAACACTCTTCCCTCTTACATTTGGTACAGGATGACGTATGGATTAACCCATGGCTGGATACCTCTGGACAGATCAAGAGGCTTGGAGCATCTGGGCTTCATTTTCCTGATGCACTTTTCCACAATTGGGCTGGATACAACTCCAGCCCCCAGGTGCCTGCACGCTCCTCCGCTCCCCTCCTGGAGCATCTCTCCAGCATTTGGTTATCATGCAGTGTGCTCACTTGCCTGTCCATCATCGCTGGCAAAGTCACACTTTCTAATGCTAGCTGCCTGACAGGTTTTCCCCTCCACTCTGCTTTCATGGACCTGTCTTTGCACAGAACTGTTAGCGATCCCGTCCCCCTGCGTGGGCTGCAAGAAGAGACAGACACAAGCTGCTGCACCCACCAGCTACACAACTGCTGGAAAAACAAAGGCAGTGGCCAAGCAAAATGTCTCTAAAGCCTAACAGAAGCAAATAAAAGTGTATTATCTTTTAATGATTCCTTTGCTGTTCTGTACATTTCTATAGCTGAATCTTAACAGCGTTATTAAAAATCTACAGAAATCTATAGATATTTTATTTTCTGTTAAATTCTATAGGAATTTTCCCATAGGGATCTTTTATACTGAGGACCCTGGAGAATCACAGCAGTCAAAAATCAGGATTAAGTCCTTGACCTGAACTACTCAAGCCACGTGCCACCAYGGCCAAGAAAGATTTAAGAAGCCCTGCAGCAGTGTGCACAGCGGCACCCCCGAACAAAATTTCAGAAGAGGACTCTCTGCAGCTCCAATGGCTTTGTACGCGCCAAGAGCGGGGAGCCCCGGCTCTCGTGGAGAGGCTTCACCACCCATTGATGAAAACCACAGCTGGGTGCTCACACCATACCTGACCAGGCAGTGGGGGGTAAAATGTCCTGCCCTGTTGGGAGCCAGTACCCCATGGCTCAAGGGCAATCTCAACCTCCCTCCTGGAGAGTCATTCAAAGCAAGCCTGATCCTAACCTCTGCTAACTCCGCAGTGCACTTAATTCCACAGCAAAAAATGTATTTATCAATACTAATTCTGGCTCACAGAGCAGGGCCACAGCAAGTCCCCCGCAGTACCAGGCTCCCACGCAGCTGCGTGGTGCTGCCGGGTGGGCTCCCGCCCGCAGTCTGCTGCCTGCTCCGCCGAGCAGAGCCGTCGGACCCCCGCAGCTGTCAGCGCTGCACACCCCCCGGCAGAGCAGCAGCCCCAGATTGCAAGCGACTGAATACTTGGGGTCTCAGTACAGGCACCTGAAGCATCACATAGATAAACTATGGGTGAGAAGGAGGGAACAATAGTCTAATAATTTTCTGTTGTGTAATTACAGTAAAAATAGCTAATGCTGAATAAAGTTATTGCTTCATTGTATCCATGGCAACAGAAACGGATAGCGACTGCTAGGCCGCCTGCAAATGAACATGGCTTTCTTCTCCATCACATAAAGCACTTCAGTCTGCCCAAATGCTTCAGCAGGCAGGTGAGAAAGTGCTTGGTGGTCCCTGCACTGGGGCGAGCAGGCCCACCGGCAGGGAAACGCACACCTATGCTCAGCAAGCTCTGTATAAGCCCATTACACTTCCAGAGCACCCTGGTCCGCTCCCCCGGGCCTTTTCTGAAGGCACGCATGGAGAAACACAGGGAAACGCAGGGCACAGGGAGATGCAGGCTTATCCCCAGCCTTTCCAGCCAGCCCCTCGCCTCCCAGCGGGCTCCCAGGCTGCCAGCCAGGCTGCTGACACCAGCACGGGCAGTGAGCGAATACGCTCAGCCTCTCCTGGCTTTTCCTTGCCCTCCCATCTCCAAGGAAAAGGCTAATGATGGTGATTAAGGAGAACAGGCAATCCATGTGTCCACTCATCTGTCTCTTCTGCTGCTGCTGCTGCGACACAAGACCTACTTTCTACTAAAAACACATCGTTTTTTGCATCATACTGCATTAAAAAATGAAAATACTCATACCTTACAACAACTAACACGATGTAAATAATACGAGTTTCTTAAAATGATTTCCTCTCTTGTGTGGAGTTTGTGTATTTGCCAGTTCTGTGCTACAGCTGTACCTACACAAATTCATCTTCTGACCCTGTAGCGCTCTGGAAATGGAGCAAGTTGTTACTCCGATTGTACAGACTTCTAATGTAGCTCTTCCATGCTACTGCAAACTCTTCACCATGGATTTGGTCCTGGATGCTTGGCTCAATGAAGAATTTTTTCTCCTGTCATCAGGCACAGTCACTGGCAAAACTACAGGATGGTCCACAAGAGTCAAACTAGGCAAGATTCCTGTGTTTATACAGAAATAGTGACAAATGCTGACAGAAATGGCCAAAATTAGAGCATAAAAAATAGCATTGCAATCTGCCACTGTAAACCAGCAGACTTTAAATGTCCAATTTCAGACCCAAAGTACGTGAATACAGTTTTATTGGCACCTGCTTATGCCATTTAATGTACTGTGTACTCCAAATCACTTTTGAATAAAATGGCCTTTAAGGGAGAGATTAGTTGACTGTTAGTTTAACTTTCCCAACATCGCTAATACTGATACTGTATTATTACATTTCAAAATCACAGTTTTGTTAACAAAGTTAACTTCTTGCACAGAAGAAATTCTTGCATCCAGAAGCAGTGAGATAAGAATATCAATTACTGTGTTGGATGGTCTAAAACAATGAAAGAAAGATGTTGTAACTCTGCAGCACCAGGGTCTAGAGAGGTCTGACTTAAAATAGTGTGTGAAATCTCCTCTAGTGCTCATGAGGGCTTAATGATGGCCACCTACTTTACACATTTATCCTCTTCCAGTCCTCATTATTCTGACTAAACACGTCAGAGTCTTCTGCTCCTCTGGATGGCCTTTCTCCACAAGGTTTTTTCTACATTTCTAGTAAACAGACACACCTGGAACTTGTGTGGTGGATGAGCCCTCTGCAAAGAAAGAGTATGGCCAGAGGCTTTAACCCTTGCTCCTGCTTACACTTTAAATTACAATCCTTGTGCAAGATATGTGGTATGCACAGCAGAGCTGGAAACTTTTTGGAGCAGAGGCCATACAGACCACTTCGCACCTGGCTTAAGGCTCCCTTGAGATCAGTTGAGTAGAGACAGGAGAGTTCATACAGCCTAGGATCTGTCCTTTCTTTCTTCCCATTCTCTTACCGATACTTTAAGCTTACTAAATTTGGTATGTGGATGCTTCATACGTAGCTACAATAATGATGACATTTGATCCGGTATTCACTGGTATCAGTGCTAAAACCATGCCTAACAGACACGTAATGGAAACTTGACTTAACTGGATCAGCCACAAACTGGTAGCTTTCTGATGGTTAAAAAATGTGAATATTGTCCCTCTCTGACTGTATATGGAGTAGTTCACACTTTTTTCTTTGTCTTTTCTGTGCTTAAATTTAGAATTGAGCTTGGTACGGTTTGGAGGCAGTGCAGATGGGAGAGTTCATTTTATTCAAGTGTTATTTAGTGACTCCTCGGGCTGGTGGCTGCAGTGTCCCACCCCACGTGCTCAGGGAATGCCACCGAGCCCACCTCTGTATAGAAGAGCGTGACCGAAATAACAGCAGTTCTGAAGTGCAGCTGCACAAATGCCTAAAACAAGGGCACGCGTTGGTCTGTGCTCCACCTCCCACCGTGGGCACAGAGCGGCTGTGCTAGGCAACAGGATGAGGAGAAGTACAAAACGGTTCCATAAAAGAGATTAAATAGACTTGGACTCTCCAGCCTGAAAAAGTCACAACTGAGGGCAGCTACACCAGGAGTCTAGAAAGCCAAGTGCGGAGAAAGGAAACAAGGAGTGCTTATTAATTATTTTTTGTAAAACAGAATTGAGATGACAGTCTAAGAAACAGGCAGGTGGGGGTTTCAAACAAACTCCATCTGAACCCATAGGCATTGGGTCCTCAAGGGTAATATCCGCTGACACCGATGGGTATCAGCAGTATCCTTTTTCATAGCAAGTAGTACTATACCCACCTTGTGTAGTTTCTCCTTGATGTAACAGGGCCTGTTTATGAAGTCCTGCCCAAGCAGACATTCCTGGAGGTACAGCGGAGGAGAGCGAGCACCTCCCCGTGTGTCAATTCTCAGCAGGGGGAGAATTCACCAGGAAAAGAGCTGACACAATCTCTGAAGTGACAGTCTTACAAGGTGGCAATTTGTAAGCTACGAAAGAAACAAATGCAGATCATTAGATCTTGTCAACTAATTAACATCCTTCTAATGAGAACTGGCTGTAACAAATGACTTTTAAAAATGGTCTGATTATTTATGTCAGGATCATTCCAACTTGCTGGGGAGTGTTTTCCTCCTGCACACAAGAAACGAAAAACTTGTGGAACAAAAAGCTTTGTTTCACCCCAGCTGCAGTCCCTTCCCTCCCCTCCCCTCCACTATGTTCACAAAGCATTTATTCCATTAGCAGGAGAAAGTAAAATTTATGGTTTCCTGATCACTGTTATTTGGCTCATGCGAAGGCAGGGTGTTTGGGTTCTTGGTCACGAATCAGCAAAAATCAAAGGATAAATGACCAGCTGAAGTGGACCAACACTTCTCCATGTATAGCAACAGGTTTCAGTGCATGCCTTAGGTGTTAATTGAAGTAAGTTGCTGAATGGGACGGTTTGCATCCTGAGCTAGAAAGGACCTTGGTGCATTGACGATAACCTGTAAATTACCTATTGACACTAATATGTTTGCGCTTCCTTTGTGAAACTTTACACATATCACTGCATACCAGTGAGCAGCAGGTCAGTGTTAGTATCCCCATTTCATCCCCACTGAGTGTGTTGAAGTTACATCACCATGTTGATGAGCCCATCAATATTGTCTGGAAAACAGTAACCACCACACCTGTACAGAAGCATACCTTTAATAAGCTGGAAAATATCCCTTATTTCAAGTTCTGTTGCCCTATCTAATTTTTATTCTACGTGTGGATTTAAGTCCAAGAGATTAGGGCTGGGATACAAATTTCAAATGTCATGCCTAGGCGACAAGCTGCCGCAAGTATTGTATCCCAGTCACATCTGTGTTTATTCGCATGTTCTCATCTCCTGTTTATAATTAATTGTTGGTCATGAAATTCCTCCTTGTGAAATGGATACCAAATTTGATTATAATAACCAGTTTTCATTTGATATTAATGTTCCTTTAAGTACAGTGAATTGCACTGCATTTTTAATGGAAAATCATATAATACAAAATCTTATAACGTGTTCCACTGGTGACATAGCATCAAAAGCACATAAAGTTCTTGCAACTTTATGAAGAAGCAGCTTTTCTAATAAAAGTGCTGGGAATAAAAAAATCTTTGTAACATAATAGTATCATGAGCATTGCAAAAATTGTGAACACTGAGCTGCTGGGAAAAATAAAAACACTTTACTATATTTTTCAGCTCACAAGAAGGATGGGTGAATAGTTATAGCTTCTTTTAAAAAGTTAACCACATAGAGAAAATGGTATCACCTCTTGGAGAAGAGTAAGTGCACAAAGTAGGACATGGCAATTTGTGTATATACAATAGTTTTCAAAGAAATACTGTTATTTTTTTCTGGATGGTTGTGGTTTTTTTTTTTCCCAAGGGAGGGATTTGACTGAGATGCCATGTCCATTGGATGGCATTTCTTATGGGGATTTTTATTAATGACAAGAAACTAAGGGGGGGGGGGAAGCTTTTTAATGAATCTTTTCACCTGGGTGAAAGCCATACAAAACAACCAAAGAGAACAAGCCTCATTTTTATGTTGTAGTTCAACTAGCTTTCTGCAGCATGGCTTTCATAGGCAGCAAAGAACCATTCTGTAAACAGAGTTAGCCTTTCCACTGCTGTCCTGATACACGGAAATGTGAATTAAATTTTTTTGCCCAAATATGCTACATGCACATTAGTGAATAACCCATTCCATGCCCAGAACATTGTCTAGTTCAGAGGGTGAATGGCATGGCTTGGCTTGCACCCATACAGTTAAACTCTGTTATCCCCAGCACCCACACCGCCCATAGGGACGGACCCTGCTCACGCCTGCACTGTGCCCAGGCACTGTGTGGCGGAGCCAGAGCTGCCCCAAGGCTGTGCCAGAGACGTGCCAGCAATCCCACAGTACGGACAGCCTCATGCCAGCGCTGCCCCATGTCCTCGTCTTCTTTAGTTTACTGGTACGGATATAACTTGTGTGGCTCAGAGGCAGCTTAGTTTTTTACAGCAGCTGCTCATCTGAAGGTTAGCAAAGAGCTCTCACTGTCACACTGATGTTAGGAGTTCATCCATCATGCATTGTTTGCAATTGATCTAAATCACTGGTGTAACTGGAAGAGGCAGTGATGGAAGTGAAAGGGAAGGACTGCTGGCTGATGTCTACTCCAAAAAAATTTGCCTCTGGATCTCAAGGACATCTGCATGACAAAGCTCCTGTTTTCCTTGATGTCTGTCACATTTATCAACAGCAGCCTGTACTATCTCTAAAGCCCCTTGCAAAACCAGTCGCTGTGTTCCTTTCATCTCGTGTTTCTGCAGCCTCCGCCTCTTTTCCACTGCTGCCTTCTCATGCATCTTTAGCCCTGCTGACTGTCTCCTTTGTCAGCTATTCTTCTTTTCCTCTGCCAAAACCAGCCACATCCACATCAGTAAATTGAACACTGTCAGGGAGAAAGGTCACCTTGCTAGGAGGGTCCTAGGTGCAGTTTTGGCCAGGCCACCTACCACCACCCCAAGCAATCCCTAGGAAGGGTTCAGGGATCGTCACAGAGAGATGTCCAGGAGTTACTTCCAGCAGGTGATTTCAGAGCAGCTTCTATTTCAATGCAGTCTCTATTTTGAAGCAGAAGAGAGCATGACATTACTGACATGGACAGGCCATGCTGTGCTAGTGCACTCTCGTGCTCCAAAACTGTCTCTCCTCCAAACACAGGGAGTCTGCACCAGTTTTGCACAGAGGGTGGATCCTGCCACCATTCAGCATCTCAGATATGAGCTAATAAGCAGATGTAGCAAATGTGATGGCAGTGTAATGGTAGCTATGGCATTTAATTCCTTGCTGCAAAATTTTAGGGCTTCAGTTACTGCCAATCTACTCTCCTAACGCGCTTATTCGCTGTTTGGACGCACTGACAAAAGCCCTCTATCCTATTACGATGGAAGGAAAATGTTTTATCAACACTGGAAACTGGAAACACTGTGGGTAGGATGGAGGAACAAGCTGAATATGTGACCACAAGCTGAGACGGGTGATGCCCTGAGTGCAACAAGAGCTGCCAGGGAAGACAGCATCGTCAGGACAGCAGCTGCACCATGCAGTAATGGGTCCCGCTCCGTGTCCTGCAGTGCCAAAGCTGCGCTGATGGAAACGCCTGACACCCGCTCCACCAGAAGCGCTCCTGCGCACACCGGGGAGCCATTCTTTCACCCAGCTCCAGCAAAGAACGTATTAGGGACACCACACAAGGGAAATTACTTGGTTTTGCCTACAGAAAGAATGGTGGCAGATATAAATATTTTCCCATTACTGTCAAATATTTTCTTTGACATCTTTCAATTTTTCTTTCAAAACAACCAGAAACCCAAGAAAAAATTGCCCAGAAGCAGTTTCTGAAATATCCTCCTATGTGTTTTCATTAATGAATGGTTGTTTTTATCCCTGTTTTCCCTGAACAAAATAAAACATATTGCTACAGAAATAAATGTGTTAATAGGAATGTTCTCTCTGCTACAACAGCAAAGGACCATGGTTGAGCGAGACAGTACGGGATGCAGGAGAGCTATGCGTGCACAGCCCTGTGATGGGATTGCATGAGGTTTAATCTTGTTTTTTGAAGCTGAATCCTTTCCTGTACAGCGCAGGTGAGCCGGGATGCAAGAACAAGGGAAATCCTCCTGTAAGCCACTGCGGTGTTGGGAGGATTAATAGTCCCAGGCAGTTTGGAGGCAGTTTGTGAAGCACCCACCTTTTTACACAGTGGGGCTCTGCCAAGCCACATTTGCAAGGTTCATTTTCAGAGGCTCTTTTTTTAAACCAATTCCAAATTTTTCCTGTTTGAAGCCTATCGTGCCTAGGCTTGCCAGGTTTAAAACCCCTTCCTCCCAGCACAGCACTGGCAGAGATAACTGGACATGATAGGAAGCAAAGCTGCTGATGGTTTCAGAGTCACAATTATACATGAAATGAAGTACTTCAGAGACAGCGACAATAAGGCAATACAGAATCTGGCAATTCACACTTACATCTAATGCTATAGCATCTGATTGAGCTGACAGGGTCAGGAAGACATGAGGCTTTTACACAAGACATTTTTATATTGTTAGTGGACTGCCTCCAAAAAAGACACCCCGTTTGGGGCTGGGGGGCAGTGTAATTTGGGGTTGCCTTTAAAGAGATCCCACATACCTTCTGAGCGCAATAAAATTGCATTACTAATTCCTAAAAGAAGAAATATGTTACTGAATATATTTTTAAAAGTTTTCCAGGTTTCCATAAAATGGTTAGTAACATCATCATCTGAATAAGTATTAATTTCCTGGGAATGTTTTTGTTAGGGTATGATTTTTTTCTTTTGTACAGGTTGTAAGAGTAGCTATCCCTGCCCACAAAAACATTATTACTGTAGCTGAACAAATGACTGCAATACATAATTTATGTTGTGTATTTATTTATTTCCATTTGTGAATCATCTAGCTATAATTTTTGCTGTTTGCTCTTTGCAACCGTTTTAGCATTTTTAAGCTATTACATTTCACCTTGTGGATGAATAAGCAGTTGCCCATGGTAAGAAGTGGATATGTGAATTCAGTGAGTAGGCACCTAAGTCACCCAGTTTCAGTTCCACTCCCAGACTTGAAAATCTCACTTTCAGTAGGCCCTGAACCTAAATACGTTTGTGGGTTTGGTACCCTCAGGGTGGCCCAGTTTGGGAGAACGAGGTGTGACATGTTTGGGATGCTTTAAAATCTTTCTCTTTCCCGTTTACTTGATGTATTTTTGAACATAGTAGAGAGACCGGGGTGACAACTCAGAGACAGCCAAGTATTCAGTTCAAAGTAAAGGAGATGCTGGAGACCCCGACATACAGATTTCAGTTTTGGAAAACAGCAGTGGCCTCTCTCTCCCCAGATCACTTTGGCATTGCTGTGCCATCACCATTACCCTGAAGACTGTGGATGAGACCAGGGCCCATTGGGTGCTGTATAGACACAAGGCTTGCAAGCCCAAGGCTGTGGACTCTAAGGCGTTTACGGCTAATCTTCTCAGGATTATGACATCCACACAATTTCTGTACGTGCCTTCAGATATGTTTTRTTGGTTCCTCTCCTTGGCCACTTGTTCTGGCTGGTTTTGACCTTGAACTAGACCTTAGATCATACCTGCTACTTGAAATAAACTTAACCAAAAAATGTATTTGGCATGACTATCAAGACAGAGTTTCTCAGAAAATGTGGGATCTTTGCAAACTCTTCCTTATGAAACCATTTTCTCTAACAAAAAAAGGGGCCCAGGTTTCAAATACTTCTTCCAAACCTCCAGCTAGCAACAGACAGATTTAATGCTGTAGTGTTGCAACTATTCAGACAGCGCAGTGCCACAGGGTAAGGTATAGGAAGAGCTTTGTATTGCCTGAGAGCGCAGGACTGAGTGATGTGCAGCCCCGGGGAACGTGGGTCTGTTTCTACAACGGCTTTTACCGCAATGAGCTGCGGGGGCTTTTTCACCTCTTGTTTTCCCCTTGCAATCATTTTCTCAGCCAGTGCTTGTTCCATGTCCTCAGTCTTTCCTGGGGGTCAGGGACCACATGCTGAACAATTTGTCAAGGTTTTCACTGGGGCCCTCTCTTTGTAATCTCCCTTTTGCTCTTTCAAACCCTGGGAATCATTCCAGACCCAAGGGACCATCAACTGACACTGAGGATTCTCCCTCTAATCACAGCTTCAGAAAATAAGCCTTTTCTAATAGTCTTCTGTACAGAACTGATAAAYGTCGGTAAATCCTTTGCCAGTCTTACACACCCATCAGCAGCGTCTGCGCTGTTTTTCTCTAAACTCTCTGCTGAGTCTTTTCCTTCTGTACTCGCTGCTATCTCAGGTGCGCCTCTTCCCCACTGGCAATGGCTGTGCTTGGAGAAGGACCCTTCTCCCACCACACCCCCCACACCTCGCCCTGGGGCCCAGAGAAGATGCCGTGAGCAGACTGCTCTGGCCCTGCAGTCAGACGCTGCCTCAGGAAACATTCAAAGAGAAACATGAGATGCTCCCCCAGCCCTTGTGGGCAGCTCAGAAATGGAAAACTTGCTGCAGCCTCCAGCCACCAGCTTCTCTTGGGAACTTGGAGCCTAGAAACCTTAGTATGTCTATAGATRCTTACACAGAAAAGCATAAATTGACGTGGTTTAGTATCACAAGGAATCCCTGCCCTAATATCTGTAACTTCATCCAGAGACACAACTGTCTTGCTCTGCCAGTTAGCTTAGCTGCTGACTCTGCTGCATCCAGTAAAGATGGGAAGGTCTTTGAGACCCCCTGAAGGAAGGCATAGTACCTCCAAAATCATAACTTCAAAGCTGCTAAAGCAGGAGGCAGCCACTGGAGCTCTTCCTTCYAGAGAGGCCACGCCGGGAGGGCAGCTACATGCCATACTGCGCATGCAGGAAGCTCTCCAGGATTTGAGGCCTTCTAGAATATGCTGCAGGTTTAAAGCAATAGTGTCAGATTTTAACAGTCACCAGATTATCTGAAACACGATAAACCATATTGCAACTGTTGTCTCTGTCCAGTAAATTAAGATGGACACTGCAAAGCAAGCCTGATTCCACAGGACCCCGGTGAAGCTACACCAGTGAAATCCCAAACTACCTATTAAATAGTTTAACCGCAGTTTGACTTTCTGCAGCTTCTGTATAACATGCCTCTTCAGGCTTTCATAAAGACAGTAACGTTCTATCTAAAGGTCCGAGGCAGAATTTAAAGTACCACCAGCTATCCAATGTTTAAGAATAAGCATTTAAAAGATGCCGATGAATAGTACTGTACACATCAATTATTGTTTTAAAAAGCATCCATTCTGCCTCAGCAGTCACAGTGGAAGAACTGGTGCTCATTATTAAGAAAATTAAACAGGAATGTACTCTCTAATGTTGATCATAATTGTACYAGTCGTAGAAAGTGACAGGTCTCCTGTGAGCCTGTACTGGTGGAGGACACTATTAATTATCACAGCGGAAGGAGGAACGATTTGCCTTTGCCACAAAAACAAACCTCAGCACTTGTTAACTCAGCAGAAGAAAAAGTACTGAGATGTGTTAATTTGTCATATTGGAATGAATCTGGAAGGTCAGAAGAGTGTTTTGGTATTTAGGAAATGAGAAAGATTAGATTAGATTATTTGTGAGATTGGTCTGACACTGAGGATGTTGATATTAATACAAGCCTCTGTAGTGCTACAGAAATGTGTTAGGAACCACCCTGAATGATCCAAATGCTTTACAGAATCATTTATTATTGTTATTTACATGTTAAGGGCACACAGAAACTGTTTTTTAAAGGTTTCTGCATTAATTCAATATTTCACATTTAGATTTGGTCTTCTGTGGGTCACAAAATACAAAAAATAATGGGAGCCAGGAACATTTTGTGGGTGTTTCTCAGTGGCCAAACCTGTTCCAGCGTGTTTCTGGTAGGCTGTGAACTGTTAACATCCAAATTCCCTTTTCTGGGCAATGCAATCTAAGGGATAACAGGAGAAAAATAACAGGAGAAACACAACTGGCCTGATCCTCCTCTCAGATTGCTTTCTATCTTGATTACAGTATTTAAGGACTTCCCTGGGGAAGAAGTTGCAGGCACTAAAGGTCTTGGTAGTCTAGCAGGGAAAGGTCTGAGAGAAAGCAAAGGCTGGAGGGTGCAGTTGAAAGGACGTGGGCGTACCAAGTCCAGCAGTGCCCAGAAATGCTGCGCTCACCTCGTATGTGCAGGATGCCCGCAACAAGCCCAGTGATTCCAGGATCATCAGGGCACAGTGCGCACTGGGCACAGGCATCCCATGCACAAGGAGACGTACAACCAGAGGGGTTAATCTACGGTACTGGAGCCATCAGAGCCAGACTGCTGCTGAGCTGCCCCTGCAAGCAAGCTGTCAGCCACAGGTAAATCGATCTACTTGTACACCAACACCGGTCAAGACACAGTGAGTTTTGTTCAGAAGCTACTCTTCCACCCGCGCTGAATCATCCATGAAAAATAAACCCAGAAAACACAAGAAAATGGAAAAGCAAATTACCAGCTGACAGCAGAAATTAAAATTCTGAAAGGATGACTCAAAATGACTCTCAAGACTGCAAAATAAACAAGATAAGCAATAAAATTTGCGTTGTACCTCTCCACATGCTGAACTTCAGGAAGGAAGATCTCTGCTCATCCAGCTGTGGGGTGATACGATTTACTCCCATGATTTTCTTCTGGGTTTATATTTTCTCTGCCTTTATTTATTGGCAATAAAGTGGGGATCTTTATTTAACTCTCCTTGGAAACTCAAGTGATTAAGGTGGTTTGGCAAGATCTCAAATTGTATGAGGCTGAATCAGGACAAACAAGGGGACTTTCATCCAACTGGTGCTGTTGTCAATGGGAGCATTTGGGAGTTGTTTGGTTAGGAGAAAAGTAATTTTAGCAAAACTTTCCTCTATTTCTGGAGGTTTTGAGGGTTTCTCATATAGCAGAATTCACAATGGGGAGAGAAAACCGTTTCAGGAGATTTCTGTGTAGGATGGTGGCCAGTGGCATGAGGTTGGGAATACCCAATCATTGCAAGGTGAGTCCATCTACTCTCTTCCCAATGTGTAGAACATATTAGTAAAGATATATTCTGGTTTGATATATAGGGACTTAGTTAAAAACTAGCTTAATTCACCTATTGCTCAGCAAATTACTTACAAGTCCATTTAAGAGAGACGATCACAGTTAGAAACTTATGTGGGATATAAAGAAAGGCCTGAAGATGAGTAGAGGTCAGATAAAGGCTTGGTGGGCTCACGAAACACACTATCTTCAAAATGAAAAATAAGACTTGACATGATGCAAGAAAAATTTCTATAGGTAACCAAATCACCTATGCAGCCAAAGAATTCACATTAATTTGATCTCTGGTTCATCTGATTGATAGCTCCAAAATGTAACCATGTGCTGAGACCCCTGGATTTCCAATCAGGCATAACTAAATATGCGTAATCCTCCGTAGCTTTTGGAGAGGTGACTCCATAAAAGATATGCAAGAGGAATTGTAATTCAGGTAAAATGGAACTAGACCCATTGCAGAATGGAGTGCTTGGTAGTCTGTGTCTGGATAATAAGGGTACACCAAGCTGAATCAAAATCGTGTTGGTTTGTTAACTTTAACTGCACCTACATGCCTAATAAAATTTTAGTGCTTCTTTAATTTGGAGAAACACTCTGAACTCTTCATCTCATTAATTTGCACTTACTTTAAATTGCATGACTGACTTACTTTCCATAACGAAAAGAGTCTTATAAGGTGGAAGTCTGTAAATATTTGAACTCCCAGCATCAAGTCAAGACACAGAATCAATAAACAGTTTTCTTTTAACCTGATATTGATTCTGGGAAATGTAACTCCTTCCCATATAGCTGGTCCAGAGTGATGGGACTGGGAGAATTTCAAATATTCCTACAGTAATGAGTCATCCCAGATGCTAGAATAACATCCGAGATTATTGTTAGATGGCTGGCAGCAGAGATGTGGCCAAACTGCCAGGGATATTCCTCCAAGAGTTTATTGCAGGTACAATGCAAAAAAACCACACATGAAGATGTGTGGAGCATGAGAAGGAAAGTCTTTCTGGTTCATGAAAGACTGGCTCTAGAGATAGTTTTACAGTAGTACTGACACAGAACCGGATTAGCTAGGAAGGAGAATTGGAGAGAAATCTCAGTACCCCTTTGTAAACCGATGGGTGTATCACACAGGAGACTCAAGGTCAAGGCAGAAGGTACCAGTATTCCTTCTCAGCAAAGGCCAGGCTTCATTTCTGCTGCCTCTAAGAAATATGTCTATGAAATTCAAAGGGTGGAGGTACAAACTTAGGGAATGCTGATGGAAGATTTTAAAAAATATTTTTTTTGCACGGCTATGAATCTGCACTGAACAAAAATCCTCAGTCAGTCATGTTTTCATGACCTGGATGATAAAACATAATTGAGGTTATAGCTGTGAAATGGCATGCTCTGCCCCTCAGCTGGAGCCTGGCTCTCACACGAGGTCTGTGAGCACTTGAGGCTGTCAGTGAGTGCTCATGCGAACAGCATCTTTCTACTTTTGAAGGGTCTTTGTTTTGCAGGAAGCCCAGTTTATTGCCTTTTTTTGTTTTACAGTGTCACAGTTGCTCAGTCATTGCTCAGCCACTCGCCTGCCCTGCCGATAATGAAGCATCTTGGAGAAATCTCTCTGAGCAGTGAAGAGCAGCCCAAAGAGGGCTTAGAAATGCATCCAGAGGCTCATTCACAGTTAGGTCTTGAAAATCAGGCAGAAGGCCTTAAGATTATGGTTTTTTCCAATATTTCCAGTGTTTCCTGGCTCATTTGAGCCAAAAATGCTCAGGGTGGATGAACCCATCTTGCCAAATTTTAATAATCCTCAGAGATGAGGGATCACAACTCAAAATTTGACTTGATGCTGACTTCATCCCCATTTCACTTAGCAGAAAACACAGGAAAAGGAGGCAGAAAGAAAATTTTTCATTTCTAATATGAAAAATTGTATACACATTGCATCCAGGCTTAACCACTCGTAGCAGCTAAACATTCAAGTGCAATCTTTTTTTTCTGTTAAGAATTTTCTTTTGGATCAAGTGGAAGGAGACATTGGAGAAACCGCAGCATTTTGGCTCATAACAGCCTATAATTTCATTTTCTCCAAACAGCCAGAYGATTATTCTTTTGTGCTTCATTAATTGTGGCCCACTGAAGGCACTTGAAAGGCTTAGTCAACCAACCCACAGAGAAAGGCTTTTTAACGTGCCTTGAGCAAATGACATTTGCCCTTTAAAAACCATCTGCAGTGGATGGAGAGGGGAGCTAAAATTACTTTCCAGAACAAATGATGGATATGAGCACTGGTACTATTTCTACATATGTATGTGTGTGTGCATCTGTCTGGTTCCCGGATACCCTTAAACAGAGCTCACTTTGAGGAGAAAGAGGGAATTTAATAGAGTGGCAGAAAGCAAAAGACCAGTGTCTTTCTTCTTCCCCATTCAGCGTGTACACTTTGTCTTTCCAGAGCATGGTTCCCATGAATAAAAGATTTAGAAAAGCTTGTTTGCAGCAAGAAAGCCTCTCCAACAGCAATCATGAACCCCCACCAGCGAGGTCAAAACGCGTAGCAATCCAGGCAGCCAGAAGCAGGTTAGTCGATGCTTCAGCTCCCGTCCTTGATCTGAGCGACTCTGGTGCCGGGAACTGTGCCATGGGCTGCCGAGACAGCCCCAGCAGCCCTGCGAGGGAGGGTTTTAGTCCTTCAGCAAAGTTATCTGAAACTSTGGCTCCTGGGGAGAGAAGTCCTGCCAGCCTCCCCATGGGGCCGGCGAGGGAAAAGCAAAGGGCTGGGCAGTCACCCCTGCTCCCCCCACCCCAACTGGGAGGAGAATCACTGCTTCGTCTGACTCTCCGTATTGATGACACTGATATTTTAGGATGAGGCACGCCCTATTCCTTCTGAAATACTTTTCTCCTTCCAGAGAATCAGTTTTTCCACCTTCTAGGCACAGCTGGTTTCTTCAAAACCTGACTACAGCACGACAGCATGTTTTTAAAGCAATAATTGTTCTGTTTAGCAGGAGTACCCTATCAAATCTGAGAAAACAAGTGCAAGTCTGAAAATAATAATGATAATAGTGAGAATAATAATACAAAACACAAAGGGAACACAGCCCTCCTGGAGCTGATGGGTAATTTAGGGAAGCTGACTGCTTGCTCTCGTAAAGCGAGCGCCATGGTCCAGGAACCGCATTTATCTGGGTCTGAGCAGAGGCTGTGATGCAAAGCTCTTCCATGCTGTAAGATACGAGTCTAGTACTTCATCTCTCATTTGCATTACACCTGTGATGAGATTTGTAAAGAACAACAAGCAAGTATGTTTCAAGTAGGTAACACAGAGTTTGCTGCTACAGCAGAAATTTAGGCAACGCAAACATGGATGCAACCACATTAAAGTCAGAAGAAACGTCACACTTCCTCTTTGCTTGTTTTCATCTTTCCTTTTGCCTTGCATAGGTGCTAAGASCTGGTGCATCTACAAGCCTGAGCTCTCTGGATAACAGTTTTTTATTATTATTTGTAATACAGCAATTATATCTACACAGAAACATTGTGGTAACGCTACATATAAGAGACAGAAAAGCCTTAATCAGACAAGGCAGAGAGAGGGAAGGGAAGATGATGCCAAAGGTTAGATGACCTCGTGAGGCCCCTTCCAACCTGAATAATCCTGTGATCCCATAAAGTCAAGCCACCATCATTGTATGAAAGTCAAGCTGAGGAACAGCGAGAGCTGAGAAAACTCGCTGCCCTCAGGCATYGTGGCAGCACCAGAAACCTGCACTGGTTTGTGCTCATCTTTCTCCTGTTTCACAGTCATTGTTCATCCTCCTCCCTCTCGCTTTTTGATCTGCCTTCTTTCAGCTTTCCACTCTTTTAACCTCACTAATCCATATTTTCCACCTTCAGCTGCCAAAAAGCCGCTCTCACCAATACTTCTAAGTGTTACTGCCTTCTCCCGCATCACCTCTCTCACCCTAATAAGCGCTTTTACAAAAGTGCCACTGCGAAAGGCGCATCCTGCCTTTCTCCTTTGATGCTGCACAGTAACCACTGACCCTGCACCCTCTCCATCCCTAATCAGTGCTCTTCTCTCCATCGATCCCACCCATGCTGCTGGAGCTTTTCCTGCCGCTGCCCTCCTGCCCTCTGCTCCCGCTGGGGAAAGGAGCGTGGTTTGTGAGCAGAGCAGGGCCCTTCTGCTCCCCCTTAAATCTAGCGGGTGATTGCAGGCTCTGTGCAGGCCAAATCTGCCAGCAAAACAAGTCAGAAACTCCCTCAACCAACTGAAGAGGAGGCAAGAGTCATCACATAAGCAAGGGACAGAAACAGTCCGCTAAATGATATTTTCCAGTCCATTTATGTCTGGCCCTTTATGGTTTGTGATAAAAAGAGACACTTGGAATATTCCAGTAGAATAAAATTAGCAGGGATGTGATTATCAGACATGCAGCGCTCTCTCAAGATCTTGTCTGTAATGTTGGTTCATTAACCTGCTGTTTTATTAAAGACTCATTTAGAGGCTCCGAGACAGTTTCATGTCATGTGTTTTCTAGTATAAAATGTTCAGGGCATGAACATGTACTGTTCAGTATTTTGGGAATTCATGTATATTTATGTCATCAACACATCACTTTTAAATGTCCTAATTCACTAGAAAGCCCACTTCCAGCACCTCCACAACACAGTAGGAAACTAAAAATCAGAGCAGCTGGAAATGCGAAGGCAGACATTCATTCATTCATTCCTCTGCAGCTTGTGCTTTCTTGCACCGGGCAGAGATGGATGCGCAGCCATCGGCTCCCCTCTGCTGGCTGGTACCCGGACACGGCACGGAGCCACGGCCAGACCTCCCATGGGGCCGTTATCTGCCAACTGAAAAGCAACGAGGGCCCAAACTGCTAATAATCATGACGCGATGTTTTTCCAGGCAGGTGATCAGCACTTGCATGACTCTGTGCAAGGGCAAGTGCACCTGAAAGCAATTTTCACAAATTCTTTACGCAGACCGATAACTTATTGCAGGGGGACTGGCTGTACTGCCTGGGGTCAGGATGACTTGACCTTCCTGTTGTAAACACCAGGTTTTCTGTGATTATAAATATTGTGATTATAAATTTCTGTGATTATAAATTCTGTGATTATAAACCTTAATCATTATGCCTGCAAATTTCCCTGTCAGATCTCTACCTCAGGCCGATTCTTTTTAAGTTTCTACCGAAACAGCTCAGCAATTTCTGAAAATTAATTTAGGGAAGAGCAGAATTTTTTTCTCCTTCATATTATTTGTTCGTTGGTTTGGTTTTTCACAATGTTTTCCAGCAGAAACTTGAAATTTGGCAGCATGCACTCAGGAACTGCTTTATACCACCAGCTAGAAAGTGCGTAGCCAAGTTATAAAACTCAGAATCAAAAAATGCCTCTCCGCCCATGAGCAGCAAGAGACTTCGGAGTTTGGCAGCAAACCTCTACAAAGAGCCTGTCTGTGCTGAGAGTACACTGCTGTTTTTAGCCCTTCTGTGAGATTGCACATCCAGCATCTTGTCAAAACACTGCCCGAAACGAGCTAGTAACACCCTTCCTACTGACGACAGCAACTCAACGGACCCGCGGGGAGAATACGTGGCAGCAACCCTCCCACCCAGGGATGCTCCATGTGCTTTCGGCGGGCGCTGCCCAGACAAGGAGCCCAGGATTGCTCTCAGATTGCATCCTGAAAACAGGGCAGCACGTTCAAAGCTTGATTGTATCCTTAAGCAACAACTATAACTCACGCGTGCTTTTCTTTATGTTACCTGGTTAGAGATTTGATTTTTTTTCTAATCATGGGAATTCTGCTACTGACTTCAAGAGAACAGGGAGTGACTTTTTAATAAGGAAAGTGCATAGACTCCACTGTGTATGCAGGGCATTTCTTCCTAAGTACAAGAGGTCTGGTTTGAATCAATTCTGATACCACAAAATTAAAGAAGTCTCACTTACCTGGCTCAATGCCGAGAAAGGAAGCTACTTACCATTATTCATATTATTACTATAATTTGTATTAAATTATGTATGCCCTGAATAATAGACTCTTAAAACTTTTAAACACAGGGGATAAGGGTGTCTTCCAGAGGCACATAGATGCAGCCCTGAGCTACGAGTGTGTCTGCCCAGCATAACGCATCACCTTGCAGAATAGGAATAGCCAAAGAGCTAGCCCGTGTACCAGGGTCTCTCGGAGCAGCTTTCTACCTGGGGGACCAGATGCTGCCCCCTTGGCAGAGCTTTGCAGCCCAGGAACACCCCTGTGATCTTCTTCTTCTTGCGCCTGGACTAGCCGGTGGAGTCTGCCTGCAAAGTATCCCCGACGCTCAGTGAGCATCTTCTCAATGGGAGCCCAAACCTACAACAGAAACAGTATGCAGGCCCAACACTCAGGGCTTCTCATATATCCAAAGAGAAATGAGAATAAAGGCTGCCTTGGTCCTGGAATCTCCTTGAATTTTGGTCAAAACCTGGTTTGTTTCAACATTTTTTGTGTACTATGGGAACATTCATGCATAATGCATGTGTCCAGATGTATTCATAGAACATATACGTGTTCAATTACACATACTGAGTAAATGACATTTTTAAAAAATCCTTAATGTTTTGTCAAGCAGAGAGCAATTTATTATATTGAAATTGTAAAGAACTTTCATTTCACCACTTGCCTGAACACAAAATAGGGCCAACATTATGTACAAGGAAACAAGGAAAGAAAACAAAAATAGTACAAAATGCTGGGGTGGTTGTTTGCATCAAGTTTTCATCAAAATGATCAGGTTTATGTAAATTCATAACTAAGCTACAAATCAAGCACCAACATAAAAGCACACAGAAATGCAATGATAAATGGCTGGCCACTTTGCTTGCTGTGTCAGTCACACATTTATGATCCTGTTACCAATTACAGGCAAAATACACAGTACGGCCATAACGAACGGCGCTGTTGATTGATAAGATGGTGTTTCAACAAAGCGACACTTTGCACAGCAAACAGAAAATAATGGGAAAATGGTATATGCAGAGAATATTCTATATACTGTAATAACTGCCTCTAATGATAGATCTTGCAATAGTTTCAGATCCAATTTCACCAGCCACTGACCACAGCCTCATGGCTGATGATTTTCTCGATGTGTTATGTGATGCAAAAGTCCATTTGCAGTAAGCGTGTAATTCCGTCTTCCCTTGCACGCTCAGCAGTGGGTACAGACGCCTTGTGAAGAGACTTAAACCGGCATGGGAGGAGGACAGGCTGAAATAATTTGAAAATCACTTCCACCACCCTAAGTGGCTCTCAGGACTAGCAGCTACTGTTGTAATGTGAAAACCATTTGGCTATCTTTAGGGACCTTCCTTCAGCGGTGAAAGACTTCTCAAGATGTTTTCGAAGATCTGATGAAGTTTTATTCCAAGAGGATTTACCGCAGGGAGGTTGGCCAGTGGGGGCCACCTCGTTTCTTCTGCTGATTATATGATACGGTAAGAATAATGTTTTCTGTTCTTCCAAACACCTACTTAAAAATGGTTTCTTTTCAGTTTCATCGAATTTCCATCAAGACAAGAGACCCAAAAGCTCTCTCGGACACAAACCTGGGCTCTTCATATACCCGTTACCAGGATGACTATTCACAGGCTTTGAGAAGACAGCTCTCTTTCACACTTGCCTGAGGCTGTCAGACATAATTTCCAAACACCAGAGCCACTCGACACCCCAACTGTTACTCTGCACAGGGACATTTAAAAATAGGGCTGTAATAATTTTACTTAAGTTATATCTTAGTACTTAAAGGGGGCTTATAAGAAAGATGGGGACAAACTTTTTAGCAGGGCCTGTTGCAACAGGACAAGGCGGAATGGCTTTAAACTAAAAGAGGGTAGATTTAGACTAGATATAAGGAAGAAATTTTTTACRMTGAGGGTGGTGAAACACTGGAACAGGTTGCCCAGAGAGGTGGTAGATGCCCCATCCCTGGAAACATTTAAGGTCAAGTTGGATGGGGCTCGGAGCAACCTGATCTAGTTGAAGATACCCCTGCCCATGGCAGGGGGGTTGGACTAGATGACCTTTAAAGGTCCCTTCCAACCCAAACTATTCTATGATTCTATGATCTTGCACTCACCCTCAGTAGGAAGGAGAATAATTGAAACATTATTAAGGAAAACTCATTACAAGTTAGCTGTGGGCTGCCAATCAGGCAGGGAGGTGGTGCTATTTCTTCTTCACATACTATTAAACCTACTTGAGAAAATTCTTCCAAAAATGAGGGGGAAACCTGCATTTTCTATTAGCTTTAGGAAAGGGTAGACAAACACATGCACACAAACCCAACTTTAACATTTCTGCTTGCATGTCCACCTCTCAGCTTTCACTAAAGGCTCCCAAATGCTTGGACTTGCCTTGCACTCACCACCCTGAATAAATTTGAACTGGCTTTTTTGTCTTGCAATTCCCAACAAAAGTTGCAGACCAGCCAGGGGTATGCTACACTTGTCAACGCCATGCACAGGCCAGTTCTCCTGACCTGAGACCTGCCTTCCCAGTCCCAGCCTCCCAGGACAGCCGTATTTCTCCGGGGAGACCGTGATTGCYCATCATCTGAGGGCAACAGGGGACACAGAGACTTCGGAGGCAAACATGAAAACTTGAGGGAAGGAATACCCATGGGTTGCATGCTCCAAAAGACCAAAACCCTCTCTAGTCCCACAACTAAAGCCCAAATCCAATATTTTGCTCAGTTTCCCCTACAAAATAAACTTCACAGAGCCCCAGACACCCCACTCCCTSTGGGACTCTGACAGGGAGGAGGACAAGGAGAAGGAGGAGGAGGAATAGGAGGAATAGGAGGAAGAGGAGGAGGAGGAAGCCTTCAGCCACCTGCTCAGCTGCTGGTTTCACAGGGAGAGGGGATGAAGAGTCCTTCTGGCTTACCTCTCCCCTCCTGCTACTGCCGCCCCAGAGCTGTTTGTCCTCCGGCAGGTCCCTGCCGCTGTCCTCCCTGTCCTGCATCTCCTAAAATCCATCCAAGAGACACCGCCGTGTTATTTCCCAAGCCTGCCAAGTAAACCCACTCCAGCCTGTGCTTAGAAACAAAGGTCTCCAAAGAGCTCCTGCTCCCCCCTGAACACAGCTCCCTGCAGCGTGCACACCACYGGCCATCAGCGAGACTTGCATCACCATCTCACTCACCTTAAAATTGACAAGGACTAATTTTCCTGGACTTGGCAGCCCATTTTTTTCTCATTTCAAACTGCATCAATAAGGCTTTTCAAGAAAAGGCAAAGGAAAGCATTCATATGCATGACTACTTTTATTTAATGTGCTTGTTCCATTTCCTTCAGCGTAGCTTTTTTTATATCGTTTTATGTGTAGATTTCTGCACTGGTAAACCAGCTGATTTTGACAGTGGTATGTGTGACATCAGATATCAGCTCAGTGAAGAGAAAATAATTATAACATCTGATGCTGTATGTGAGAGTTTGTTAAGAAGATCAATAAGGACAGGAGCACTTTGACTTTTCTTAGTATGGTTTCTCTGGCAACCAGGGGAAATAACATAGGTAAAATTATAGTCCCATCACGCCCCACGTGCTGACAGTACATAATATATAATTGTATGCTTCCCACCAGAAAGCTTACTTAGTATAATCCTATACAATCTTTTCTCTTGCACTGTTTTAGGTGTTTCATCATTTCCACAGCTTGCCAGGCCCTGAAAAATTGAAGAAGAAAACAAAACCCCTGGAGTTGGTTTTGCTATTGCCTGGCTTTGAGAGCTTATGACAGGACTAATTTAGTTTGTCTGGCAGCAATAATCCTAGATTATTCAAAACTAAGAAGTAGTGGGTGTGTAAATCATGCAGTCTTTCTAGAGAGACTTGGTTTTGCAGTTTGCCAGAATCCTCATCCTCCTAGACTATGAACTTCAATTCTTCTAGAGCATCTTTACTTCTGAAAACACCTGACATAGGCTACTGATTTCAAAGAAGAGGTGGTGGGCCAGCATCTTTCTTTCAGCATGCACTTTCCGTTAGCTTGTGTATGGCAGTTTGTCAACCCCAWGTGTCTCCCTGTCTGTGTTTTGAGTCGTACCGGTCTCACAATTCAAGAACACCCTGGGCTTGCAGAAGGTACTCAGGGGTACCTGGAGAAGCATCAACACTTTGCTGTGACATTTCTACCCCTGCGACATTTATTAACCAAAGGGAAGGCTGCTGGGCATACAACATAGCCTGTCCTAGTGTTTGAAATGAGAGGAGTTGGATAAAGCAATGTAAAAGCTTGCAGAATTAGCTTCTAACTTGCAGAAGTAAAGGCCAGGATTCGAAGCTCTCGCCCTTCCCCTCTGCTGTAGCTCCCCAGCCCCCGTACACAGTCCTTGCCTTGCCTCTGCCCCACTCAGTACTTTTCTAGTGGGGCACCGGGGTTCCTCCRAGATGACTGTTTTGGAACCCAAAATAAGTTCAGCTCCTAAACCTGCAAACAAGTCTCTGTCGAAATAAGCAGCCTAATTTATTAAACTTTTTGCAGGGCTCTCTGTGAGCCAAAAAACACGTCAAACCCAATGAAACTGCCATTGCTCGGGGCTACAGAAGACAAATGCAAACTCTTGCTGAGGCCAATGGCACAGCATCAGGAGCTGAACTTTAGCCACCTGCCTCTGGATATTAGTTTAGGACATCTGAAGAAAGAAGTAGAAAACAGCAAAATGAAGATAAACTTGCTGTAAGCGGAAGATTACCTCTATAGAAGGTAAAGATACTCTGGAGGTGAGCGTGTCTCTGTTGAACGGGAAATGATGGGAAGAGGAGCAATTAACAGCTTTGGGTACAGCAAAATACTTGTAAAAACCTTTAGGGCTTTTTTTTCCTCCAGTGCCAAAAGGTGTTCAACTAATTACTTAACACTGGGAGCCGAAGGAATCCTGGTGCTCTGCAACAAGCTTCTGTGTGCGTTTCTGGGGAGGGTCCTGGCACAAGGTGAGGGCAGGGCTGTCTCCTGTGAGAAGTCAACAGGCAGCAGCCACCGGGCCCTGGCTGGGTTAATGCACCTGGCTGGATCACAGGAGGTGGCTTTGCTAAGCCAAACACAGCTGGGACCTGCTCTGCCTGTCCATAAAATACCTTGCCGACACCGCCTGCCTACAGCTTCACTGCCTATACTCTGGGATGCTGTTTTGCATGAGTTAAACATAGTGCAGCCATTGGAAAAATCACTTAAAATAAAAAAAAAAAAAGGGTTGGCCTCTACCTTGCTTTGCCCCCTCTGCAGGATGGGAGGCTAAAGCATGAATAGCAGGCAGTACTGGTGATGGAAGCAACCAACCGTTCTTAATCCCTGTCCTTGTTGGCTATCCTCATCTTCTCCTCTGCAGAAAGCTCCTGTTCAGGTTTCCTGGCCATCTGTTTTCAGTGAGGACACACACCACATGACT
Organism: Phoebastria nigripes; assembly: GCA_035582835.1. Lineage (NCBI taxonomy): Eukaryota > Metazoa > Chordata > Aves > Procellariiformes > Diomedeidae > Phoebastria > Phoebastria nigripes. Next base: position 297,999 of record JAYKAV010003212.1, on the reverse strand, counting down.
GTGCTCAAGACAAGCTAACCCTGGTCATTGAAAAGAGAGCTTTATTTTGTACTGTACCTTCCACGTTGCTTTTTTGTTCTCATCAGAGTATTTACTTGCAGATCCATTTCTCAGGTAAATGCTTTTGAGATACTGCCTCAGCTGTAACATCCAGAATTTGTGTTTTAATAAAGCAGCTCCCTTTTCCTTCATCTAGAGATCTTGTAATCTCTAAAGAAGCAAGCACATCTATTGCTTTAATACACTTCATTAATCCAATCTCCATTTTACTTTTAGCAGAGAGCACTTCAGATGTCTTTGGGATGTTCTACGTTTGTTTTCTCTCTTCTTGTTCTGTTTGTTTTCTAGTGACAGAAATTAGAATTACAAGCATTAGCAGGATCGCTCTATTGACTGAGGATCAATACTAGATTGCTTTTCTCCCCTCATAGCTGACAGCTCCATCCTTCTCTGACTTCAGAAATATTCATCAGAGTTTCAGTCATTTTACAGACTTTTTATCCTAACACTATCATGAATGGCTTAGCAGACACAATGCTTGCCATGTATCACCTCCTTTAATGCTGCCTTTTCTTTCCTGTTGGAGAGACACAGAGGTGGCCGATAGTGACTTTCTGGGGAAAGTTACAGCCATAATTCAAACCAGCAGAGGCTTAATGTCATCCGCATGTTGCAACAGACTTAAAATAGCAGACAAACCTTTATACTACAAAGCTATGGATTTCTTTTTTAGTGTAAACGACTCCTGAGGTTTGGTGTCTTTATTTCCAATGTCAAAAAGCTGCTTGTTGCAAAAGTGAAAGACACACAGCGGTTCAGAAGGCAGCTGGCTTTGGTCAAAAATACAGAAGACTGACAGCACAGGTTACGGCATCCCCTAGTCCGGAGCTGCTGCTGGCTGTGCCTCCATAGCAGGGCACATTGTTACGGAGCTAGTGGTTTCTATAGCAGCGAGTGCTATATAAAAAGCTTGACTTTTCCCTCACCTAAGTAACCTTTACGTGATGTAAGGAAGCTGGGAGAGAAGAGGCACAAACCTGCATCTGTGCGTGTTGCAGGCGGGCTCTTGAGCAAGCATCGCACCGGAGGCCCTGTGGGGATCAACTACCTCTGGGTTTCAAGACTCATTTTCCACTGATGTTCTGTAGCTATTACTTTTTTTCTGATCACGTCTATCAGGGAGGAGGTACCCTGAGGATTTCCCAATTTCCCAGCCACTCCATATTAAACCCACCTCTGTTCCTCGGCTCTCTGTGCTGATGGGGGCTGTTCTCTGTGCTCATACCCGCAGGCATGGCCTCCCCATGGGTGCCACACATCACATCCCCCAAAATATTCACCAGTACCACCCCTGCTGCAATACTACCCCAACACCTCCACACCTGCCTCCCACCACCCACCTCATAGCACACCCCACGGCTCCCCCAGGCTCTCTGGCCCTCCCCAGGACTGCCCCATACTCTGGCCCATAGGCTTCCCACCTCTCCAGTACCAGCCAGCCAATACCCCCAGTGCGCACAGAGATACACTGTGCCCACCACCCCCAGCCTAAAAAGTGACCCCACTCTACTGAGCTCATTAGGGTGTGCAGATAAAGGGTATCCTATATCTGGTGGCCCCTGGTTCCTGTGTACATAGTCCCTCTGCTCTATATGCTGTGCAGAATGAATTCAAGGATTGCACCTGACCCTGAGTTCTTCACCCCAATACAGAAGAGATAAAATAATATTCTACAAGGTACATCTCATGTGGTTCCTTTGAGGATCACAGATGTCAGATATGCTACTTGGCTGATATTTTTAAATTTCGACCATGCAATGGCACATCGCTACATTTAGCACGTTGTGTAAGAACACCGAACAGCACTGCAACGCAGCTTCTTGTGCTAAAGCAACCATTTTTTGAACAGTGAACCCAGCTCACAACCACTGGACCTGTTGGTTTTGGTTGGGAATACACATGCTTCATTTGTCCTGATATCATCAGAAGCTACGCCATCAGCTGGCCAGATACCACATTTATATTTAAATTAAAACATAGATGTCCCACAGTACACACAGACATGAGTGGGAACCAAATCAGAAGCACATCATCACATACCTAACACTGCCCTGCCTCCTAATCAGCTTCTCCAGCCACTCTCCGTGCCAAAACCCACAAGGGCCTCACCAGATAGATACAATATCCTCCAAAATGGTGACTCCATCCCAGATGGACCCTTCCCCTGACCATGCTTTCTGCACTGCTGGCCAAGTATAAAGGCAAGCCAGCTGAAGGACCAACAGGTATGGGTGAAATCTCTAAGGAATGATTACCCTTTGGAATGAAATCTGGCCTATTTGCGTATTAAAAAAAACAACCCAAAGCACTGCTAGCAACAGTGTCTTAGTATCAGTTGCAGAAAGGAAAAAAATGTCCTTTCCTGGCATACCCTTTAAAGGCCTAAAATCCCCCTGCAGCTCRGATTTTCAGAGGCATGTAACTTACTCCACGAGCTTTTCTCGAGCAAAATGTCCAGCTCAGTCAATAGAAGTTTTGCTTAAGTAAAAGCTACTTCTTTAACCAAAAGGTGACGAAATTATAAACCAACAGGTTTGGGTTTTCAAAACACACAGAGAGTTGCTCCCATTAAACAAAGGGAGTTTTAATATTGATTTTAATGGGAGAACTCATATCCTGCCGAGTGCTTACATGAATCTCTCCCTCGGAACTGTCATGCACTTTCTAGTACAGTAAGTCAAAAAATACCCTCTCCCTACTGAGTGGCTGTGATGTATTATTTACTGATTCACCATTTAAATATCGAGCGTAAATTTGTCTTCAACTTATCTGCATTAATCCTTTTGTTATTAAACCAATTAGTGTACTGGTTTAGAAAATTCCTCAGGACATAAATTTCCACAGCACAGACGTTGATTTGAACTGTAAACAGAAGCTGAGGGTTGCTATGGTGTGATCTTTTGCTCAAAGTCTATTTACTTCTCCCAGCTAACAACAGCACCAATAGTGGAGTCCATAAAACAGAAAGTATGAAGTAAAGCAGCCGTCACACACCATGGCGCAGAGAAGTCCTTATTCTAAGGAAATGAATTTGAATGCTCACCATAAACAAAGGTATGTAGAAAAGCAAGATAAACTTTTTTTTTAAGGTTAAATGGTATTCTAATCTGTATTTTGTGATAAATGCTTTAAAAAGAAGCAGCAGTTTGAAAAGTCTGCTTTGATTGTTGCTGTTTTCTAGTCCTCTTGCAAAATTCTACATTTGTGCAAGTTAAGGCATGCAGCCTAGGTGAATATTCACGTTACGGCAAGTTAAAGAGACCCTGGAGGAATGGGAGCAGGCAAAGAGCAAAGAGATACAGCACAGAGGTGCTTCTTGTCCCTCAATTAGCCATTTGCAAGAGTATGGTATCATGTTAACTACAGAGGTAGTGCAGGCTGTTTCCAAAATGGATATTCTCATTCACCAGCAAAACGTCCTGTGAACTGCTGTCCTACTGGAACTGCAACTATAAGAAACTTTCTGCTTTTTATTTTATGCTAATGGCATAGGTGGTTTTCATAATCATACTTGCAAAAAAGGCAGTCCAAACACATCCTTAATCCCCCACTTGTCAGGTTCAAGTATATAAACAAAACTCTTACGAAAGAAGAATGGCTGGAATTAGGAATATAAACCGTATCAAATAGAGGAGAAAAAACACATACTTTCCTCCAACACAAGACTGGAAATTTAAATTATTTCTTCTATGAAGTCCCACCCAAATTCTCCATTTACTCCTGGCTAACTCCCTTTTTAAACAGCAAATAAGTAATAGAAAATATCATGCAATATAATGCAATCACTTAATAATAAACCTCTTCCACTAAGGTGGGGAATGCTTCTGATTCCCACCCAGAGAGCAGGCCCCCGCACTATTTTCCTAGCGTAGGTGTAGTTATACCTTTCTTTCATGTTAAGAAATCTCATTTTCAACATCAGCATGTAGGACTCCATAAGGGTATCTTCACCGTCCTTACAGGTAATGGAGGTCTAGGGAACATGTCTACAACAGCAGCTAGTGTGGATCTGTGGAGTGAAGCTAACTGTTGTTAAGGACTCACAAGGACGTTTAATCCACCCTGCGGGCCAGGGGCTGCCTGCTCTTTCCTGGTCCGCAGCGTTAATGCCCATGAAAGCTGGAAAGCGGGTGCAGTCCGCCTTCCCCAGCAGCAGCCCAGGAGTCCCCATAGCCTGCATGTTCCAAGACCACCCCGTGGCACAACCCAAAATACAGTAAGTGGAGATGACTGGGAGATTTGCTTGAACAACACTCTGAACAGGACCTCAGATGTGAATATTGATGCACTCACAGTCATCCAGTGCAATCCGACAGCCGTGTTCCTGCCTTTCCCTCCTGCTGTTGTAGAAAGCCATAGCTCTCTTGCAGGTTTGCTATGCATCTGCTGGCCCTGCATGGATTTCTCAAGTATCCTAGGACTTTCTAAATGGCAGTAGATGCCTCTGTGTGTGACTAACTCAACTGACCCAACTAATTTTGCACAGGTTAGTCAATCTTAAACAATTTAAAGGATCCTCAGCATGCACAGCAGACAAGAACCGAGATTTGCAGAATGCTCTTTTCATGGTTTAAACTACCAATGAATGACCTGGAACGCTGCAGCAGATCATCAAGAATGAAAAAGCACATCTGAATATCCCTATTTTGGTTGCTATCTTTTCCACTCTTTTAAAAACATACAGAAGCCTTGAGTAGTCTGCCCAGAAACCAATGATGCAAGTAGCCCAATATCGCAGAGCTTTGAGATTCCTGCTGTTCAGCAGCAGGAACACTGGAAGCTGTAGGAGACCTCACCTGACATGGGGTTCTCCATGCTGTCAGGCGGCTGGCTTTACTCTGCTCTCTGTCCTGTGACTCCAGATCCTGGAAGCATTTTGGAAACCCTGCTTCTCATTCATCAAAGATTCACTCATTATATTTCAAGATGAAATATTTCAGGTTGAATAGGTCAACAATTTTCCACAATCTCAGTTTTGCTGAAAAGTTTATGATGTCTATGTGGAAGAGGCTGGTAGGTGCACTTATGTCAGTGCTGTGATCAAAGCTGGATTTTTAAAGAAAGGTATATAATCCTCATAGTGCACGTGTATAGATTATGTGGATAATTCACACAAAAAGTAGGATAAGGTCTTGCCCTTTTCTCATTAAGTGGTCAGTTGTAAAAAAGTAGGATTTCATCCTAATTCTGCAACAGTATTTTTAATTGCATAGCTGTCTACTGCTTTGGAAGCTTTCTAAACTTAAGCAGTAACCTAAGGAAAAGGTTTCCTAAAAACTGGGACCTGTCCTGAAAACTGGAATATAGCCCATCCTAAAAGCCAGGCTCTCATTCTCYTCATTAAACCATAACAGGATCTTTAATGAAGCTTCTGGTACAATGAAAGTCCRGTCTGAAAGCTGTTCAAAGTCCGTTTGGCTGCTCTGGCCATAAGGTCTCGGGCCACAGCTGTTTTCCTTTCGTTTTTGCCTTACTGTTTGAGTATTTGCATGTGAACTGTTGCACAATTGAGCTAAAAATACAAAGCTCCAAACACATCCAGGAAGATTTCACATTGTTCTGGCTGTCCATTTCTTCAGGGAACAAAAGTTTCCAGCTCCATAGCAAAACAAAGAAGTTCTCTACAACCGTAGAAGGAATAAGGCTGAACTGAACTACAGAACAGTGCAGGTGATCCAAGAAAAGAATGGCAAAACGGACTGTGCTTTCCCGGTACACTCTGTTACTTTCCTTTCTAGGTCTCATGCAGCATCTGTCTCATTGGGCATGAGTGTATGTGGCCAAATCAGGCAGGGATTGAGAACAGAATGAGTTAGGTAAACGTCTGACAAATCTGTGTAACACAGGCAATGCGACCGGTGATCAAATCCTGCTCAGCCTAGAGCAGAGAAGGCTGTGGGGAGACCCAAGAGCAGTCTCCCAGTACCTGCAAGGAGGTTATTGGAAAGACATAGCCAGGCTGCTTCCAGCAGTGCCCGGTGGGAGCACGAAATAAAATGGGCACGAGTTGAAACAAGAGAGGTTCTGACTGTATATAAGGCAAAACTTCACCATGAGGACAGCCAAGTGGTGAAACGCGTTACCCAAAAACGTTGTGCAGTCTCCATCCTTGGAGGCTTTCAAGACTAATGGCATAAAGCCCTGAGCAGCTGGTCTGATGTCATAGCTGACCCTGCTCTGAGGAGCAGGTTAGGCTAGAGACCTCCTGAGGTCCCTTCAGACCCGAATTCTCCTATGATCTCAGGAAACTTGCCACCAGATTCTAGCATATCAAAGAAAAGGCTATACACAAAACCCCCTACATCCAGTTATGGGAACATCCTGCCTTCAGGAAGAACGTCCTTCTAATCCCCAACAGTCAGAGTTGGCCAAACATCAGCCTGAAGTGTGATTTAACGCTAGCTTCTACATTTAAGAAGGAAACCTACACTAATAGAAAGCTGCAATGAAGATGCTAAAAGCTTTACTGAAAAACAGATAAAGCTTGTGATTGACATGTTCAGGCAAGGCTTCCCAATTTTAGACTCTGACACTTATCTTGAAAAAAACTAAAAGGAAGTAGCTCAGTTCTCAGCCAACAGAACTTGCAAAGGTTAAGAACATTTGAAAAAACAGGTCCCTTTCATGTAATAACCAGAGACACTATTTAAAACAAATTTTAGGTACTCTGATTTGAAAACTTTGCTGAACTTGCAGCAGAGAATTTTTGGCATCTCACATCAAAACAGAAAGTTAATGTCCTTTCTGAATATGGTGAGCAGATGGTAGATGAAACATTTAGTGTACTAAAGTGCAGATCAACAAATAGACTCTTAGCTGCTGGAGGAGATAGCTAAGAAACAGAGAATAATCCAAAAACAACTGAACAGTATCTTGAGCATTGTAATATATAGCGATACACACCTGGAATATTGTAATGCACAGGATAAAATACTTCTGTAAGTACTACAGTGCCCCAGGTAGCAGAGAGAGAAAACTGAATCTCTCTAGTATTTGTGCAGCAGCTTCTCCTCGGCTGTTATAAACTGACCTGTAAGCTGATACTGTTAACAGCTGCATACCACGGGAGCGCAGAAAAGCAGGGCTACGCCAGACTTCAGAGGTCAAACTGCTGCCTTAGGTACTTAAGCAGTGTGAAGCACAGCCTTTTCAGAAGTACTTAATCACTTTATACACTGAAATTCTCTTAGACCTGTTAGTGAACTGTGCAAGAAAACAGCGAGGATGAACAGAATAAAGCCAAGCTCCACTATGCAGTTACCAGAGCTCCCTGCCGTGGCGAGGATGTGACTTGAACAACTCTGACTAACGAAGACAACTTTGGTTGTCCATGCAATACTGCACTTCTTGAAAGGATCTAGCTTCCAAGACCGAAATTATGTGAAATACCAACTGAAAACATTCCTCAGCCAGTGAAGAACACTTCTTATATTTATAGTTCTTTCTCCTCAAAACCAGATACTTCCAAACATCCCTACTCACACACCAGCCCTGCAGCGCTCCCTCCCTGAAATCCCATCACCTTGCTCAGGCGGCAGGTTTAAGCAGAAGCCKCTAATGTAACAGGCCTGCATACTCTATGGAATAGCGGCTGTTTAATATTTTTTTCAAGTAAATAATATTTTTTCAAATAAATAATTTTTGTTTCAAAAAAAGGAAACTGCGTATCAGTAGCTAACATATTTGGTAAGACTAGAATTTATATTAAAAGAAGGGGACGAAAAAAATTCACAACAGATTTCTTACAGTCTGCATTACAGCTTTGATTTTATTTTGAAGTGTCAGACTCTCTGTCACTGGAAGCAGACATTCCCTCGGTGGTATTTGTACACTGCCGACGCAACAGACGCTCAACTTGCCAGGCTCTCTCAGCAGAACTCCATTAAGACAAGAAAGAAGTTTATATTTTTTTATGAAAGCTACAGCAAAACTTAACGCATGAGGCCTTTAATCAAGCAGCTACATAATCGTTTAAAAGGAGTTTTACTCCAAACTGGCAGTTTGCAGGATTTGTTTTCATTTTGGCTGCATACAGCGACCCAAGGCACTCTGCTCCTGCCAGACCAAGACACAGCTTGTCAGCAGGATGTCACCTCCGGGCCTTCTAGGGCCCTTGCTGGTTAACACCCAGGGCCGGTGAGAAAGTGCCACAGTAATGTACTGCCATCCGTCACTTCTCTGCTGGGTGCTCAGCATCCTCTGACTGATCATCTAACACCCCATTCTGCTAACCATCGCCACGACCCATCTTCCACCTGCAATCTTGACTGACTTGACTGATCTTTATTCATTTGAGGAAAATGATGATGAAAATGCAAATGTCACTATTTGAGGCAGGCAACACTGCTCATACCAAAAGATTTACATGGGGGTCTCTGTCCCATTCGTGAAATGGCAGAGATCTTCTGAATGGTGATCTGCTCTGAAAAGCTGGTCTCCAGAGAGCTGCCCTTTCCTCCAGCTGACGATCTTGCTTCTGCCTCTTATTCACACGTGACATATACACTGCACTTGTGTTTTTAAATGTGTGTGTTTCTTAAATCTCTGCAATATCTCACAAACACCAACTTTCTTAAATGAAAATTGCTTTGCTGTCCATCAAATCACTATCACACCCCTTGGAAATTTGTTCTTCACAGATAATGTGATATGGCTGTCATCTTTCCTCCCTTACAGGTGGGCTTGTTGAGAGACAGGCAGGCATACCATGTTATCTTCTCCCAAATTCAGCAGCAGATCTAGGAGTGGGAGAATCCAGAAATCCTTCTAGCTCCCTCTTCCATRGTCTGAACTGTACAAAACATGGCGTGAACATTTGGCAACACTGTCCTTAAAGTTTAGAAGACATAACTTTTGTAGGAAAGTATCCTAACACGGTACTGACTTAGGAAAAAAGTGCAAACCAACATTGGACGTATACTGTAGAAGACTTAGACGTAAAGGAGAAATCTGCAAAACACAAATGAGCTAAAAAAGATTTCAGACCTTATTCCTGCAAGTAGGACCACATGGGAAAATCAGATCAGAGTCTCATTGACTTTGACAGCGCCCATCCTGGACCAACATGCACTTCCAACCAAAGCAGCAACACATTCATCTCCTGTTATTATTTCCCTTCTGTAACTGACATATTCTTGCATTTAACCAAGCAATTTCCATTACGTTTTTCCGTGTTTCGGAATAAGCCTCTTGAAGTCCCTGTCTTCCAGTGAAATCTATGAGAACTTCTACTTGAGCTTCAAGAAACTTGTTAGTATAAAACAAAAGAAATCTTAGAAAAAACAGATCAGAAAATGCCTCTGGACAAGGACATCAAATACTGGCATACAAAACCTGATTTTCTTAACTATAGCCTAATGTAAATGATCAATTTTGAGAAATGTGTATTTCAAAAATAATGCAGTGCATATAAAGACAAACATTAGCTCAAGTCTTGCATAACTGATACTGCAATACCCTCTTGTGGTCAAATAAAAATGTTTTGTCTAAACACCTGAACTTTTTCCTCCGTAAAAAGCCTCTCTAGACATCTTTTCCTTTGACGGGGGAAATAACTCACATATTTTTCACAGATGAATTTGTAGTGTGTATCATCACTTGTCTGGCAACAACAAAAGACTAACCTCAGCCAAGTTCTTCCTCAGAATGATGGGCACTGACACTGCTTGTCAGATAAACTAATCCCAAAACAAACTCCTAAGCAAAGGCACCATCTCCTACAGTGACACTCATAACTTTTTTCAAGTTTCATGTCCCCAACCAGAAAAAAAAAAAGATGTTAAAATAAATTTACATAGATACATATGGCATGAAGCCACAATAAACATCAACCTATTCTACTACAGGATGAAAAGAAGTACACAGTAAATCAGTCGTACCAATTCAAATGAGCTCCCTGCTTAAACACCCCGAGTTGTTATAATGAACAAATAAAATGCTAAACTGGCAGATGGTAATATGAGGGGAAACAGTTCAGTATCTGCAGCAGTTCTGCTGAGTTGTTAATCTAGTAAAAGGCCTAAATGGGCTTCTAGTATATCCAGTTAAGGAATCTAGAGTAACGCCCAGAAATGTCATCCTTGCACTCACCTTGATGTGCTTCAACGGTGTATAACCACTCCCTTAATGACTTCTGGTCCCAGCAGAAAATGGGATAATTTTCAAAATATCAGCTCTTAGTGATCTGTTTTTGGAACAGCAGCTGCATTTTAAAGTCATATTATTATAATAGTTTTAAAAACCCAACTATTTAAACAGCCATGATCCCATTCCCATCTATTATTTCCAGAGAAATGGCTTGAACACTATGAAGTGTCCAATATCTGCACGTAGACTCATAGCAACTTTTGTTTAAAGCCTAAAGAAGTCCTAAACAGTTAAGACTTCCTTCTTTTCTGAGGTTGTGGCGTCTCAGACCAACAGATGTGGCTTTAACCTATGAGTTCACTTCCAGTAAGACGTTCTGAGAGGCACTTCATAGCCCTACACCTGCATCAAAACCAGGGTAGTTACAATTCCTGCATCTTTGCAGACACCACTCAATGGCATAGACCTTAAAAACCTGCTTGTAATCTTTCTGTCCAGTTTATTCAGTGGCTACAAGTAGTCATTTGGAAGCTATGTACTCAGCTCAATAACCATTTTTAGTTTATTATTATGTTTAATTTGCAGAAATTGACTTGGAGGAAGGATTAGAATTAAAATAACACAAGAACTTTGTAAACAAGAATTAAAAAGCGTTCCATGCACAGGAACAGACTTCCCATCAGGATCCTTTCCTGACCTGATCAGGAGCTAAAATCCCATGCGCACTGAATAATGCATTGGGTCTTCCAAACATGTCTCAGCTTCCTTTTAAAGCAGTTAGATGCTGCTAAAACCCCATTCTCCAACCAGCTGCACACACTCCAACTTGGAGAGGACCCTCAAACGAATGCAGCAGGGTAAGCAGATTCCACAAAAGGAACAGAGACAGCTACCAGGCCAGGTTGGCAAACAGTTCATTTATTCAGTTGATGATAATGCTGTGTGGATACATGACTTCTTTTGCTTTTTGGCTGAAAGAGATGAAAAACACTGTTTAGGTTTCAATTATCTCAGAAAAACAAGCAAACAAACAAAAAGCCTACTAAAATTTCATTCAAACCCAAAGCAAACATTGTGGTTTGAGGTGGAGTTTACCTCTTCTTAAGTTACGTTACTGCAATCTTCAAAGTCAGAATAATTTTTCCGAATATAGAAGTATTTCTTGCTCAAATACATCTATGTGAAGTGTTCAGATTGTTGTATAGTTGTAACTATTTTAAAAGAAATTATTTGCCAAATTCAGCATGTATTTCCCAATACTGCAAGCAAATAAGTTTGCCAAAAAAACCCTAAAAAAGTAGATTCAAAGTTTATTAGCATTTACCAGGAAGATGAAGCAAGAGGCTAGAATTCATCTGGAGCTAATCCAGACTACTCAAAAACAGGTCAGTCAAGAATTTCAGAGGAAATTTATACTTAAAATACTCCGTTTTCCTGCAAGTACACAAATAATTGAGGAAGTGACTTCATACCACAAAAGCCCAACAGGCTGACTGTAAAGACAAACACTGACATTTTGGACACTGTTTTGCAAATTCTCAATTTGTATGCTAATAACCCTTTAAAATTACTTAAAAACTACTTCTCATAGTTGCTTAATACTTTCTGCAGAAATCTCTAAGTACTTAAAAAGGACTTTTGATGATCTCTGGCTGCTCTTTTTTTTTTAAATCTGAAAATAAGGAGCTTTCAAAGCACAGATTCATTGAAATACCTTATTTTAAACAAACAAGCTCTGCCCCAAATAGAGTTCAAGTCCCCAGCAGCTGTACCACTGGGTCTCTGCTCCCTTTCTGGTGAATATTCACAAGTCAGACTTGTTTCCAATAGAGACAGTAAACACACCAGGGAAACCAGCAGCTTTCAGGAGATTTTGCTTCTGCTGCATAACCACAACAAAAGTCCTCCTGACATACTCAGCAGCAATCTCCACAGCACCCTTTGCTACTAAACCAGACTTTATTGTTCTGTGGATTTTGAATAGAGGCTGGTCTCAGCTGCAAGCAGCAGTAATCACCTTGTAAGCTGAGAGTTTGCTGGTTACAGCTGGAGATCCGATGGCTTTCAGTAACAGTCATTTCTTACAAAATTGCTGTTACCATGAAAACTTCAGCTTTCAAGCAACGAAGCAACATAAAGCAGTAGGAAGCGCGCATTAAATAAGAGGGAAGTAAAACAGTGCTGAGCACTGCCTGTCAGTGCTGCCGTGCATGTTCGTTTTCTGAAAGCACTCCAAATCAGCAGCTAAAAGAAAACGTTAGGAGAGAAGGAGCTTTGAAAGTGCAAACAATAGCAGGTTTAACTTTCCTAACAGTCACAATATACCTAAAAATACTGGCGATACAATAAGTCTCAAAATGGACAAGTTGGGAAAGGGTTCTGGATTCAGGAGAAATACCTTGGTTAGGTCTTGGCAACCAGCAACCACACCTCTGGGGCAACCAGCCACCACACCTCTGGGGCAACCAGCCTCAGCTCCATCTGTGTCTTTTGGCAGCACCCAACCCAGAAGACCTGTCATTGTAGAACCAGCTACTTGGGCCTGGGCAGACAAGCAGGCAGCACTGCAGCAGGACCAGGTTCAACAGGATAAGATCTGGAGAGAGTCTGTGGAGGCTGAACAGAGAGGAAGAAAAATCTGGTAAGTCACTTGTTCCAGTTCATGCCTCTTCTACTCATCTTAACAATGGTACTGATGCTCCCTGACAGTCTTAGGGCTTGATCCAAAGCCTACATTATCAATGGAAATTTTCTTCTGCAGGGACTTTGGATCAGACCYTAACACCTTTCTTTCTAAGATTGCATTATCTCTGTTTTCCTTCCCTGGACGATATCTATGCTAATATCTCCTGGCATGCTGGGCTTAAGCTTTAAGAAAAGAGATGCAAAGAATTGCATGCTAAGTATCTTTTAGCTTTATAGAGATTTCCACAATGAAGATATAAATGTGCCAACCTTTATAATTTATTGCAGACACACTGATATTATCACCTTTTCTCATATTGTTGGAAATGACTGAAATGGAAGCTGAACAGAGTGTTATGCCAAAGTATGATTTTGTATTCCCAATCTGTAAATCTGCTGAACATGCCCCATTGTTATAGTGTTTCAGCAGACTGAACTGCACACATACAACCTAAGCTTTGACTGTGTATACACCAGTGACCTGAAGGAACCCGAAATTAAGATCCTCTCTGTCTCTGCCACATATCTTGAGTAAGTGTTTATGTTCATACTTCAGTACACAGCATGAGCATGCCTATTAGAAGAATATCCTTGGTAAAAGTCAAATCAGATCCAGTTCCGACTGCGCACTAGCCAAGTTAAAGTAAAGGGAGGAAAAAGAACATCAGTCCCAGGATTTTTTAGAATGGGAAAGGAAACCATCCGAAAACTCCCATCCTCCTCAGCCTTCTGGAGGAGATACAAATCACAGCCCTGATTTCCCCAAAGACGCATCTGCACTCGTCTGGCTCCTTTTACCTGAGGGAAAGGCTGACACCAGGACTCTGACTCATGCAAGGCCAAGGCCGTGGTGGCAATGTCACTCTCTCCCAGTTGTGCACTCAGACTCTTCCCAAATGTGCCCAGCATGTTCCATACCCATTCCCTAGCTAAGGCAGCAGGAGGGACTCTCTGTGCCTACCCCCTGGGGTTCAGTCATGGATATTGGTGCAAACTCACTTTCATGGGTACATAAGATAACACATCATACAGCTGATGTATGTCCTGCTCTCCAGTCTTAGCTATGAAGACAGAAACTTTTRTAAAAGGTAGGACAGACATGTGAAGGACAGATGCCTAAAGCTGGATTCATCAGACTACATATGCTACAGCGTGCGGAGAACTGTTCTTCAGCTCCACATCCCCATCCCAAAAACAATGATGGGGAAAGGCTGCTACGTGTTGGTGGTCTGACTTGAAGTGGATATACGTAAATATCTGAGACCCAAGCATTTCTCAGTAATTAGCACCATCCAGTAACACCCAAATTATAAAAAAGATGGTGGCAAACTTTTTAGCAGGGCCTGTTGTGACAGGACAAGGGGAATGGCTTTAAACTAAAAGAGGGTAGACTTAGACTAGATATAAGGAAGAAATTTTTTACGCTGAGGGTGGTGAAACACTGGACCAGGTTGCCAGAGAGGTGGTAGATGCCCCATCCCTGGAAACATTCAAGGTCAGGTTGGACGGGGCTCTGAGCAACCTGATCTAGTTGAAGATGTCCCTGCCCATGGCAGGGGGGTTGGACTAGATGMCCTTTAAAGGTCCCTTCCAACCCAAACTATTCTATGAKTCTATGATTCTAAATCTGATATGTTCAAATAGTGGCTGGCACAGCAAGATAAAAAAATTTAGGACCTCTATGCTGTGCTGGTATACCAAGACATATAGTGATAAACACAATAATCATAAATTAGCTTTTACTTGCACTTAGGGCATATCTGCACTGGACGGGGGAGTGCAGCACAGAAATCCCATGCTCCTAGCTCCATGTGGTTCACGGCTGTACTGTACAGACGAGCTCAACTCGGAAGGATGTACAGCTTCAGCACTGGATCGATGAGCTTAGATGCAGCACTGCATAGACACAGGTAACCAGCTCAGAGAGTCAACCCAGGTGTCCCTTGAGCCCTGCTGCAAATACAGCTATAGATAACCGTTTCCTCTATTGACCTCACAATGCTTTTACAATAGCAGGTGAACTTACGTCTTCTCCATTTCCGGCCAGGGAAAGCAAAGGACAGAAAATCAAAGGACTTGCCCTGTAGTCCCACACCAGGTATAGAAGAGCTGAAGAGCAAAACTCAGGTCTTCTGACTCAATTTGCTCCTAGCGCAGCTGCCTATCTGCACAAAATACTCCTGTGGGTGTTTGCCTGCAGCAAATACAGCTCTGGGAATTCTTACCAGGGACTTCTGCCAGCAGAATATCGGTCATTTAAAAAATAAGAAGCTGTGTCTTGCTCAAGGCATGTGACAAAAGTTTGCTAGAGTGACTCAGGACTTTGCTAATTTATCTGCATTTGCACAAGGAATACATTGTGGACATTCTATCCTCATCTTCCTTCAGCAAAAAAAACCCACTCCTCATGTAGTATGGGCTGTATATGGGAATAAAGAAAACCCTGGGCTTCACCACAGAAGAGACAGGTTTCAGCACAAAGAGTTTGCAGGTGTAAGAGCTGGGCTGCAAGTATCAAATTGAGCAGTTAAACAGGCATTCAAATACGACCAACATTAACTATTTTATTTAAAGACAGAAAATTTTACACTGCATTTTTTACTTCTATTCCAAGGTACCAGAACTGGAGTTTCCTAAAGGACTATGACCAAATGGTAAGTTTTGAACAAACATTCAACTGTAATCCAGGCTCTTTCTAGTTTTCGTCAATTTGAGCTAGGCTAATATTTCAAATTGAAGTGTACTTAGGCATAATCGGCAAATGCTTTAAGACTAAAATCTTTAGGAAAAATAAAAGAGAACTGAAGTGCCTTTCATCTGCTACCTACGCCACAAAGAAATACAGTACATGTGTGTGTTCAATCTGTTTCAGTATTCACAACTCCATAGAAAGACAAGTGCTAGAAGAACCAACTTCCTAGAAGAAAATTTGTAAGATAATGTCATCATGCTGAAATCCAAGCCACTTACTTACTAAAAATGAAACAAAAAACCTCCCACATCACAACCATTCTAGAGCAGGCTAACTTCTGTCCCAGCTGACATTTTATGCAACACATTTGAAAATGATTCATTTTCCTGTGTTATCCTATTCCCATGTAAGATGACAGGAAAAAAAAATCAGTTTACTTTATTTCTTCAACACTTTCATGTACATTCAGTATGACATTTTAAAGTACATTCAAATTTTAATTTCAAAAGCAAAAGTGCTGATATTATAAATAATCTCAGTAACTTGTATTTTTGTAACAAGCAATGGATGTAATTCTGAAAACATATTAATGGTCTTTGTTTTATCCAGGGTAAGAAAAAGGAGCAGACGCCACTGCCAAACTATATGCCTGTGTTCTCAAGCAAAGTTCCCAATTCGACCAACCAGACTATTGGCAGTCGAATGAATACTGAACTTGGCAGGGCTCTGGTAAACATGGATTACTTCTTCAGCAGTGGAGCACGAAAGAGGAAACTTGAGGGTGAGCTCCAGCTTTCCTAGTGCTTCAGTAAAAATATAACAGTAACAAAGCAAGTTGAATGGTTCTAGCCAACAGACTCCACAGCATGTAAAAAATTCCTCAATCTTTTTCTCAGAGAGACCAATACTACTGTCTAGCATGGATTTTCTTTCAAGAGCAAAGATGGATGTTGTCCAACAATGCCGTAGGAGACAATCCTCTTTGTATTTGGGGTGACAGAGAGTTAGCACTACAGATCTCATCCATCTTCCCATGCAAGTCTACACTAAGGTTGCCACTAACATCAGAAAGAACAAGATTACAGCCAAAAGGCAATTTCTTCCTGAATTTTTATCTCCTGAAAATAAACAATTAATGGAGACCCGCTCAGATGAGTCCCAACATAAACAACATACTTCCAGTTCTGAAAGTCAGTGTAATAAAATGCAGCAGCTTGTTGCATTTCATGTAGTTAGCATGAAACATAGTTAAAGGATTCATCAGCCTCTGTCATCTGCATGTTTAAGCTTGCTCTAAAGAATAAAATTTAAGGCAYGTGAGACATGTTCTTTTCACCCCTCCCTGCTGAGGGAGGGAGACCAAGTTTTTTCACACTCGTTTTCATTTTTCTTTCTTTAGATTTGCTGCTCTCAGATTTCTTTCTCTGACTCTTTTTTTCTGGTTTAGCTGATGGAAACTCATTGACAAGGAAGCAGGCTTTCACATATTGCTCTGAAGGTGTGTTGGCTCAGCAACCTGTCTTACAGTCATAGGATCATCAACCTTGAATTTAACAGGTTCATCATTCCTAAAATCTGTGGTTGCCCAGGGAAACCATCATCAAGCTAAATCAACATAATACCTAAAGCCTGTTCACTGGTGCATCTTCATTACATAGATGCAAACTTTGTTTATGACCTGTTGTTCTGTAGGGAAAAAGCAGTAATCAGCAGAGCATGGAGAGTGTACATACAGTATCTGCCTTTTGAACTGTACGTAGCTTCTGTAGGACCATGCTCAGTCCTAGGTGGAGATCAACATGGAAGTCTTGATACAACAGGCTGCAATCTCTCACCAGACTGAGGTGGAGATGTGTATACTTATGCTTTGCAACTAAGGCTATTTGTTTTTATGATTAGACTTCAGCAGCAGAAGGCAGTTCAAAAGCACAAGAGGTGGTATGGAACAGTGCGATCACTGTCAACATCCAAGTGGTCTCTGGAAAAAAAAACAAAAGACACTGTAGAAAGAAGAGCCAAATCCCACTCACTGATGTCATGGCACCAAGCAGTTCTCCTGGCTTCCTTAATGCAGCGAGAACTGGAGGATTAAGGCTTTCAAGATGACAGCTAAGCTACGTAGAGAAGAAGGAAGACCACATCATGCAACCAGCCCAGGTGAGGAGGACTGATTCCACTCTGTGCAGACATGAATTGTGGTGGACAACTGTGTTCAGACACACCAAATAGGAAACTACTCCTTAAAAAAGACATCTTCTTGTTCAGCTAAATTGCTTTCTGCTCTCTCCTGCGAGCAGAAAACTGCACCAGGAACTGGTTTGTCTTCAAACATCTGAAAGAGGGAGAGGAGAGAGCAGGTCAAGCCTTTCCTTGCCCCTGTGTTGTCCAGAGCTGCTTCTAAAAACGGCACAGGCCACTCAGAGGCTACATATTTATTGGTAATTGCATAATACTGAAAAGTCATTACACTTGCATGCCTTACTCTGAGACATACTGAGCAACTTCAACTCTTGCTATGGGTCACAAACTCTATACTGAGTGGCAGATGTCCAGTATCTGTCAGGCTCAAGCTCCTATTCATGTAAGAACACTTTATTTATAAAGCACGGGGATTTTGTTTTTCAGCATGAAAGCATAGAGAGCTCCACGTTTCCTAACCTCCAGATGGCACTCACTCCACACCAAGTAATACACTGAAAAGGACACCAAGTTATAGCAAGGCAGTGTTACACAATTCCTTTTTAATTTCAAGGCACATTAAATAATTCCAGATTCTTGACTCTGTTTGCTGTGTGTAAATCCAGAGAATCCCTCTCCCAGAGAGCTCCCACAAACTGGAGGGTACGGGAAGCAGGATGGTCTAAGCAGTGCACAATTTAATCCTTCCACTTCACTTGGCACTGGCATTGTTTCAGCYGAAGCACTTCTCCCATTTTTGGACAAGACCTTCCATGTCTTACCCTGAAGATGTGGGCCACTAAGCAGAGTCTAGAGAAGCAATGATGGTAACTGGAGTAGGGGAAGGTATGGCTTACAAGGAAAGATTAAAAAGACTGCTAAAGTTTAACCTGAAGAAGAAAAAGCAGTCTGGGAAGAGGATAGCAGTGTTTAGATATATGTATAGCTCTGGAATGAGAAAAGGAATCATTTGTACTTCACATGAGTGGCAAGTACATGTGCCAAATCTATAATACAGATTA
The DNA here is from genome assembly GCA_035582835.1 of Phoebastria nigripes. Taxonomy (NCBI): domain Eukaryota; kingdom Metazoa; phylum Chordata; class Aves; order Procellariiformes; family Diomedeidae; genus Phoebastria; species Phoebastria nigripes. The sequence continues at coordinate 279,276 of JAYKAV010003212.1, read as the reverse complement.
ATCACTTAATTTTTTGGATAGAAAATATATTTCTAATTCTTCTAACTACTCATATAGAAAATGCTTTTCACAAAGTCTAGACGTGCCTCTTTTAATCACACACATCTGAGAGTGTGATTGACTAGTGCCCTCCTGACAGCCACGTAAGAACCCATCTCAAAGAGCACATTCATGTCATTATCTCATGTGTACGAATGGCGATAAGTAATTTTCTTTCAACAATTTCAGGAAACCTTTAGTAATGAAGTGTAGTCCTGAGTGCGTCCTCAATCAGATAAAGCACCCATCGAGATGCCAGGCAGTTCCTGCAGTGGGTACTTGCAGTGATTACATGTATACAGCACAGTAAGACCCTTATACACCCCTGCACCCCTTCTCAGCTGTACTTCTTTGCACAGGTCACTTCAGTCCAATAGATAACAACAGGAAAGACTGTAGGTATACCTGAAGTGGAGCCAAAATATGCAAGGATTTTTGGCTTAATCATGGAAGTGTGCAACCTTGGAAAAATGTAGCTCTGTGCCTTGTTGCAAGATCACAGCAACCCACAACTGTACTACCTCTTCTGATATGGAATTAAGTTAATACCTTGACTTTCTGATTAAGCCCACTGAAATGTCTCTAAAATACTAGTGGGCAACAACTGTATAGGAGTAGCTCTGTTCACCCCCAAAACTGCAGTTCATTCCTATTTCCTATTGAAATCAATAGCAACTCTTAAGCACATGACATCTTAACAACTATCTCTAAGGGGAAAGTGGCTGTTTAGAGAACAAAAGTTTCCCATGTGGAACAGATCTGATAATCCATGTGATATAGGAACATTGTGTAGAGCTGGACACCTTGTTTTGTTCAATTATTACACCTTCCTTGGAAATGCAGATTATTTTTTGCTACTGCAGTTAGCCCTCCTCCGGTACCCAGCTTAATGTTTCTGACGTTAGTTTGGATCTCTCTACCACGTACAGCAACCTCCAGAAAAGACCTTTTGGGAATATCTGAGGTCCTAATCAAAACTGCCTTAGCATCTGCGAATAGAAGGCAGCAAACAGATATTCTCTAGATGCCATTTTCATCCCAAGTTTAACAATCATTTTTCTTTTACCGTAATTAACTTTGCCAACTAATCTTATTTACATAAGCAGAGTCTCTTAGAAAGACTGAATGAGATGATAACAGCATCGAAATCTGTAAATAATCAGTGGAAATTCCATTTATTAAAGAGATTGTGTAGATATTAAATTGTGTTGTAAGCTTCTTGTAGAGTTCTTATGATGTATCACTTGTGCTTCAGTTTTATAAGCTTTTTTCCCTTTTGCTGTCAGATCTCAAACAAGAGATTATACATGTTTAGGCAATTCATTTTCTGTATTTCTTTCAGTTAAAGAGCACAAGTGGGTAGCTATATTCATTTAATTCTTCAGTTAGATTCACTGCTTTCTCTGGTGGACTTTTGAGGATTGTTAATATTAATTGTAACTTGGTGCATAGATGTTTCCAGTGCCTCCAAATTTTGTGTGTTCTCATTTTGAGTTCTGCTTATAATAAAAAAGTGTGAAAGATATGTTTTTTAACAAAACATATGTAAGTTCATATAAATCTGTATTTCTCATACTTTTAGAATAGTCTTTATATATAGTTCCCAGGTGGCATCTTAACTATAAAGTTTTGTTTTATAAGATCGGTGATGACTGTAAATCCAACTGTGTTTCTTAGAAACTGTATTTAAAACTGTTTCTTGACCTTTAAATTATTCTAAAGTAAACAAAATAACTAAATGGGATTTCCTACAAAGAAGGTCTCATCACGCTGTGAAAATTACTGCATAAACAGTAAGAMTCCTAGAATAAGGAAGGGAGAGGAGAGTTATGTAGGAACATTAGATGGACAATACTGCCAGTCAAGGCATCATATGTTTGTATGTATTATGTACATACATATTCACATTGTTTGCCTTCTATAAAGAACACTCTATAGAACAAAATTTCTGAACTGAAGTTCATCTTAAAGCAGACAATAGTTTTCTGAAGAGGGGTATTTTTTGGTTTGTTGGTTTTAGAAATCAACAATAATTTGTTAGGGCCTCAAGCTGCTTCTAAATCCTGCCCAGACAGAAACCAGTAAACCTTTCCTGAAGTAGGATGTCTCTCAAAAACTCTACTCGCTACTCTGAATCCATGTCAGGTATGCTTTTCCCTCTTCAGAAAACTTCATGTTTGCTGGGATGAATTCCTTGAAACACAGATGCTTCTCCAAGAAACTCAGAAGTTCTGCCAAAGGCTGAAGAGGTGCTTGCACAGTTCTGTCAATCACAGCCCTGCCCACAGCCCTTTTCTGTCAGAGGGCACAGATGCCATAGACTGACTTCAGCTTGTAACCTTCTCAAAGCCTCTCTCAGAAGCTGTATGAATCCACAAAACCACCAGTACTTAGAAATGGAATTTCCAAGTATCTGGGGTTACAGCCTCACCTCAGCACAAGACCTTTATGCCAGGTTGATGGAGCAAAACCGCCGCAAATGTCTCTTAACTGTCTCTTAACACGGGGAATGCCAAGAGGACACTGTCAGTTGGCATATACTGATCAATAAATTGCATTAAGAAGTAATCTGCAGATATACAGGCACAATAGCTATAAAAATGATGAGATTTGGTTTCACTCTATGACTTTGACCTGATCACTTCAAACTCTGTGTCTGTTTCACCCATTTATTAATGACCAATTATCATCACTGGATATATTTTATATAATCTGTGAATTAACAAATGTATTCATGCAGTAACTCTTATTTCAACTACAGGTATGGCTGCGAAAGAGAAACAAACCAAACCAATGATGTAGTGTAGGACCATCTGCAACTACCACAATGCTTATTAGCAGTTAAATGGTTCTCTCTCTTAAAGGCCAAATAGACAGAAAACACAACGTTTATATAAACTCTTCTATAGCAAAACTTAACAAAATGCTGACACACTGCTAGCACCGTATTACCATAGGGCTACTCAATTGCTTTTCACTGAAAAACATAAAAGCCATGGGGCGAAACCAGCACATGGTAGTGTTTCAAATCTGATGAGCTGACTATCTTCTTGCCTGGAACAAGCATGATTATACTGTAGCTGCTCCTCAGTGCTGGCAGATCCATTTGCATGCCCTGGGAGAATTGTAAAACCTCTAGCAAAGAATGCAAGAGGCATCACACACCAGGACCTTAGTAAGGGCTGCCATAACGTACTCACACTCTCAACTGTTACTGGAGCCTCTTACTTGAGTAAGACAGATGTAAGCATGGACCTAGAACAACGCCAGTTCCAGATCCAAATGCTACAGCTCAACCCCCTCTCTGGGCTACAAGCTCAATGTAGATTTTCTACATAAAAGGGACAATTCCAAATTAATACAGAAATCAATTTAAGGAGTCCCAGTACAAACTAGTTAATAGTTTTCCCTCTTTTCTTTCTCCCAGTTCTTTGGCTTTGTTAGGTTTTAGGTTAGGTTTTTAAGTGTGTATGTGGAGGGAGCAGTTTTGGTATTCTAGGCTCTTTCAGTACTACTTTTTAGCTAACCGTGTTATTTTAGATAACATGCCATTACCCAGAATGGCCTTCAGGCCTTGAGTTAACTGCATAAACCATTTCACAGAGCAAACACTGAGTCAACAGGGTTTGGGGTTTTTTTTGCTTACAGTACTTTCATTCAATTTGTGATGCTTCTATTCAGCCTAACATCAAGTAAACCTTATATAAATACAGCCATGTTTTCAGTTTGCCACAAATATATGTAACATACTGCATGCAAAACCAATGAACTACATGCAAGCTCCAACATTTCTTTTATACTCCTATCACACACACTTGTGCAACATAACCTCAAACATGAAGTACACTGGGATCCACTGTACTTCTTTAGTAAGAGGAGGTTCTTCAAATCAGAGTTGAAACACTGTCATTCTGCCACCAAGAAGCCTCTCAGCCCAGAGATAACCTCTTTCCTCATGGCAAGCTTTTGTGACAACTCTGCATCAGTCTTACTACTCAAGTCAATAGTAAAACTCCCAGTCCTTGGGCACTACAAAAGTGTTTGGCAAATACAGCCAAATAGGAAGAGTAGCTAGAATCACAGTCACACTTTTTTTTAAAAATCTTGATCATTTTTACCTTGTTTTTACCTTGATGCCTCCAGTGTCAATAGGGCCTCAAATATGCAGCTTGCATAAGCAATAAAGTATGTGAATTCACGGTTATGTTGGCCAGAAGGGACCTCTGAGGCCTCTAGGCCAATCCCCTGCTCCAAGCAAGGCCAACATTGATGTTACATCAGGTTGCTCAGGACCTGGTCCTGCTGAGTTGTGAAAATCTCCAAAGATGGGAGATTCCAGAGCCTCTCTGAGCCTCAGTTCCAGTGTTCAGCAGTACTCCAGGTGTGGTCTCACAAGTGCCAAATAGAGAGGAAGGATCACTTCCATAAACCTGCAGGCTCTTGCTAACACAGCCCAGGATGAAGTCRTCCACCTTTGCCAGCAGACAACGCTGACTCACATTCAACTTGTTGTCCCTTAGGACCCCTGTCCTGGTTCCGGCTGGGACAGAGTTAACTTTCTTCCCAGTAGCTAGGGGGGTGCGCTGTGTTTTGGGTTTGGTATAATAGGAGCGTTGATGGCCCATTGATGTTTTGGGTGTTGCTGGTTGGTGTTTGCACCGGGCACTTTTCGGCCTCCCATGCCCTGCCAGGTGCATGGGAAGCTGGCGGGGGGAGCATAGCCGGGGTGGTTGACCCAGCTGGCCAATGGGGTATTCCATACCATGTAACGTCATGCTCAGTATAAAAACTAAGTGTGTGTGAGGGCTCTGGGTTCCAGGACGGGCTTGCGCGTTTCAGGCACGCGTCGGTTCAGCAAGGCGTCGGTTCGGTGGGTGGTGAGCAATTGTATTGTGCATTGCCTGCTTTGTATATTCTATTGTTGTTGTTGTTACCACTGTTATTATTACTGTTCTACTTTG